>SSNS01000194.1:67769-149043 GCA_006937985.1 Aphyosemion australe | reverse complement strand
GTGTAATACTTATCCCCCCTACATACCTTGTCTTGATGTTATTTGTCAAAAATTTATTTATTTTAATAAACGTCCTAAGAATCATGTCTAGGTGCCCCAGAGTTTTCACAGCACCAGAGGCCCCCTGATGTAAACTGAGAACCACAGGTGTGTACTATAAACAGTATATTATTGTCAAACATTATGTTTGTTTGTTTTAACCAGAAAAGTGCAGAACTACATCCAGAAGAGCCAAAGAGAGCCTGTCTGTGACCTCCCAGAGACTAACCTCAGCCTGATGATGTGAGTATTTAAACATCATAACACTAACCCTAACCTAAACCAAAAGCGTATTCACACCATACCCCTAAAACCATGTTTTAGGGTATTTTGTCACTGTGATGCCCAGCCAAATGTCCCCACAATATGGAAATGTCCACACGCTACAGGTTAAAAGTTAAAATTTGTTCACTTCAGCATATAAAAACAAGTACCTCAGAGAGACTCTATTTTTGCCCCTCCCACTCCACACACAATACAAAGCAAATCTTAATGTTGTCCAATTTAACTTTTGGAAATTACTGATGCAAATATATTAAATATGTTTCTATTCCTTTACAGGAGGCTGTGATTGGTGGATGATGAGGCTGGGCTGGGCCAGAAAAACCAAACTAAACACAGATGTGTAGCTGTCATGCTGGATGCCACGGCTGTCAGACTTGATCTCATTGGTTAAGTCTGTGGTTCTGAAGAGAAGGCAGCACCACGTGGTCAAACTCACCTCTCTGGAACTGCAGAAGGGGAGCTCCAGATAACAGCTTTCAATTACTATTTTAAAAAATTCTCAACATAAGTAAGAGATAAATTAAGACAAAACAAATAAAACTAACTCCTTTAAACAGTTAGTTCTTTTTTTCTCTCTCTTTCTCCCCGTGTGGTCGGCTGTAAAGTAATCAGAATTTATGTCTGAGTATTGAAAACAAGCCTTACAGTTTTATTCTCACAGGTGGAGCGTTATAGATTCAGCTACACACAAAAATACAACAGAACCAGAATATCACTATGCAGTCAGTTCTGACAGATGGTTTGTCGATTTCTTGTCATTCAGACTTTGTTTTAGTTGTTGTCTCTCTCACCCTCTCTTTGAGTTATATTGGTACTATATGTATATGAAACACTCATTTATTTAAATTATCTATAAGAATTATATTGTATATATTAATTGTTTATTAAAATGGCTGAGTAGTACTTTCTGCTTCTCTTTCATATATTAAATGTGTTTTTATAAATATCTACCATAGATCTCACACCTGATATATAGTCCTTTTTGAATTATTTTGATTCTCATTGTTTGACTGTGATTTTTATGTGTTTGATCCATTTTTTCTATAGGTTTTGTCACTAGGCAGTGGATAAGAATCCCATATGTACCCACAGCAAACCCATTATGTATTAAAAATGCTCAAACATGTGTCCTGTATCAGAGCTACATGTGTGAAGTTTACAGAGAAAAAAACCGCATCAAAATCGGGTCAGTATTCAAGGAGTTATGGTTGATTTAACATGCTGACACTTCAATGTCTCTGTAAAGGGAGGGGGGGCGCGACCGATCCAAGATGGCGGCGCCACCGCTCGTCAGCGCCCATAGGCAATAGCGGTCGCGAGGGGTCTATCAATGTCTATGGTTTCAACTCAAACCCACAGACTGAATTCGTATCCACAAAAAATGGATTCGTATCCACAGCCAGAAAAAATTCAAAGTCACAGAAATTTGAGTTGTATTCACAAAATTTTGACTCACAGCTTTTAGATTCGTACTCACATAAAAAAAATCCTAACCTTCACAAGTATGTTTCTTCTTGTATCCACAAATTTTGAATTCGTGTTCACAGCCAGAAAAAATTCAAAGTCACAGAAATTTGAGTTGTATTCACAAAGTTTTAACTCACAACTTTTAGATTCATACTCACTTAAAAAAAATCCCAACCTTCACAATTTTCAGACTCACAAATATGACAGGAGAATTTTGTGTACAACACTTATTGAAAGACTAATATATGAATACAAATTTTAGAATCCTACGCACACCTTTTTGACGGCGAAAGTTCCTCCAAATGGCCAGGGCAGACCATCCTACACGAGAGTATAACTCACAATGGTGAGTCAGGAATTTACAGTTTGTGGTGAACCTAAGGGAAGCAACATCATCAACCATTTGAAAGCATTGAGCAGAATTCAAGTGTAAAATGCCCCCAAAATCTCAACACAAGTAAAAATGTCACAGCTGCAAGCCACTTCTTCTTATTAATGGAAAAACTAAACTTAATTAGAAAATAAAAACCTAGTTTTAACTTCAGTTTCTTCACAAGTTTCTCTATATGTGGTTTGAAGGTGAATTCAACTACAGTTGTAAATGACTGTCATCACCATAAAATTGCAAGTTTGCATCTGACAATTTTAGACCTAGATTGCTGATGTAAATGATGAATTAAGGGGGTCTAAAATTGGAGCCCTGTGGCACCCCCTTATGGACCATCAAAAATTCAGAACTCAGACTGCTATGTTTGATGAGACCTGTTACTGACCTGCTTACGTAGTCAGAGAGTCCGGGTTGGAGAAGTCTAAGTTTTACAACCTAATAATAATAATAATAATAATAATAAATCTCAACATGCAAAGTTGTGAGATTATTTTTTTCTTTTCTGTTATATGGTTACTGACAGCAGCTACATTTATTCTCAGTCATGGACATGATCATCCTGAGAGTTTTAGCTGAAAACAGCTGGACTTTTCTGGTTATCTTGAAGACATTTAGCCTCTCATCCTAGAGGCTCCTTTAGTTCCCAGACTCTGTAGGAGGCTGTGAGTTGTGGTCAGAAACAAACACACGGGTTGTGCTGCAGGTCTTTTTTCTTTCTTTCTTAAAAACATGTTTTTGGGGGATGGGGGTGCGTCTACACGGTCGGGACATAGAAGGACATAGAAGGAGGGTGTGCTGCTAAATAAGTTTGGGAACCGCTGCTCTATAGTAATGAATCATGGGTAATATGAATGTTTATTCCTGTAAGGATGTATTTCAGATCTTGTTGGAGTTAATGTAAATCTATTAGTATATTCACACATTATTAATATTATGTATGTTCAACATATTCACGTCACATTAAGGTTTAATAAATTTACTCCACATTAAGAAGGATAAATCTCCTTAAGTGTTATAGAAAGGAGTGATGTCTGAGGTATTTTGATAACGCCCACTTTAACTTGTCAAATTCTGATTCATCCAAATTAATAAACAATAGTTGATAAAAACGAGTTCACTCCCTGAACAATTCAGTTCTGACAGTTTGAAACAGTTCCTAAGAGACTAAGAGTTCTACCCAGCTACCC
The DNA here is from genome assembly GCA_006937985.1 of Aphyosemion australe. Classification (NCBI taxonomy): domain Eukaryota; kingdom Metazoa; phylum Chordata; class Actinopteri; order Cyprinodontiformes; family Nothobranchiidae; genus Aphyosemion; species Aphyosemion australe. The sequence goes on along the minus strand of SSNS01000194.1, from coordinate 145,677 downwards.
GGTTCGGCCGACTGAGTCAGCAATAGCATAAGGAACCATCCTCCCTTTTTGACCTCAAGGTCAAACCTTCTTTGCAAGCTGCTCAGATACCAAATAGATCCACCAGCTTCCTGCAGTCACCTGGGAGGTACCCCAGACCAGACGGGTCCGTATTTGGAGCAAAGCTACGGCTCCAGTTCCAGAGGTCAACGCCACCGACAGTCTGTCCATACCGACTTCTCTGACCCCCTGGATCACACGAGGACCTCCACACACGGGTTCGTGGACTCTGCACTCTGGTGTCAGATGGTTCTATTAATTGATAATTTGTTAAACCATACAGATTGATTTAACCCAGACATCACAAGGCTCTAAGACACTTAATTAAGGTTAAGCTACAGAACATCTAAGCTTACATTCCATCATTTCATTACTTGTCTCAGTTCTCTTGTTTCAACATCATTCATCATAATTTGTTCTGTGTCCTCATTAGTTTAGAAATATAGTATTAAATTCATCTTTATAACTAGATTCTTGACTGTTTGAATTACTCTGAAATGTGCGGTTCACTGATGTTTAGGTTACTATTAAATCAACATTCAAAGATCAATACGATTGATAATTCATATTTATATGGAATATTACATCTTATTGATCATTCAATAAATGTGTAGTGACTTCCATCACGCTACATTAGTAAAGGGATGACAAAAGCTGATTTTCCATACTGATGGAATTTCATGCCAGTATAAAAGTAAGGTATATCAGGTCCAAATGATTTTCTATGATATAAGGCTTTAAGAGATTTATGAACTTCCTGCTCACAGAAGAGAACAAAGTGAAATTCCTGACCAGTAAACACTGGAAGGTCTGTGCAGGATTTTCACAAACCAGTCCCAGAGAGTCAAACAGAGAGCTAAAAGATGTAAAAATCTTGTTGAAGCAATTCATAATCTCCATTCTGTCATAAACAGGAAAAGGACCTTTTCAAACATTGGGTAGAGCAAGAGAACCTTTACTCACTGAAAGGGATTCAAGGATTTCCCAGAACTTCTGTGGATTGTGGTCTCACTGGTGAGACAAATAATATTCATACTTCTTCATAAAGGAGGTGCATTTGTTTCTTAGTATTGTGAAAAGTTACCAGTCAGTGGGAGAACCAGTTTTTCTAGCTTTGGCTTAAGCCAGGTTATGCATATGTACGGTATCTGCTGGCTCTGAGGTGAACCAGGCGTTTCATGACTTTTTTATCATGTTTACGCACAATTAGCATCAAACTCTCCCAGAAAATATCCACGCTAGTTCTACATCGGGCATCAATCCAGTTTTCTTCCAGGTGAGTTTGACAAATCGTGAGAAAGTGCTTATTCATTAGGATGTTTTACAGTCCTCTTGTGAATAATGAAACATTTTGACTTGGACTTAGATTTTCTAACAACAAATGGTCCCGTAAGTCGTTGTAAAAGACATCCAGAGATGAAAATTTGTGAGGAACGTCAATCAAGATGGACCTTTCAGATAGTAAGTAAAATGACCAATAGGCTAGAACTGTTTCAAAATCATATGAAACAGAATTAATTTCAATCCCAATTCAAGTCTTCAGCTAAAAAAACATTTTAGTCTGAGGAATCTACTGTTATGCATTTTTTCTTATTCTCTCCATGCAAAATCACCTAAACTAGTAAATGTTACCTTAAGAGGACAGATCCACTCAAGTTGAAGTGATAAATGTTGATATTCTAAAGATTAAAGTCCCATTTTTCATCTCACACATACACACACATGCACACACACACACACACACACACACACACACACACTGATGTGTGGTGAAATGTGTCTCCATATTTGACCCATCCCCTGGGGGAGCAGTGAGCTGCAGACATGGTCACACTCTGGAACTATTTGGTGGTTTAACCCCCCAATCCAACCCCTCAAGCGAGGAGGCATTGGGTTCCATTTTTTCAAGGTCTTTGGTATGACCTGACCAGGATTTGAACCCTAATCTCCCAGTCCCAGGGTGAACACTCATACTAATAGGCCACTGCACTGGATCAACCTCTAGTTTCGTTTAAGCTTAACAGAAAACCTTTTTAGTACTTCAAAGGATTTTTAAGGTGTAACTTATTATCTAGCATTCTGTAAAGATGTTTAAACCATAAATGTTTAGGTGATTTGTTTCTCCAATGTGGAGCAAATGAACCTTCTCTTCCTGCGTTGTGAACACAAGCTCTTAAAGCTGCAACGACAAATCTTCCAAACAGCTGGCTTTAAAACACAAACACGGTCACAGAACTTTCACCCCTCCCGTGGCGTAAGGCCATGTCCCCCTGATATGGGAACACGCGTTGCCACAATAAACAAGAACACGCTAAACACTGGTTGCAGTTTTATAGACCCATTGAAGCGTGATGTCACGCGCCCACACACCCACCCCCCCAGCCCCTGGCTAGAGAGCAAGAAGCCGGCACTTCTCCATTCAATCCATCAGTATGGTTAACACATGTAGAGCTGTAGGCTGCACAAGTCAACGAAACGACAGTAAACGTTAAATTTTACAGGTTTCCAGCTGATAAAATACGCCGAAGGCAGTGGTTAACGGCCAATCTAGTGGATAAACCACCCAATTCGTGGCAGAGAAAGTCTTGTGACATAATAAGAAAGTAAAATATCTGCCCCACATGTCCAGAAACAAACAGGTTATAGCCATCTAATGACTTATATGCTTTTATTATATAATTATGTGCGGGGACGAGGAGCCTGGGGAGAACCGACCGACCGACCAAGTAGAGGTAGCAGCGGGGAGGAGCTGTGCTGCTGATCAGTCCTGAGAAAGTGACAACGCCGGTGTGATGTGTAGTTCTGTGTGTGACCCGCGGTAACGGTCTTGTTACAATAATTACCTAAAATGTGTTGTGTAACTGGAGCGGGCAGACTCTATTGTCGTTTGTTTCATGTTTTTGTTTACGTTGCTCATCAGAATAAACAAAGCATCCATTAATCTCCAAAGACGAGCGGTGTCACGACAGTCGTTCAGCATTAACCCACAAAACGTAGAAGAGATCCGTTTACTCCTTCGTTGCTTCAGAAGTCCAGACGGCCGGTTCTGAGGACAGTCATCCTCCACAGCTCGTTAGCTATTTCAAACGGATCTGGAAGCTTTATGCTAAACACCGTTAGCTTTGAGATGTGACTATTTTCTTCATCTGCACAAAGATGTGTTAGATAATCTAAAGTAGTAATAGCTAAACCCCTAGGTGTTAATTTGTTGTCTTAAATTGTGGAGATACAGCTCTGGGTAATGGCTGGAGACAGGGTTCTTGCCCTCCAGCTTGTGTGGATGTGCGCTGTTACACGGATGTAAACAATAACCTCAATGGGTCCATACGTCCAAACATCTTTTGTTTTCCACAAGTTCAAATGTTTTTCTTTTTGGGACTCTGGTAGCTTTTCCTAAAGTTGAAGTGGTAGCAGCCGGCTGTTTCTCCTTCTCTGACACCAGTGGTGTTCTGTTGCTGAATACGCAAGCGCGTAATGAGTGGAGGACCCAGGGAAGTGCAGTGGTTCGGTGAGACAGACAACTGGATGGTCTGATCGTTGGTTTTGGACCATGTCATGTTAATGGCTGAGGTTTTTAAACAAATGTTAAAGAACCCCTTATTTTTTTTCCTCCACAATATATTTAGAAGTATACTTTCTTAGAACAGTGTTAAAAGACATATTAAGCTAGCTTGTTTTGCAGAGTTGCCATTGTAGCTTTAAAACATCAATGGTGTTTTTATAAGTGCAGTAAAAGAAAATGTTTTTGTCACCTGAAATGATTAAAAAAGAGATTTTTTTAAAGAATAATATCGGGTGTGAGATCATTTAATGTGCAAAGATTCACAACATCAAAAGGAGAGATAAATAGGCAAGGCATAATAAAAAATATTTTTGCAAGTAATGCATTCAACCTTCATTACACAAATTAAAAAACACAAAAGGCTTCAGTTTCAGTGTTCAGATTAAGTGCAAAAAAACCTGCAGAGTGTAACCAGTTTCACAACTCAAATGCCCATTTTCACGAGAAAAATGACTTCTTTTTATAAAGGACAAAATAAATCTGTGAGTTAGATAGATGATGGATAAGTTACATATAGTTTATCAATAGCTAGTTCATGCTGGAAACTAAAGTATTGTTCTATAAAGGCTCAGAGTTTAGAGGATTTATCATCCTTTTGTGCAGATGCCATCAAAACAGGAGCAGCAGTGTTGTCAGCTCTGATTTGTGCTTTAGATCCACCTGAGAACAAGGCCCAGAACCATCAGACCCAAGGAGAAGCCTGTTCTGGTGGAAGAGCTGGCCTTGGGTTGCGTGGAGACTGGCTGTGCAGGCTGGGTGTTTCTGTAGACATCAACCATCAGAGGAGAGGTGCTGCCATTGACGTGCAACGACGTGCTGATAAGGTCAATCTGAGAGGGGATGTAGACAGTTTGATGAAAAAAGCACATAAAAAAAAAAGCTATTTGACACTAAAATGAAACACTCACCAGGTCTCTGCTGACTTTAATTGTGTCCTTGAAGACAGTCCAAATAACAGCCTCGTTACAGGCAGGGGTGGTCAAGGAGCCGAGGTAGCGGTAATACTTGGTACGATCCACTCCAACCAGGAGATCGTCCAGAGAAACCCCAGCTGGTACTGCCACTGATTGTCCTGAGGATGGAGATGACAGATGAAAGAGTCTGTCTGGAGCTTTATGTGATTAAGTTGCACTAGACAAAGTCATCTTACCAGCCAGTGAGATGTTAGCCAACAGTGAGGTTAAGTTTTTCCAGCTAGAAGGCTGGCCAGTTGTACCCGTCAGTTCCTAAAAAAAAAAAAAAGATACATTTAAAACAAACAAGAATGGAGAGATAGAATGAGTTAAATGGAACTTTGACAAAAATATGAATTATATAAAATTCAATTGTTTTCTTTTTTACCTCAATTAAGAAACTAAGAGCAGCAACTCCTGTAGAGTCTTCCTCAGCAAGAGTTAAGTTTCGGTTGTAGGTCGACTTGCTGTTTACGATGTGCAACTGTAACAGTGATCATTTTAATTCAATGAATTAAAATAAAAATAAAGACATATCTTTTTTTGCACAACTTTAAGATCATCATTTGTTAATGAAGTGGTAAAACCTTAAAGAGGACCTAGAATGCAGTTAATCAACAATCTAAAACAGAGCTCTAAAAAGCAGTAAATGTTCTTTTGTCTTTCATGTGTCCCAGGAGCCCTGATCCAGGCCATTCTAAAACCCCTAAACCAGCCTTGCTGTGAAGAGCTGTTTGCCCCTCCCACTCGACCAGGACATGAATATGATAATGAGCTGCTTGCTGATTGGTTGGTTTCCCCAGAAGGCCTCAGACACTGGAGACATGCAGGTTATGACGTGTTAAGGAAGGCTTTCTCAGAACAGGAGGTTTTCTCTCGCCTTTTTCCAACTTTGTAATTTACATAAAAAGTAGGTCACACACGGCTTTGACTTTTTGTCATGCTACCTTTGACCACCCAAGCTGTCTTTATTCAACAACAACAAGGAAAATGTTGGTTTACATTCTAGGTCCTCTTTAAAACCAAATGTTAAGCACAGTCTCCCTGCAACATCACAAAGTCTTATGTGATCAAGTAATGCAATGATTATGGGATGGAATGACTCTCAGCTAGCAACACAACAAAGTTTAGCCCAATTTTCATAAAACAATAGAACTTTAGCTGCTTTAATTTTGGCTAAGACTGGTGAACATCAGCTGTGGTAACCTCTTGACTCAGTTCAAGTCAACCGTAGATGAACATGTAACAATTATGTTCTGTAAGTTTCATTAAAATCTCTTTATGGCTCAAGAAACATAACACACACACACACACACACACACACACACACACACACACACACGCGCGCGCACACACCTTCAACAACACCCATCAACTCTTGGCAGCAGATGATCATTAGATGTCACAGAAAACAAAGCGTAGCTACCTCCATGAGATATCGCTTCCCATCCACGGTGTGTTCAGAACCAGGGACAGCAGTACCGTTTCCCCAGTGCAAATGGATCTGCAGGGTGTCGTAAGTCGCAGGCAGGTCGCCTCCAGAAATTTGAACCCCTGGTGTAAAAGTCACTTGGGCTGAAGGGGTGACAAGAAATAAAAGATGCTTTACCACAAGCTTCAACACCTCCAGGCCACACCTGTTCAGGTGTCACAATGATGGGAAAAACAAGACTGAAGAATGAAAGTTATTAATACAGAACAGCTGCAAGGAAATAATCTGATCCCATCAACCTTCCACACACCTGTCTTTCCTGTGTTTATCATTAAATTCATGGCACTGGTGTTGCCATAGCCCGTAAAGGTGAGGGCAGTCAGGTTGGCGTTCTCTGTGGCATTTGCTGAGACGATGTTGATGGGCGACTGGCGGGTCCCGTTACAGTACAGAGGAGCGATGGTGGCCCAGTGAGTGACACCTTAAAGTAGGAGAGACAAGATATGAGCTGCTAGTGAGAGAAAACAATTAAAAGATCAAGATCACGATAGTTCTACTCACTGCAGTTTGCGTCATTGTAACACCATGCTGTAAGACGAGCAGAGCCATTAGTCCTGCACATAAATGCATTCTCAGGAATACTCACTTTAATAAAAAAAATGTTTCAAAATAATGAAGGTTTTACCGATTGTGTTTGAGTCACAGTAGGAAGCTGGTACGAGGACACACACAGCAACTAAAACTACTGCGAAAGAGTTCATCTGAAATACATACATATTAAAAATACACATCAGTAGATACATACAAAAGCAAACTAAATTTGAAATATTTAAAGTAATTGAAATGATTTGATTGGAAAGGCCAGCTCGCTGAGTTGACATCAAATAAAATTCCCATTTAACTGAGTAAAAGCAGGTTTATCTGCTGCTGGTGAGTCTTACCTTTGCTGCTCAGGTGCCTCCTCCTCTTCTGCGTCTAACATCACCTGCAGGTCCCCGTCCTCCTGGTTTTATACCAGCTCAGCCCATTCTGCTGGAATCTAGGTGGAACCTTTTTTTTTTTAAGTTTCCAAACTGTTTGCTTACCTAGTTACACAGAGTAGGAATGTTTTGTGTGATCTCATTGATCCTGTTGAGAAATGCAAAAACTACTTTTAAATTCTTGAAGAATCCTAGCCTAGTGAACTAGACATATTCACATATATAGGATGGCTTGCCAGGCTAGAAGAATCCTTCAACATTGAGGGAAATTGATTTTTCAGTATCCAGAAGTCAGTTTCAATGTTTTTTTTTTTTACTTTTTAAAGCTTTATATGTGAAATTTTACTTTGAAAAATGATTTTATTGTGAAAAATGTTTGAATTTGCAGCTTAAACAGAATTATTTAAATACCTTTTTAGTTATCTAGCCTCATATTTCAGTGAAAACTTTGGCTAACTGTTCCTCTCACCTTTTGAGCCCATTTTAAAAAATCTTTTAAATTATTTTTGTGTTTGATCATGTTTTTTTATTTCCTTAAGAACAGGTCTAGATGGAAAACTTTTGTCTCCTGCAGCAGAATTGTTTCTCTTTCAGGCGTCGCAGCATTACTCAGCAGATTCAGCGCTGAAACACATTACGCGTTTATTGTGTTTGTTTATTTTTACATACACCAGTTTCTTCATGCATTATTAAACCAAGATGCTTTTCATTCTTTCACTGCACACAATGGTGCATGGTTTGTTTTTTCTCACAGCCCCACCCTTAACAGAACTCATTAGTATCAGTATGTGCGTGTGTTCTATGAACCAATGTAGCCGATTCTGATAGGATGGGTTGAATCCAGAGAGAGTCACTGTCACCACTTAGAGTTTCAGACAGTATTTAACTAAAATATCATCAAATGAACGGATTATGTGCTTTATTTAAGGAGTTGACCAACTTCCCACCAGTACCTCATCGGAACATCAATGTAAACTGATAAAGTAGCTCTCAAATGACGTCAGGGGCTCAATCAGTAAGAGCAACTGAAGATCAGATTGATAAGCCAACCCATCTGCCTCGTCTTCTACTTCTATAAACCAAATTTTCCTTAACATTTGGGACATTAAACATTATTTTGTATATTAAGTGGTGGCATAATATCAGAGATACAAAAATGGTTTTGGTCTGATTTCAGTTGTTTGGTTTTGGCCTAATTGTAATTAATGTGTTTGGTTAGGGTGATGTGGTTACGTCTAGGTTTTGTGGTACTGTTTTGGAAGATGAGGAAAAGAAGCCAACTGTGCTAAATTCTTTATGGCAAGCTTGTCTTGACGACATGGTTCAAGATGTTACCGATTTGGAGTGAGTCATATGACCAGCATACTTCACATGCTGTCTGGGTTCCTCACAAGGTACAGTGACTTACAGGACAGGAACACAATGATCTAGTGGACTGGCAGCATTAATTTGACTCAACTTCAGTGAGACGATTCACTGTTCACATGTACACTCACCGGCCACTTTATTGGGTACACCTTGCTAGGACCGCGTTGGACCCCCTTTTGCCTTCAGAACTCCCTTAATCATTGGTGGCATAGATTCAACAAGCTACTGGAAACGTTCCTCAGAGATTTTGGTCCATATTGACATGATAGCATCACACAGTTGCTGCAGATTTGTCGACTGCACATCCATGATGCGAATCTCCCGTTCCACCACATCCCAAAGGTGCTCTATTGCAGGGGTCCTCAACTAAATTTGTTCAAGGGCCAGTTGAATTATTTCCAGCAGACATCGTGAGGGCCAGATGCTCTTGTAAAATAAAGTTCAATTATTACTGTATCATCATTTTTTAATAATTTAATATATCAATTTTCCATCCAAATGTATGTTTTTATTTCAGCCTTTAGTTTAGTTGGCTCTGCCTATCAACCAGGTAAATATTGTACTTGTACATGTGTTGCTTTCTTCCTGTGGGCAGTTTTTGTCAAAACACCTCAATTATGCACTAATATAATGGAAAGTGTAAACACAGACATTCTAAGAACTGCTGCAGACTAAATAAAAAAATGAAAGAGATCTATGACTTGTAGTCATTTGTGATTAAAGGTTGTTTCGCTGTTTGTTTAATTTTATTTAGAAACAAAGTAGAACATGCATTTGCTCTTTCCTGATTGGCCCACAGCCTATTGTTGAAAAAGCTGCTACAAAATTACACACACACACACACACACACACGCACACGCACACACACACACACTTTAATGAGCATATTTCTGTAACCACAATGTCAATTTGATTACTTTAGGCCTCATTTTGATTGATTTTAAATCTTGACATTAGCTGTACAAAGTTTGAGTTTGATAAAGTGAAGAACAACAATTCATAATGGGTGGATAGAATGCATGTACGATTTGATTTTTAGCAGCGTTAGAGACAGAAATGTGGCTAAAACCCTCACACATGAAGCAGGATTTTCAGTCACTGTTTTGGTTGTAGTTTGTTGTGTTTGGAGAACGCTAAAAAGATTCAGTCTTTAGAGGTACAGCTCGACCATATTTATTGATATTTGGGACATGCTGCTAAACTTCAAAGTCCCTATCTGGGGTTGCCATTTTATGGATAATGTCGGGTTATTGGCAAATTGTCAGGTACGTGGCAAGATGTATTGGCCTGACATTTTGCCAAGACCCCGACATTGTCGGGCCAAAGGCCACACATCTTGCCAATAACCTGTAAAATGGCACTGGGGGCCGGGCGGAAATGTCCGGCGGGCCGGATGTGGCCCATGGGCCGCCATTTGCAGTTCACTGTTCTATTGGATTGAGATCTGGTGACTGTGGAGACCATTTGAGTCCAGTGAACTCATTGTCATGTTCAAGAAACCAGTCTGAGATGATTCCAGCTTTCTGACATGGAGCATTATCCTGCTGGAAGTAGCATCAGAAGATGGGTCCACTGTGGTCATAAAGGGATGGACATGGTCAGCAACAATACTCAGGTAGGCTGTGGCGCTGCAACGATGATCAATTAGTACTAAGGGGCCCAAAGTGTGCCAAGAAAATGTCCCCCACACCAGTACACCACCACCACCAGCCTGAACCGTTGATTCAAGGCAGGGTGGATCCATGCTTTCATGTTGTTGACGCCAAATTCTGACCCAACCATCCGAATGTCGCAACAGAAATCTAGACTCATCAGACCAGGCAACATTTTTCCAATCTTCTATTGTCCAATTTTGGTGAGCCTGTGTGAATTGTAGCCTCAGTTTCCTGTTCTTAGCTGACAGGAGTGGCACCCGGTGTGGTCTTCTGCTGCTGGAGCCCATCTGCCTCAAGGTTTCGTGACGAATGAATTTTTGCAGATGAAAACGAAAAACTAAAACAGATAATTCCTATAAAAACAAAATTATAACAAATATTGAACGATAGTTTCATCAACAAATAAAAGACAACAAAAACTAACCGTATAATAAATCCAATCAGAAAACAAGAACAATTCGAGGAATGGACAAAAGAACCAATCAATAAATGCAACAGGTGGGGCTAGGCGAGAAAAGAACCAATCAGAAGCCGGAGCAGGCCGCTGTTTGAACAAGCTACCTGCAACAGTTGAACAATTTATGTCTAAAAGAAAATGTCCACAGCTGGGAGGAAAAGCATTAGATGTGACCATCTGGAAAGTATTTGCTTGGCGAGTACACATCTGGCGTTTCCCGTGGTTATAAAAGTGTTAGCAGCAGGGCCAGGGGAGGGTCAGGGCACTAGGAGTAAATTGCTGCTGCAGACAAACCAAGATCACATAGAGGCACATGTGGGTGTTAACGTTTTCATGGCGCTGCTACGGGTGATATCAGCATTCAGTGTTCTAACGTTGTTCTTGAGGAACAAAACATTCAGGCAGCCCACCTTGGTAAACTAGTGCAGGGAAACCTCTAATAAATACAACGGGCGGGCCAGTCCATAGCATCAATGCCTTCATCTTGCAGGAACTGGTGACACACTCCAGCCACATGAGGTCTAGCATTGTCTTGCATTGGGAGGAACCCAGGGCCAACCGCACCAGCATGTGGTCTCACAAGGGGTCTGAGGATCTCATCTCAGTACCTCTGGTGAGCACATGGAGGGCTGTGCAACCCCCTCAAAGAAATGCCACCCACACCATTACTGACCCACTGCCAAACCGGTCATGCTGGAGGATGCTGCAGGCAGGAAACATGGCAGCTGATTAGCCATTATTGTCAACAATTAAACCTGATGAAGTGACTTGAGAGTAGAAATCAAATGGAGAGTTTAAGATTCAAACAATGTGTTTTTATTTGTTACAACTGTACACGAACCGCTGAAAAAGCAAAGAACAGCTCACAGCTTCTGGCTTTGTTCCTTTTTATGTGATCAACAGGCCACAAAGAAAAATAAAAGTGAACTTTAATTTTGCACATTTTGTACCCTTTTCATAATTGAGCACAAATAATAAAAACAGTCATGACTAAAGAGCAGCCTTTCACTCTGTTACAACAAAGCAAAGGAGGCTCAGAAAAATTGACCATGACCCTAAAAGCATGAACAAGATCCAGTGTTGTAAAACAATGAAACAATGAAACGTTTGGTCTGCATAAAAAAATAATAGCTATTGTTTCATCAACAGCCTTCCTTGTTAGATTAATAAAATATTACATATTTAAAATAACTGCATTATGAGTGTCACTATCTTACATCAATTGAAAAATTATCACATAAAAATATTTTTTTTCCATGATTGATCCAAATCACCAGAAAAGTGCACAGAGACCCACGATTAAAGGATAAAATGAGGCCGGTGGTGAGATGCAGGATGCAGATCTAGTGGTGTAGACAGTTCGGGCATTAAGGGGCTGAATGGGCCGGTAGATGTTACGAAATCCTGTGTACTTAGGGAACGTCGTCATCTGGTAGCAAGAAAAGAGATCAGTAGATTAGGAGTGGAGCTTCCCTCCCAGAAATGAGTCTGTAAGAGTGTTGCAAGTCTAAGAGGACGAACACTGACATGGTTATGTAAACGGAGTCATGAAAAGTTGAAATGAGGTATACCAGAGATGAGCAGATTTTGTGTGACTGTTTTCAGTCACATGGTTCTTTTCTAAACTGATAAGAGTCATACTGATTAAAGATATCACTGGTTTCTGCATTTTCAATTGCAGCAGCAAAACCAAGACTGGAACTCCTCTCTCACTGAAATCACCAAGCCGTTATAGCTAACCAGCAAATACAGATAGCAATGATTTAGTTTTTACAGACACAGTTAAAATCAGTTGTTGCAGAAGTTGAAAGTCATCCCCAGCACATAAATCAAGAGTTCTACAAGGTTTCACAAGAGCTTGCACATTTAACATAAACTCATCAATTTTCAACTAAGATGATCTTAGTTTAAAACCGACATAAGAGGAAGCTGACAAAAAGCTATTTTTGGTCGTTTTCTTTTAAGTCTGAATTTTTCCACCTAAATTTAAGCAGTTTTAAAGCAGCAATCCGGATTTTTCCCCTTTCAGGAATTTTGTATGATTTTTCAGAAATCCGTAAAAGTGATTGTCTTATGTAGTGTGATATAATGTAAGCAATTTTTTTTTTTTTTGCTAAGCCCGCCCCCTGCCCCGTAGAGCTCTGTGCAATAGGAAACTGAGCGCCGGTCAGAATTAACCAATAGCGTTAGACTACCGCTTACGTGCTTCAGTTTTAAGAGAGTACCTCGGTTGATGCCGAGTTGATGAACTTTTCATGAACAAGTAAGTTTTTAAAATATAAATATATGAAAACACAACATGACATGAGAATAATACTTGTAAAACAACGTGTTTTAGCTCTGTTTGTCGGCTACAGAAGCACATTCATAAACAAGAAATGTGCAGTCGCCATCTTAAAAAAACGGCTCGACCGACTCTTGGTGTGGTATGCTTGTCAGCCACTAGATGGTGCCATCAGATAAAAGAAATACTCTGGAGAGCTACTTTAAACCTTTTTTCATGACATCCTTAGAAATGTTATCAGAATACAAGAAGACTGCAAAGTGCAACATCTAAAGCTTGTTACTGATTGCTGCTCCTCCTCAGTTTTGAACTCTTCAGCCAAAAATATACTTCAAATGCTCTCTGTTTAACGATGTGTACGCGTGATTAAAATGGTTGCCGCGCATAACGTTGCGTTTATTTGTATAAATGTTATCTGTGCGCGTCCCCAAAATTAACGTGACGTACCCGAACACTGCAATATACAAGTAACCAGTAGGTGGAGTTGACAAAACGAGCGAGACACACTCACCATGGTGACTCCGTCTCTGGTTTAGAGGTCTTTCACACCATCTAAGATACCGCTGCTCTTTTTTTCTGTCTTGATCTCAAAATTAACCAGTTACTGATGTCTTCTATTGATGCCATGCTTGTTTTGGTTGTACACACAAACCCGGCTCGCTATCCGGTCTGAGTACTCTAGTTTGCCCCCTAGTGGAACACTCCAGTACTACATGCAGTGCATTGCTGTGTAGCAGCAAGTATGTGAACAAAGACGCATCCTGCTGCCTGCGCCAACGCGAGGTTAAAAAGCAAGAATATTCCGGCCCTTCCACTCTGAAGTGAGATTGGTTGCCCTCAATCTCCATATAAATGATGATGAGTGTCCTTATACCTGCTGTCCCACATGACACCGCCTCTACCGTGCTTCACTGCAGGGTTCATTAAGCAGATGAAATGTAGCGCCTGATGCCGAAGGTCTGCCAGAATACCTTAACTTTTGTCCATCAGATAAGACCATTTGCTCATGCTCTCACATTCCTTTCAAGCTGTTCGGCATGAAGCTTTCATTTCTAGTTCCTTCTGTGTAGTTTCCTGTGTGTTTAAAGTTTCACCAGCTTTTGTACACCTGCAGAACATTTTTAAAATTCTTTTAAAATCATCTCTTGGTCTTATGTTGCTCTGTGAATATTGCCGTTTAAACTCATTTTAAGACTGCAAAATGCGAGAGAGATGATCACCCATGTGCTTATTTTGTGACTTTAGCAGGTGCGGATGCTCCAGGATCTGTTTTCAGTACAAACACGCCAACACCATTAAGAGGATTAAAAACTTAAATATCACTCATTGTTTCATTTCACATTCAACAACATTCACGAGTGATGTGCATCCATGTGTGCACAACACAACTAACGCATCATAGTAGTTCGGCCCCACTACTGATTATGTAAGAACTGTGATTTTCTGTGTCGTCAAGGAAAACCCAGTTATGACTGATACGTACCAGGTTTCCATCCACTTTAACAGACTGTTGAAAGATGGTCCAGACCACTGCCTCCTCACATAAAGGGGTAGTGAGAGAGCCGCTGTAACGATAATACGAGTCTCGGTTCACTTTGCCCAGCAAGTCGTTGATAGAGATCTCATCTGTGACTTCAACCTGTGAGTCTACATGAGAGCAACAATTAATAATCATGCTGTTTTATATTTAAATCTAAGATTTTTCTTTTATTTCCTTAACCAAACAAGTGTCTGCTTACTGATGTTTTGGATAGCTGAGAAGTACTGGGTTAGTTTTCTCCAAGCCGTCTGGTCAGACATTGGAGTCGATGTGGGCCGAGTCTACGGACACGAAAACGGTGAAAAGTTCAGAATATTGGATAAAATAAAGCATCACAGTCTAACTGAGGTGCATGATGTAAGAATGAAGTAAGAAGACATCCTGTAGCTCCCCTGCTCCCGTTTCATGAGTTTCATGGCTGTTGCCAGTTACGGATCAAATTCTAGATGACGAGTGAAGACGAGTCATACACACTAAGTGAACAAGTAGATAGATATGTTTCACTGTAACATTGAGTTGTTGGTAATAGGAAGAAGTAGCTTGAGATATTTTTAGAGCAGACTATTTGTTTCTAATTCACATTAGCGTCTAGCCTGCTTCACCCGATGTTAGAGAAAAAAAAGATGCTGTGGTTTCTCAGGGGTACAAGAAATAACTTCTGGGCCGCTCCTTTAACTGTCTTCAGTTCTTTAAAAAACTCTGGAGCTTTTTGCCATACTCTGTTGAATTACAAAAAAAAGGTTTCATGTCTGTACGTGTTTCTGTCTCACAGATTGTAAACAAAGAATACATCCCTCTTTTGTTTTGTTTAAAGGAGAAAAATTGACAACCCACAGCTGAGAATGAAATCTGTTTCAGTATAACATTCCTTCCAACATGATTGAACATTAGATTATTTTGTGACTATTTCACTGTTGATTTCTTTAAAGTTAACTTTAATGTTAGTGTTATTTTATTATAAGTATAATTATTATTCTTAAAATACATTATTATTATTATTATTATTATTATTATTATTATTATTACTATTAATTTGCGTGTCAAAGATTTTTTTTAATACAAAAACACATGGTGTCCATATGATACGTCTAAAGAAATTTAATTTGAAAATAATGAATGCATGAAAGTAAGAAGTAAGAAAATGTGAATGTGAATTTGACCTCATGCGTCTTGAAGCTCATTGGAGATCAAATAGCTGAAAGAATGATGAGTCCAGCATAGGCGGGGTGAGGTGAGGCTTACAGTCTGATTTATTAGAATAACTTTCCACGGAAAGAAAAATATCTGCTAGTGGACATTTGTAGATAAAGTTCTGAATGAAATGATATCCTGATGCATTGGCGTCATCACCTGATGGGTGTCAGGTTGTCAGCCTGAGGTTATTGACGTTTTCCCTTCATTATTTTTATGCCGTATCCTTTTGCCCTCTTTTGTTCGCCATATTAACGAATGACTAATGTGTTACCTCAATGAAGAATCCCAGCACTGCCAGGCCATCAGAAGTCTTTAGAGCCTGATCCAAAGTGAAATTCTTCCTTTTGCTCACTATGTGCATCTGGATGAAACAGAGCATGCATTATATTTAGGACAAGTTAGTAACGGAACAGAGTTTTAGGTGGACACGAGCAGTTCTATCCACCTCCATGGGGTATCTGTTTGAATCCACTGTGTGCTCTGAACCCTGAGAGTTCTGCACTTCGGTGCCCCAGTGAAAGTGGAACTGAAGAGTTGAGTAGACGTGTTTCAGACCACCTCCGGATACCTCCACCATGTCGTCCTTCAACACACACTCCACTGAGAGTCCACAAGACAAGGAAAACAGTGAGCTGCAGCTAATTTAAGGCTTCTCATGTTAAAAAACATCAAAACAATTCAAACCTGAGTGGCCCGTGTTAGTGATGTATTTTATAGCATGCTTGTTGTCAAAGTTTGTAAAAGTGAATGAATTCAAACTTTTGTCCTTTATCACGCTGCGTGTGTCGATGTTGATAGGGGACTGACTTTTCCCGTTGCAGTAGGATTCAGGAAGAAGGTACCATTGAGATGGATCATAGTCTGAAGAAAAAATAATTACAATACTTTAAATCTGTAAAGGATTTTCACAATAAAACACTCAAGTGTTAATCATAAGTTTAGAAGTTATGTACCACAGTGATTATCGTAGCACCAAGAATGAGCTGCGGGAAAACAAAAGAAATATTTTAACACTTCATGTTTACACACACACTTCTGGTTATTGGACATTTGAACACAAAACCAGAGAAAAAAAATCTTAATAAAGTTTTCAGGCATCTCTTTTATTCTCTTTTATATGCGTTTATTCAGGCAAAGTAAAATGATGCATAAGGAAAGCAGGAGTGGATAATGTGGATAATTGGTGATTTTAAAGTAAAGTATCGCCTTGGTGATAAACAGCTGGCATGTTAGTTTAATCTAAAAATGCCTTCAAACATATCTATGATCATTCTGACAAGAAAATCAACATTTTTTTTATCAAAGGAATCTAGAAAGCTTTTGTCTAAGCAGCCAGCCGCCCATTTTAGTTGATGTTTATTTTGGATGACAGCTCATAAAATATTGTGAAACTGATGCTGATCCTCTCTAGTTTCTCATCCTCAGAACCAGTTTTCCATCAGCTGAAGTTTGGGTCATCGAGGTGAAACTGGCTTCTCCTTCCAACAACTTTTTCCTTTTTTATTTTGCTTGAATTGAAGATTTCTTTGGGAAATCTTAATTTTACATTGAGTTTTAATTACATTATAGTTATATTTTTTCAAGCTTGCAGTTAGAATGACAATGATGGTTCTGTCAGATCTTTCCCTGGTTTCTGATTACAAATATTTCATACGTTTCAGAGGCTTTCACTGAATTATGTTTAGGAGTCAACACTTGAGTTTTTAGTCCTATTCAAGAGGCAAACACCGCCTGCCAAAAGTGAAGCCAACGCAGAAGTGATAGAAATTGCAGTTCCTGCCTCATCCACTAGGGGCTGTCTCCAGAAAGGAGCAAGATCCCATTGACTCCCATGTTAAAAATGTCAACTTCACAGAAGGAATAAACATGTTTACAGCCTGGTTCCAAAAAACATTTTAGATTTAATAGGTCTAATTTACTGTTATGACAACTCTGAGAGGGGTGAATTTCTTTTGTAATTCATCAATTTAGATATAATTAAAGCTTGAAATTATGAATAATCAGGGGCGTGTCCATTTGATTGACTGCTTGCTCCAGGAAAAGCCTCAGCCTCACGTTAAATGTGGTCAGCCATTTCAGCTCTCTGAACTTCACTGTCCTCCATGTGTATTCATGTTCAAACCATGCAATAAAGACGGATTTTGAAATTATTCCATTTTCATCTGATCCATCTTCATAGCATTCTGGAGTCTAACTGCCATTGTAACTGTTGATGAAACAAACTTTGTGACAATTGATATTTGTGTCAGTCTCAGAACCTTTGGCCACAGCTCCTATGACAGCATGACTACTAATACAAAAATTATATTTCCCAGTTTAGATACATACTTAAAGTCCATTTTTACCTAAAATACAAGTTAGAAAAACAGACTGAAAGCCTGACTTACTCATATTTTTAATACATTTGCAAACATCTCCAGTAGGAACAAATGCTTTGTAAGTTGTACTCTGAGTAAAATAAGCTCTGGTGCGCCTGTTTCAGGAACTAGAAGTGAGCTTGATCAGAGTTGAGCTGAACACATCAGGATTTGGAGTCTTATTTCCTGACATTTGAACATGTCACCTTGGATTGGCTAACAGCAACGCAACTCCACCTCTGACTCTGTTTGCTCTGCAGCGTTGATGTTTTATCTCCACAAATAACACAAGCCTGGAGGAGTTCTGCTGTGTGGTGGAGTTGCTAATGCTAACAGTTAGCTTCTACTAGCGGAGACGTTCTCTGCTGTTTCCTGGACGCTAAACCAACAGCTTTCCCCGTCACGAGTCAAGAAGGATGAATGCATGAATGTTAAGTGACAGTCTGACATAGATCTGTCGGGCTTTTCAAACCCTAGAGTTTCACCGTCTATTTTCTATCAGACGTTAATGCAGGAAATAGGGCTGGAAGACTATTTTCATGTTCAGTCTGCATAAAAAACTCAGTGACCAAATATAATCAGAAATAATAATTAATAAATGTGTTTTTTTCTGTGAAATTGACCTTTAAAATGTGTGTGTGACTTTCTGACTCACCTGGAGGTAGCGCAGTAGTAGGGGAGGCGGTGACCTGACGTCCATTTAGGTCTTCAGTCGGTCTGTAGGTATTTATAAGACCTGTCTTTGTGCTAAATAAGTGAGTCTGAGAACAAAACAGGTTTCATTCATCAGCTAAAAAAGATTGCTTACATATTCCAGTGAATTTAATTATTGACATATTTGTCATTCAATCCTTCAGCAGAGTTGAAGGCATGAACTTCACTGTCAGCACAGAGATACACTATAAACCATGACACTGTAATCTGAGAAAATGATCCTTCATTCCAACCTGAGCTGATCAGTGAGAATGTGAAAACTTTGAGAATGTGTCAATGAATCTTCCTGAGATACTTTTAAGACTGAAGTAATCCATAACAATACAGCCATCTTTGAAATAAGAAAATCCCTAAGTATCTGCACTCAGCATGTCCTTCAGTATGCACCTATGAAGCAACAGGTTAGTCGTGAAAAATGCCACAGTCACTGACTCGTGCACCTCACGAGTCAGTGTTTTTGTTTTCTGACAGGTAGATAAGATAGAGAGGAGAGTTATCACTCTGCAACATCTCCATTTTCCTGTTAGGGTCACGTGTGACTTGTTGAGCAAGTCTGAATCTATTTACAGTCAACAGAAAATAAAACAAGTCTGACTGTGAAGCATAAATACCAAAGCAGACACCAGCAGGTATCAGTCTTTCTGCTTACAGCAGCAAGCATATCACTTTGTATGATGTATCTGATGACACTCAGCTGAATGCATCACTGGCTGCTTGGATAACATACTGACAGAGATTCCTCTCCCAACAGATCACCTGCTGGTTCACCTAGCTTGAATGATTAAGAAACCCTCAAACAGGCGTTTTCTGTACAATATTTGCATGGACGAGTCTAATTATCTGTTTGTTGTGTGTGTGTGTGTGTGTGTGTGTGTGTGTGTGTGTGTTGACGCAACGTGGCCTTTCCCATTCTATGAAAATAACTCACCAGCTCCTTGCGGACTTGAATCGGCTCTTGAAAGATTGTCCACACAACTGCTTCACTGCAGTTGGGTGTCGTCAGGGAGCCGTAGTATCGATAGAACTTTGTCCGGTCTACGTTTCCAATCAGGTCATCAATGGAGAAGGTGTTGTTCTGTTCAAAGTCAATGACACTGCCTGACAAAAGATTTAAATATATCAAATTACAGTGATGTGAAAAGAAAATACTTTAGCCATACATTTAAAAAACAAGCATTGAAAATTTAGCCCCAGTGGGGCTAAATGGGTTAAAGGTGTCGAACACTGATAAAAAAGTTTTTCACCTATCTCTTGCATTAGCTTCTGATATAAAATAGACAGTGAAACTCTAGGATTTGAAAAGCCTGACAGATCTACAGTCGTGGCCAAAAGTTTTGAGAATGACACAAATATGGGAAATTGGAAAAGTTGCTGCTTAAGTTTTTATAAGAGCAATTTGCATATACTCCAGAATGTTATGAAGCGGGATCAGATGAATTGCATAATCCTTCTTTGCCATGGAAATTAACTTAATCCCAAACAAAACTTTCAACTGCATTTTATTGCTGTCATTAAAGGACCTGCTGAGCAAGGCCGCCTTAATGCACGGGCCAACCTGGGCCGTGGCCAGGGGCCTATGATGTTTAGGGGCCTATCATTTCAGGTAAAAAAAAAAACAAAAATAAAACATCGTTTTATTACTGGTCAGGTTTTCTGTCAATCATCTTAGATGCTAATTTAAGGCTGCTGATTGATCCAAATTACAAGTGACCTACGTCACCCACGTGACCTCTAAAGGCCCATTGCACCAGAGCTCACCAATCAAACAATTTAGATGATTTCAGGGCGTGGTCCTCTAGTTGTAAAGAAATTTGGAAAAATGTCGGGGAAAAAATTGAGAGCGGTGCTCAGAAACGGAAAGTGCTTCATGAGAAGGAGCTTCGAGACAAAGAAGGAAGACAGAAAATACCTAAGCTGACAGATTTTTTAATCAGCTATAAAGAAGTTGGACATATCGCTGACTGACACACCGGGCAGGTGAGGAGGATGGAGCACCTGCAGGCACGGAGCAGACCGCGCAGCAGGGAACCGCGGTCAAGGGAGGAGCAGCAGAATGGAGAAACTGGAGGAGCAGAGGAGAAAGACAGGAGCGCTGGAGGAGCAGATCAGACAGACAGGAGCGCTGGTGGAGCAGAGCAGACAGACAGGAGCGCTGAGCAGAGCAGACAGACAGGAGCTTGGAGCCGGTGAGCAGATCCGAGCCAAAGAGGAAATATCGTCTTTGAACAAGTACGTTCTTTCTGGGCAACAGTTGGACCAGAACAGTGTCAAAACAAAGATTTTGACTTATTTTGCATCTGAGCGGCAGTATAAACAACGTCAAAGGGTTGTGTGTGTGTGCATAGCCGCGGGAACATTATTTCAGCAGGGGGTGCTGAAAAAAAAAAGCTCAGCTGCGCTCAACTCATTATGTCCAGGTGAATGCCTACGTGTAGCATAGGCATCGATACGAGTCTCATTATTAGAAATAAGACACACTCCAACAGTCTTCTAGCCTGGCAAGCCATCCTATATATGTGTATATACAAACTCTGCAAAGCAAGAATTGGTCTAGTTCACTAGGCTAACAGTCTTCAGCACTGCTCGAAAACCTACGACTCCCGTCTGCAGTTGACCAATGAAAACACACCTTTGAGACGCCGCAGCAGCAAGACTCCGCCTCTCTGAGTTTCCGTTTCAAATCTTATATATACAGTCTTTGGTTTCAATTTACGGTATGCAGATTATAAACTACACACCAGTTTTTATTTTTGTTAATAGCCCGAATAAAACCGGAGTTAT
Organism: Aphyosemion australe; assembly: GCA_006937985.1. NCBI lineage: Eukaryota > Metazoa > Chordata > Actinopteri > Cyprinodontiformes > Nothobranchiidae > Aphyosemion > Aphyosemion australe. The sequence continues at coordinate 124,361 of SSNS01000194.1, read as the reverse complement.
ACTAAAATAATTAAACTAAGAATGGGTTCAGTAGCGTTTTGTTGCTGAGGGACAGAGGATCATGCTGCGTGATTTTACAGCAGGTGTCAAAAGGTGCGCAGATGCACTCACTGAGCGGAGAAAACACTGAGACAGACTGACGGCAAAACTTTAGATATTGGAGCGATTTGTGGCAGATAGATAGTTACTTCCCTGTAGTTTAGTGTTTTTTATGTATAAAGGAGGATGAGAAGGATGGATGTCCAGCAGACAGATCAGCTGTTTAGCTGGAAGACGGGAAAAGGAGACGCAGCTGGAGTCTGAGGCCAATGCGGATCAATTCTTCCTCTTTGAGGAAGATGAGCTAGGTCATGAGCTGACACTAAAAAGTGTTTACTGTGGCGCTTTTTTTTCTCTTTTTAGCGTTGTATTGCTTATCTGTAACGTATGTTTTTTGGGGGGTGCGCTCGTGACGTAGCATGTCCTCTTGGAGCGAGACGTCGTGCAGTCTGGCTCACCGAAAGGTTGCGCCGTTCAGTGTGGCACCTTTCTGGAGTTCTCACAGTGTGACATGAACAGTGTGGTCCTGTGGCTGGAGGACTATAAAGATATGCAACAAGCGTTTTATTCGTGGACGGAAATGATGGTAAACGTGTGTTTAGAGGTGGTGAGTGCACGAAGAGGTGGAGGAGAATGAGGGACAAGTTTGTTCGTGTTAAAAAGTATCTGAAATACAATAAAAAGCACAAAATAAACTGCAAATAAACTGTAAATGCACTATCTTGGACCGGATACATGACAATATACCCCAGAACTCACTGTTGCTGCATCTCCTTTTGTTTTCTCGAGGCTTCCCAAAAAAGTCTAAAACCCGCTTTTTTGCCATAGTGGTAAATAAATATTTGAGGTCACCAGCAGGGGGTGCTGCAGCCCCTCCAGCACCCCTACTTCCCGCGGTACTGTGTGTGTGTGTGTGCGCTAGTCTATACATCAAAGTGAGGACCAATGACAAACTTCACCTGTAAAGTGAGGTCACAAGTTGCAAAGTGAGGACCTTTTGCCTGGTCCTCACTTTGGTACAAGAGCTCTACTCATTAGTTTTACAGGTATGGTGTGAATTAAGTTTAGTTAAGGCTAGGGTTAGGAATAGATTGGTTATGGGGTTATGGTTAGGGTTGGGTTAGAAGAAGAAGGCACAATCCAGTCACTAAAATTAATGGAAGTCAATGGCGGTCCTCACATGCAAGATGAGAACATGTGTGTGTGTTTTATGATGTTTAATAAAACTTTCAAATAGTTATAATTGCTTTAATAATATATTTTCAGTTTCCAGCATATTACTTATACATCGCTCTCTCTCTATAGATAGATAGATAGATAGATAGATAGAGAAAGAGAGAGAGAGAGAGAGAGAGAGAGAGAGAGAGAGAGAGAGAGAGAGAGAGAGAGAGATAAGTAATATGCTGGAAACTGAAAATATATTATTAAAGCAATTATAACTATTTGAAAGTTTTATTAAACGTCCTAAAACATGCAAAACACACACACACACGTTCTCATCTTGCATACGTTGTGAGGACTTGTATATAAGGGCCGTGGGGGCCTACTGAGCCTCTCTGCCCCGGGGCCTATCAGCTGGTTAAGGTGGCCCTGCTGCTGAGATCAATTCAGGATTCGTCTTGTTAACTCAGGTGAGAATGCTGACGAGCACAAGGCTGGAGATCATTATGTCAGGCTGATTGGGTTGGAATGGCAGGCTTGACATGTTAAAAAGAGGGTGATAATTGAAATCACTGTTCTTCCATTGTTAACCATGGTGACCTGCAAAGGAACACGTGCAGCCATCATTGCGTTGCATAAAAATGGCTTCACAGGTCCCCACTGTGGGATCAATAAAGTCGATTCTATTCTATTCTATTCTACTAAGATTGCACCTAAATCAACAATTTATAGGATCATCAAGATCTTCAAAGAAAGAGGTTCAATTCTTGTTAACTCATTCACTGCCATTGACGACTTTAGTCATCATTTGAAATCCAACCGCTCACTGCCAATGCAATTTTTTATGGGGTGGGCGTCGGAACGAGCCCCCACACCGTGAGAATAAACATCACGTGTCTAAAGCAGATCTTCAGCCGTGTATGTCATACATCACGTGATCAGGAAGCGGAAAATCAATGAATTAGGAGTTTGTTTTGGGACGCTGCTGCGAATAAAAGCGATGCGCCAACCGGAAATGTTTCTGCAGCTCACGCTTCGACAACAGATTGTAAAAGAACGGATAACGCTAGAAATACGGCGATTCTTCCTGAGAAGTGAGTCTACTCTTTCTTTTGGTAGTTTTGGCGTTTACATGATCATAGAGCACAATGTTCTGTGACTCTTCAAAAAACAGTAAAAACACTCAAAAACGCTGGCAGTCAGGGGCTTTCTGATCATGAAACGGCTGGCAGTTAATGAGTTAAGAAGGCTTCAGGGCGTCCAAGAAAGTCCCGCAAGCGCCAGGATCGTCTCCTAACGAGGATTCAGTTGTGGGATCGGAGTGCCTCCAGTGCAGAGCTTGTTCAGGAATGGCAGCAGGCAGGTGTGAGCGCATCTGCACGCACAGTGAGGCGAAGACTGTTTGAAAGATGGCCTGGTGTTAAGAAGGGCAGCAAAGAAGCCACTTCTCCATGCCGGTACAGAATTCAGCAGCCCGTATCATCTCTAAAACACTGTCTTCACACCATATCACACCGGTTCTCAAGCAGCTGCATTGGCTTCCAATCCACTATTCTCAATACTCGTACTGAGTTCAAAATTATTTTGTTAACATTCAAAGCCCTCAATAACTTGGTCCCCCATATTTAACTAATCTCCTCCACGTTTATACATAGTCTCGCACTCTTCATTTCTCTTCAGACAGCCTCCTCATCATTCCACACACCCGTCTATCCACCATGGGATTCAGGTCATTTGGTTCATCTGCACCGTGGCTCTGGAATAAACTTCCACTGGGTATTCATACGGCTTCATCTATCCAAACATTCAAATCGCTTCTTAAAACTAACTTATTCAGCCGTGCATATGCCACGTGATCCTTTTTTTTTTTTTACCGGTCTTAATTTAAACTCCTCTGCCACCATCGCCCAATGTGAAGTAGATCTGTCAGGACTTTCAAATCCTAGATTTTCACCGTCTATTTTCTATCAAAAGCTAATGCAGGAGTTGCAGGAGACTATGTTCATGTTCAGCCTGCATGAAAAACTCTATAGTGTATACTATAACTCTATACTATATAATGGTGACCTATTATAATCAGAAAAAAACATTAAAAAAATGTTTTTTTTTTTCAGTCAACCACACCTTTAATATTTTTTCCCTGTGTCTTTTCACTTTATTACACATAACTCAATAACTTTGCATGAATTAAATAGCTGAGTTGATATTGAGAAGTGGAAATTTTGTGTCAATCACTCACTTAGAAAAACCTTTACTGATAAAATTGCTGATGTGTCAAATACTTAATTTCCTCGCTGTATTTAAAACAGGAAATTGATAGATTCTCAGTGCATCAGTAAACCAGATCTTACCTGTGATGTTTGTCAGGTTAGCTGTGAGTGCATACCATGGTCCAGATAAATCTCCGTCTTCTGTTGCCTTCATCAACAAAAATTTAAATCTTGCTGTGAAATACAGTTCCATTGATGCCTTTTAAAATCACTGCAGACATTTAGGAGAAGGACTTGTGTGTTGATAGGTGCGCAATTTTTATGGTTTAGACTGTGAGAAGTGGGTTTTACGTCCTGCACATAAAGTTTTACTGTTTTAAATTTTGTTCCTCTTTGAAGTGGTCTTTAGTAGGAATGAATGCCTTAAGTTGGCTAAAAAAAAGCTCCGGTGCGCCTGTTTCAGCTTAGAGAATTCAGCCAAAGGACAAACCACGGCAGAATTTGGAGTCTTATTTCCTGATATATTTGGACGTCTCACCTTGGATTGGCTAACAGCAACACGACTCTACCCCTGACTCTGTTTGCTATGCAACGTTGATGTTTTATCTCCACAAATACCACAAGCCTGGAGGAGTTCTGCTGTGTGGTGGAGTTGCTAATGCTAACGGTTAGCTTCTACTAGCCGAGACGTTCTCTGCTGTTTCCTGGACGCTAAACCAACAACAGCCTTCCCCGTCATGAGTCAAGATGGTTGAGTGCATGAATGTTAAATGACAATGGCATAGTCGAGTTTTTCAAATCCTAGCGTTTCACCGTCTATTTTCTATCAGAAGCTAATGCAGGAGATAGGTGTAGAAGACTATTTTCATGTTCAGCCTGCATGAAAAACTCAGTGACTGATTACAGCGCTGTCGCCGGTTTTCTGCTCGACAGGTAAGCTAAAGTTCAGCATGCTATTTGGAGAAATGCATTTTAGATTACGGCCTCACAATTACACACTACAGCCAGCAGTTACTTGTAAACAGGCGCTGGTAGAGTGTTGAGCAACGTGGAGAAGGCGGGTTTTCCCTGAAATTCAGAAACATTGTATGCATTACCTTTAATGTCTATACTATGGAGGACGGACCTCATGGTGCATTTCATTTACCTCGGAAAATATACAACTGCACATAACATCCATTTAGATGCACCCTTACAAGTTAATGTTTTTCCACCACAGCAACTATTGTTGTTACATGGAGCTGTTGTATTAAACCTCGAAGTTGGATTAAAAAACATTCTGACTTGGGGGGGGGGGTTCCAGTTTATTATTTCTACTCAGAAGTTGGAATTTCCGAGTATGGGATAAACTGGAATGAACCGAGGAAAGCATGAAATCTGAAAGCACTAGTCAAATAGTCACACCGGTAATATTTAACTATTCATTTATTTGCTTTGTTTTTTACTCATTCATTTGGGGCTGACTGTTGCACTTTATGACCCACAGTTCTATAACGTTTTCTTTATCTTTGGGCAAACGAGTCAGAAAATTTATTCACCAAATTTGAGAAGTGACTTAATTTAAAGATAATTAAATGTTTTGCACTTTGAGGTACATCCTTGTTTCCTACCTCAGCCCGGCTCGTCTGTCAGATTGATTAATAATTAATCTTTTTATGAAAGCCACTCAGTTTTTCCTCATGAAAAAAATAACTAGTTCGTTTTTGGAACTGTAATCTTAGTTCAAAGGTTTGGATAGCTTTGTCCATAATCATGAAGATTTAGTTGCATTTACTCACGTCATCTTTTTCTGCTATTAAAATTTGTTTTGTGGTCTGAAACATTTAGGTGTAACCAAAACAACTAAATTAGAAGTAATCCTTAAGGCAGCAAATTGTTTTTCACAGCACCATTAACATTAGACTTAAACACTTAACAGTAGCAGGTTGCAGAAAGTGTGTGACATACATTTATGAAAAACCCAAGAACAGCAAATCCATCTGCTTGTGTTTTGGCTTCGTCTACAGAAAGGCCTTTCTTCACAGAGACGATGTGCATCTAGAAAACAGGACAGCACAGGAATGAAGCTACCCCAAACAAACTGGTGGACTGGAACCTTGAGTGTCACACTTTACCTCCATCTGATATCTGTAGCCATCGATCGTGTGCTCTGAACCTTGGTGATAGTCTTTATCACCCCAGTGAAAATGAAACTGAACTACAGAATACGTTCCATTTAGTCCTCCTCCACTCACTTCAACTTCATTTTCCACCAACGTGCATTGCACTACACAAAACAGGTGAAAGAAACGATGATGAAGTTAGGTATGTTTTAAGATGTTTGTTACTGCCTGATGCGTCGTCCTCTGTGTACCTGTGTGTCCGTTGTTAGTGATGGACATGATGGTGTTTTCAGAGGAGAAGTTAACGAAGGTGAAATTGGACAGAAGTCGGTCCGTTACAACACTACTGGTGACAATATCAATAGGAGACTGATGTTGTTTTCCACAGCTGGATCCAGGCAAGTCCTTCCATGTGGATGGGGTATTGGCTGCAAAGGATGGAGATGCTCTTAATGCAAACTCACACAGACAGTAGTTCAACTGGTCCTCTGTTCCTTACTCACCACAGCCATTGTAGCACCAGTCAGCTATAAGAGATAAAAAAAAAAAATCCAACAATAGATTCAAGTTATTTAGATCCCAGTAAAATATTTTTAGGTTCTCAACTGGTCAATATTAAATTGGTCATATTGGTCTTACAATTGTGATGGAAAGAAATGTTTACAATTAAAGCTAATAGTTCAAATAAGAGTAATTACTCACAGCAGTTCACCAAAGCCGCCAAACTCAGCACCAATGAAAGGAGATACATCTTGAAGAGAAAATGATCAATAATCACAAATTCAAAAGTGTAAATTGAATTATTTTAAATGTTAAATGTTCTTCAGCTTTGTTGGACATCTGAAGAAACAGTTCAAAACAAACATGAAACAACCAACCTTACTGTCCATGTCTAAAATCTTGAAGGCTTCGTGAATGAAACGTTAAATTCTGGAGCCCATTCAGAAACAAGAACATTTCCAAACGAGTCAATTTAGAGGAATGAGTGAAGGTGCTCCAGTGAGCTAGTTTTATAGACTCCAAGGGTTCTGCTCTGGGAGGAGTGCCTCTGTGTATACAACACAAAACCAAGATGAAGGTTATCTATAAATAAAGGTAATAAAAGGTCAGCCCGATCATCTGGTTCAATTCAGATCTAAAATGGAGAGCTTCTTCCAAGCAACTGTGTGTTATTTCAGATTCTGTTTAGTTGTTTTGCTGCTCATTTGAGACGTTTTCTGCAGTTTGTAGTGTACGTAAATTCCTCTCCCCATCCCTCCTGATGGCCGTGTTTGTCAAACTGGTCTACATCTAAGATGTTATGGTCACATGTATGAAAAGGCTAATTGATATCAGGATTTGGAATCTGGATTTCCCTACAAACAAAACCATTTCCCCCCTGAAAATAGATGGTTAGTGGCCTGAAAAATAGCACAAAAAACAGCAAAAGTGCAATGGGAACCTGCAGGTATACCTAAAGAAGTGATGCTAAAGTTTACGGTAACACTTTACAATAAGGGTCCCTTTATTAATGTTACTTAGTGTATTATTAAAAATTAAGAAAAGTATTAAATAAAGTATTAACTGATTAATATTAATGTAATTATTATGTAAAGCATTACTAAGCAGACCCCCCCTGTCCTAACCTTAAGGACACTTAATAGTTAATAACGGTAACGTTAATGAAAGGATCCTTGGTTTATTAATGCCTAATAATGCACTAACGTTAATAAAGGGACCCTTATTGTAAAATGTTACCAAGTTTACTTTAAAGGATTACAACTGCATAAAGGTGAACAGCTGAAGGTTGGATGACTGTAGACTTTTTCTGACTCCTGTGTGTCAAAGGAGTTAAAGCTGCCTCTGTGTTGTGGTTTGGGACAGCAGGGGTGTGTCCGAATCCAGCGGCAGGATGCTTGTGAGGACGCATTTTGAGGCCGATGACGTGACAGGGATCCGAATTTGAAGGATACTCAAATGCATCCTCCTTCCACCCGAATCCGTTGGATTTTCAGCAGGCGGAAGAAGCAGGAGAGCAGAAAAATTTTATATGCAAATTTGTTTAAGTTTGTTTTGTTTTTAGGCATTTTTCGTTTGTACATTTGTTTTTGGTTTTTTTAATGTAATTTTAGGCAGAAATCAGCCAGAACAAGCTGGTATGGTGGGTCCCATAGTTATTCCCGTGTGTGTGTGTGTGTGTATGTTTAGCAAATTAAGCTTCTTGTCATTTGTTTTAGAGACAACAAAGCAAAGAAGCTTTTTAACCCTCCCACTGTCCTATTGGGTGACCCCTCTAGGAAAGGTGACGTTTGAGCAGGGTTGATGGTTTATCCTTTGGGGTCCACGTGGCAGGGCTGAGGTGGTGCTCAGTCCTCACCTCTGCCACGTGGACCCTAAGAGATTAACCATCAACCCTGCTCAAACGTCACCTTTCCTGGAGGGGTCACCCAATAGGACAGTGGGAGGGTTAATTAAGTTTAAAGGTAAAGAGTGAACCTATTGACCACAGTAGTACATCTTGTGTTCTGCTGTGAAAAGTACAGTTTTACATTCAGGGATTAACACAGTTGACATGTTTTAAAGTAGTTTTGAAGTGGGACAATTAAAAAGTAGTATGTGTGAAGATGTTTATTTTCATATGTGGACAAATATATATTTCCTAAAAATGTGTTTGTTGACTTTTTGTCACCTGTGATCTCTGATTTTCTCTGTTTAGGACTGCAAGTGTCCAGGGTCAGGAGAGGCTCACCGCTGCTACTTTACCTGGTTGTCCTCCTGGGAGAAAGGCCTTCCACTATTATCATGTTAATGTTCTTTAGCTGTTTGGTATTTCAATACATTCATTAAAACAAATACTAATTGATCTCATTTTGATCATTCATTTTATTACCATTTTTATTTACAGTTGTGTTTGAAGGTATTACATGAACAGAAAATGAAAAGATAGTAAGGCGACAAGACTAGAGGGGCAGCAGTAGCTCAGGAGGTAGAGCGGGTGGTCCAGAAATCAGAAGGTTGCGGGTTTGATCCTGGCTCCCGGCAGAGAATGCTGCTGTTGTCCTTGGGCAAGACACTTGACCCACATTGCCTGCTGGTGGTGTTCGGACGGACCGGTGGCACCTGTATTCGACAACCTTGCCTCAGTCAGTGCGCCAGGGCAGCTGTGGCTACACTGTAGCTCATCACCACCAGCGTGTGTGAATGTGTGTGAATGGATGAATGATACACTGTAGTGTAAAGTGCTTTGGAGTCCTCTTGACTGTGAAAGGCACTATACAAGTGCAGGTCATTTATCATTTATCACTAACACATGAAATTTATTTAAATATCAAAACAAATATGGAAGAGTTATGTACGGTTCATGCAGGATTACCCGGGTGACTCTTTTCCTGAATCATTTTTTTAAATTGAGTGAGCAGGAAAACTTTGGCAGTGCTGCTGGATCTGCTGCAGAAGGATCCCAGACACGGATGGAGTGCTAACAGAGACCCGTGGCTAGATGTTTCTGGTCCAAGAGTGGAACATCGTACAGGGCGGTCTGCAGAGAGTGCTTTGGGATGCTTCTTCTCACTTTCTACTCCATTGTCCATCTACAGGTACTGCTGGGCTGGCTTAATCAAGACATATTCAGAAATATGCAATTAGGAGATGGTTTGTGGATTCACTAGTGTAACAATTGTGACTCTTCAGCAAATAAAATTTGTGTTTGTTTTTTTTTAAAGAGATTCCTACATAAATGACTTGCCTGTTAACAGTAGTTGTGGTCTGGTGGTACGTCCTCCAGGAAGGAGCACTGCTGACTGCCTCTATACCAGCCTCTCTCATCTCAAACATCTTCCTTAGGCTCATTCTCCACAATGTCACCAGCACTGAGGCAGATGTTGTGCAGAATGGTGCATGCTGACATATAATAGAGAAAAAAAATGTGTTTTCTTATTAAATTTAAACACACACACACACACACACACACACACACACACATAAATAAAATCTCCTGTGGTACATTGGTTCTGTTCAGTTTAAAGAAAAGCAGAAAATAATTAAAAAACTATAAATGATTTACATTTTTAGAAGAGATCTAAGCATTATTAGGCTTAAGTTGAATAAATAAATGCACATTGAGAACACTTGCTATCTTATTAACTTAAAAAACCTGTTTTTTATATTTCTACACCCACTTTATGCTCATTAGGTTCTTAGGTCCAAATAACATTAGAACATGTCCTAATGTATTCAACATTTATATTGTCTACATGTTAATACTCTATAGTAATGTGTACATAATTATGTTGCTAAACATACATGAAACTAAAGTTAACATGCAAGTCCTGAAAGGTTGTAGACTAAACAAAATTACTTTACCTGGAAACGATTATCTCTCAGCCTTAAGAACAAACACTGGCAATGGAGGTGAAGCTGCTGTAGCTCCTAAAAACATGAAATCCCTGCTCAGTTTTTACTAGCTTTAGCTCTTTTCCTTTGCCTGTTGGCTGCCGTCACGGTTGCCAAGTGAAGACCTACAGGCTGCCGTAGGCGCGAAGGCTAGACCGTCCAAAATTCAGCATTTTGAGCCATAAGATGCTGAATCGACTCACTGCACATGACAGCAAACAAATTAAATGAGTCAGAGGACTTCAAAGCGCTTTACACAACAGTCATTCACCCATTCACACACAGATGGTGATTAACTACAATGTAGCCACAGCTGTCCTGGGACACACAGAGGTGCAAAATTAATAAACATCTGAGAAAGAAAACCTGCTGTTGTTCACAGTTTCCGTCGCACAATAAATACCCAAGGATTTAGTTCCAGAAACATTCTGGAAACCAAACTAGACTTTAAAGTTTGTGAAATGTGACTAAAGACACCAGCCTCTATGGGCGTGGTGACTCCTAAACTGTTGTGATGATACAATGAGCTGTCTCTTACTATAATTAGAGTTTAGATATCTGAACCACATTCTCATTGGCATCTGAAACCCTGTTTGAACAACTAATCTCTGGGCGTTTAGAAAGTTTTATACTTTGCAGAAAATACCAGCCTGAGGATTTATTACTCATTAGATGGTTCCAAAATTCAGGATTATTAGAATTTCTGGATATAAAAGTAATGTCTGCAAAAAAAAAAGAGGTCTGATCAGTCAAATTCCAGCATGTCTTTCTGTAGAAACTACAGAACAAATGACGGTAATTCAACCACTGAATCAGGTTGGATCATCAAAACTGGCTTTTGTATTTGAGCTCATCCATGTGCTCTAACCTGTTGTGTATGTTAATTTGTTTATATTTGAACTTTGTATGACCCCCACCCATGTTTTTTCCACATAATAATGCATCTTATTACCGATTATGTGCACGTCATCAATCTTCTTTTACGTTGGAACAGTGGCCCTGAGCAGAAACACAGCATGTTGTGTTCATCGTAAATCCTAGGGCTCATATTTTAGAGTTATCCATTAACACGTTATACTTGGAAATACTGAGCTGTGATGGAAAACAATCTCCAGTCAGGGGACTCTTTGTCACTGTGCCCATTTCTTTTTAATGCAGTAGTTCTTTTGTTTGTATAGTCATCACTGCGCTTAATGAGCAGTTTCTGCCCTTCACCCCGTGGTCCATAAGATCTCCAACTCATCTTTCTGTTTTTCCTTCTTCAAAAAAATAAGTGCAGATCACCAGATTCTCAGAATACTGAATTCTATGAAAATTCAGACAACTTAAAGAGGCAGCTTGAAAATACTGTAATAATCCCAGGACTTCTTTTTCCAAGCTATTCAGCTTCTGTTTGTGTTGTCTCATCGCCACAATGAAATTTTTTTATTTTTATTTTGCTGAGTCACAGACCATAAACAAAAAGTTGTTTTTCTCTTAACACAGGACAGTGATTTCCATGAGCCGTGCTCTGATGGAGGTTCCAGTTAAACGTTTTGGCCTGCTGTCAGACACATTGTTAAGATTTTCTTGGAAATATTTTAAAGCCTCATTGTTGTAGAGCTCATCAAAAGGTAACACGTGATTCGTTCTGGTTGAAGATAAACAGAACTAGGCTTGGGTGGGACAAACTGTGGTTTTAAACAGAACTGATAGAGCAACTAAAAGTCACTTGTCTTTACCTGAACAGCAGCTAGTTCCTTGAAAGTTCAATGTGTGTGACTAATTCTTGCAGGAAATTGATTCCAGTCATTAGCCTTACTCAGCCGGTTTCCCTTGAAAGAGGCCCAGGTGGATTAACCAGGGCTGCATTCCACTCCTGCAGCTGTGCACAATAGATCTGTAGCATCGCTAACGAGGGGTTCGTGTGATTAGGATGAGGTCTTCATTATCACACCTGTGCATTTCTTACTCTATAAAGTCAGTATATCTGCTGTGAAAGAGACTTTTTTATTAAAGCTGCCAGGAGAGATGCATCTGTTATTGATTTAATTATCAGTTTCTGACTTTAAAGTCTGTTTACAATCATAGGAGTTCTAGATGAATTTAAATGAGGTCACCATGTGTATTTGGACAAATGTGAGTGTGTGTGTACTGGCTCAGCACATATTGGACAACATTGGCCAATTTTGTTTTTTATAAAAGTATATTTTTATGCATTTTAAGCTTAACCTCCTGAGGCCTGAATTTGTATTTGGTTAATTTAAAAGAAAAAAAACCAAACAATTTTAACCATTACAGATTAGTCAACTCTCATAAACGTGAACAAAATATCACTAAGATAAAATAAAAACAAATTAAAAATGTTGACAAATTTCCTAAAAATAAAGAGAGTGCGTAGGGTGTCCCAATTCCCAAGTGCGGAAGTTGACCACACCCATTTTGCACCCTTAATCCGCACTTCGCCCAAGTCCGCAGCGATGCGGACTTTGGGCAAGGGTATTACCCACAATCCATTGCTGCGTGGGAATTTTGAGAAGAAGGCGGAGCAATGACTCAAGTGCCTTTTCTGAAAACATGTATTTTCAAGTGAAATAAGTTCATTTTAAGACGATTAATGATATTTATTCATGCTCTGAATGTTTAGAATGCTCACTGTCCCAATTCGGCAATTATTTGCACACTTGTGTACTACGCACTCGAAGCCTTACTTCCTTTAAGCGCACTTCACAGAAGGATGTAGGGCGCAGTGCGAGTATTGGGACTGGGCCAATGTCCCAGGAGGTTAAGAACTTTAATTGTTATGAACAGAACTGACAGGACCGTCAGGCCATCTTTCTTAGATGAGAAGTACAAAAGGCTAAACTTAGATGCCACCACAACTCACTTAATTACAGGGCAGTGGCTATACATGGCACTAAAAACTTCCTGTTCAGCAACATAACAGGTAAAGGGATTTATGAACAAAGGATTGGAGGCAGATTACAAGAAATTAATGTATAAAAGATTCCGTCATTTAGAAGAACTATAGATTAAAACCGATTTTAGAATACCAGGAAACGGATGAGTGTTTCTATCCTTTAAAGCAGCAGGTGGAGGACGGTGGAAACGTAGGCGTTCACCTGGGCAGTGACCTGAAAATGTTCCTTTTTCTGGACAGCTTTGTGAAGATGGCATGAAAGTCACAACACATCTTTATTTCAAAAGCTTCTATAAATATTTTTCTCACAAGTTCTCCATCATAAAGATGTCACATAACATCGGATTCATGATTTGTCTGCATTTTCTTGTAAGAACAATAAATCCCTGCGGGGGGGAAACCCGTCATATATCACTGCTTTAAACTGTTTCTGAATTGCAGGTATGCTGTCTATTACACGTTTTCCCAGAAAGAGTCAAATTTATTTGCAAATTATAACCTGAAATTCTGCACACATACACAAAATATTCACATTCAGATGATATTGCATTTACTTTAGAGGCATTTTCACTTATCTTCTATATAGACATTTAGATTATTGCAACAAGATGAAAATGATCACATATTAAACTCCATAAAGTCAGCCCTCATGTCTAGAACAGAGTAGTGAATTCATTCTTAATGATTATGATTCCAGGCAGACGTAGAGTCCTTGCTTTGCTGCTTGATGGGCTGCAACATCCCATGCTAATGTTTGTGGTGTAAAGAGTGCAGTATTTAGAGCAACGAGGCAACAGTCCTGCAAAAACAAACAGCATTAAACACAGCCACTTGTTAATATTATATGAGCTGTTTAAAAATATAAGTAGACGTCTTACTGAAAGAGGGATCCGGTTAACTCATCAACAAGACCACCTAAATAAAAGGAAACATTAGATCAAATTCTTACAATGATTGTAATAGCAGTTATAATTGTCACCCCATACCTGGCGTGCAAACTGTATCACACAGTATGGGACAAATGTAGCATGATGAGCAGCTCTGGAGAGAAAAACATCACAGGGTTGACATGAGAAGGTCCAAACACTCCGTGCTTCTAGACCGTGGAGAAGCTCACCTCACAGTGTCTGCAGTGATCTGAGTCATCTCCCTCCTCACAGGGACATTTGTCACAGCTTTCAGAGCAATGCTAAAGAGATTAAAACAACGCTGTGCTTAAGGATTAGAGGTTTTTATTAGAGAGCACCTTTAAATCGTCATGATTTTACCGGACAAATGGAGCAAACGCTACACAGAGAGCCAGAGTGGAACTGCTGATAGTCTGACACCGTCCCCTCTCCAGCTGCATCTCCGAGGTTTTCTGTTGTTTCGTCAACTTCATCTAAAACACACAGATGCACGCGTGCGCGCGCACACACACACACACACACACACACACACACACACACACACACAGTATGACATGTAGATGATGCATATACAATGGGTTACGTTAGGTTACACCTAATTTGAATTCAATCTGGCCTGACGGTGTTATGTTATATGTGAGGCCTTTTAGGCAAGAACACTCAGATAAAGTAGAAATTAAATTAATTTAAATCATATTTACCTTTAAATGGTTAAAGCTGCTGTCTGTTTCTTATGAAGTTTTTTCCAAGGGTCCTCCTTTTTATTGATGCTTTTGGGGAAACTTAAAAAACTAAAATATGTGGCAAAAGTCCATTTAATTTGGTAATTCAACTCAGACTGAGAGACCATCTAAGGCTCAGGAACACTTTGCAGGTGTTCTGGATTCATCAGCTGATTAGAGTGTGACACTTTGAGTCTAGAATATTAAACCTTTTCACAAAATGCTAATTGTCTGAGATTTTGAATGTGGGGTTTCTTATAAGCTGTAGCCATAATCACAATTATAACAAATAAAGGCTGAAATATCTGGCTTTGCATGTAACGAGTCTGTCTCATTTATTAGTTTAACATTTTAAGTTGAATTACAGGGCAGCAGTAGCTCAGGAGGTAGAGAGGGTTGTCCAGTAATCGGAAGGGTGCAGGTTTGATCATGGCTCCTGCCAGAGAATGCTGCTCTTGTGTCTTTGGGCAAGACACTTAACCTGCCTTGCCTGCTGATGGTGGTTGGAGGGACTGGTGGCACCTGTGTATGGCAGACCTTGACTCTGTCAGTGTGCCCCAGGGCAGCTGTAGCTACAATGTAGCTCATTATCACCAGTGCATGAACGTGTGTGTGAATGGGTGGATGACTGATTGTGTTGTGAAGTGCTTTGAGGGGTTGTAGAACCCCAAGAAGGTGCTATACAAATACAGGCCATTTCCTATTTACTGACATAAATGAAATTTTGTTCCATATTCAAATTTTTCAATGAAGAATTTTTAACTAAAAAAGTTCCCATGTACACAGACTTCCACAGATTTTGGGACAGGCGTGTGTGTGTGTGTGTGTGTGCATGTGTGTGTGTGTATGTTATTTTTTATGGTTTTATTTTATTGCTTGCCCGTGTGTAATCATTATCTAGTTTTGTGAGCTCTGATGTTTGGGATTCCACTAATTCTGGTCAAACACAGGAACAACTGTCAACCCTCTCATGATCTGATCAGTGTCAGCTACACTGATAAGCTGCTCTATTTCTGGACTCATATGTGTGGCAGCATTTCTAAAGTAGCTGTGGTGAGTCTGAGTCAGAGGGCTGATGGAGAATTTATTTACATAAATGACCCAAGATAAGAGTTTAGGTCATTATTAGGTAGCTGAAGCAGTTTGTTGTTTCTAAGCAGGTTTAAAAATCATAATGCAGAGGGTTTTTTTACCTTCATCTTCAGAGTCATCCTCAGCAGCAGCACGGTCCTCTGCTTCCTCTTCCTCAGTACCAACAGACTCCTCCCCTTCGTCCTCTTCCTCCACAACATTCTCTTCAGTTTCATCATCTTCTTCGTCAGTACCTTGAGCCTCATCTTCACTTTTAGTTACGGCCTCCTGCTCTGCGGTATCCTCATCAGTCTCATCATCCTCTTCCTCAATGTCATCATCATCATCATCATCATCTTTGTCATCAGCTGCCTCTTCTCCTTCCTCATCATCATCACCAGCCCCCTCTTCATCTTTAGCTTCTTCCTCCTCTTCAGAAGTTTCATCTTTCTCCTCTTCCTCTGCATTACCCTCTTCCTCATCATCAGAAGCCACCAGTTCCTCTTCTTCTTCATCATCATCATCATCATCCTCTTCTTCTTCTTCTTCACCCGCTTCATCATCCTCCTCTTCTGCTAACACTTCATCTTCCTCAGTGTCTTCACCATCATCAGCAGCTTTGTCTTCTTCAGCATGTGTGACATGGAGGTCCTCCTCCTCTTCGCTTCCATGAGCATTCAGCAGTGGGACCAGTGGTGAACAGAGGAGCACCAGTAGGAATGGGACCACCAAGCCTCTCACAGGGGCCATCATGGATCTCTGGAGGACGTTCTCTTTAGTTCTTTTACCTAAAAACCACAGATGTGTTTTTAACGTTTAAAATCCATAAAATCCCAAGAAAAACATGCGGCAGCAGCAGCTTAGCGAGGGATATTGTTCAGGTCCACTGAGAGGAGGACGGCTGGTTCATGAGCCTGAGAGCAGTGAGCTGGGCTTGTGTTGAGGACAGAGGACACAGTGGGACAGCAGTGTGTGTGCTGCAGCTGCATGCACATGAGTGACAGAGGCACATGTCTGGGAAGAATGCTCCTGATGTCCTTAACACAGAGTATTACAGGGATGGGGGGTGTGAGCGTGTGGATCACCAGGGTGGCTGTTCTGATCTGCAGAAGGTCGGGTAAAAAAGGTCACATGGAAATGAGAGGGTGGGGAAAGTTTAACCACAAACAGTTTGTAATATAAACTTAAGGTTTACTTGAAAGTAGTTTGGGTATTTATTCTTCTACATGTGTATAAAATGTAATAATTCTGTAAATATTCCTAAAAACAAACATAATTCTGTGTTTTATATACATATTTTCTCAGTTCTTATGTAGTTGAGACACATTTTCAAGACTACCTCATTTCCCAAACCAGAGTATTTCAGAAATGCACTGATTTTGGTTTTGAGGGCTGAATCCGAATTCCAATTCTTGCACTGCAGACATTGATTTATGTCATAGGATTGTAATTAACATTACATTTTTTTTCTTAAAATATGTCTCTTAAAGTACAATTTTCTATATGAAGGCACAAACTGATAATTAGCCATGGTGAGTTAGTTCACAGACTGAGAAAATGCTCTTTAGCAATGATGTGTTAAAAAATCAAATGGAACAAAAGTCTGATTTTTGAGTTTTAGATTAGCCAACCACTAATCGAACACAGCATCAGCCAGTTCCAACGTCCAGAAGATTGTTTGGTGCATTTCTAGAAACAAATCCTAAACACCTGCTTGTAAAGATCAAATTAACTCAAGCTCATGATGTGGATAAAAACATCTTTCAAAACAAAAAAGAAAACCAGTCATAGCCACACATTTCTGACATTGCTGTATATTAGTGCTGACCTAATTACATTATTGAATAAAGTGAACCCATTGGATCTAGAGTCAACACTGAAACTAAACTTATATAAGAATGAAAGCCTCAGTGATGATAAATCTTTATGAGCTGCTTAAGGGACAAAGCAAAGTGCAATATCTTTTATTTGTAGCAAATTCTTCTCCAGTCCAGGAGCAGCAGAGAGCTTGTCAGGATGATGGATGAAGATGTAAATAGAAATGCAAAGAATCATGGTCTGCACATTCCACTGTTTTTTTTTATATATATATATATTTATTATATATTTTTTTTATATTTTTGGATGAAGTCAGTTGCATTTATTTGCCTCTCAAATGTTCACGTGTTTACTTTCCCTCACATCCAAAATGCAGTGAGACGGCAGTAAAAGTGATGACACTGTTGTGAGCTGCTGCTGCTACTGACAGGTGGCCCAGCAAACTATTTAGAGTAAAGGCTCCTTCAATGGTTTGCTCCACTATGTGACCTTCAATGGGTCCACGTCACAGTGAAACCCAGCACCCTGCTCCTTTTGAACTATCCATGAAACTTCTCTCCTCAACGTAAATGGATCCCAGCCAGTAGTTTGTTATTTAACTTAAATGCACCTAACTTGAAGGTTCAAGCTTTTACAACTGACCCAATTTGAAAAATGTTCTATCTAAAGTTACTAGTACTACACACTTGTCTGAGTCATAAAGAGTTGACAATTTTCCTTTAATTTGTCACTTATCTAAACCGTTAAGTCCTGTTAGAGCTGTGCAATTAACTCATTTCTATTTCATTTTGCCCCAGGCATTCACAAAAAGCAACATAATCTGTGAATTATTACTACTACATTTTGTCACATTCTGCATGCTCCTGTTTCGTCAGGTCTTCCTTTTGTCATGGCATGCAATTCAAAAGTTTCAAACAGTAAACTCACACGGGTCATGTTGTTAAACTTAGACTTGGACAACTGAATCAATCTCACCCAGGGGCAATTAGATTCAGTGGAACAATACAACTGGACATTCAAAATCAACATACAACATACACTGCCAGACCAAAAAAAAAGTCACACACTCTAATATTTTGTTGGACCACCTTTAGCTTTGATTACGGAACACATTTGCTGTGGCATTGTTTTGATAAGCCTCTGCAATGTCACTAGATTTATTTCCATCCAGTGTTCCAATTTTTCAGCAAGACCTTGCATCGATGTGGGAATAAAGAAGGCAACAATGAGAATGCATTTTTTAGGATGTCACCAGGTGCAGAGAAAATGATTTTAACTTTATGAACTATTTGTTCAGTGAAAAAAGAAGTCAGGTCCCTCTCCTGCATTCCTGTGATTTTAGAACTGATTTTTACATGATTCAAACTGTTATTGTCTTTCAGAGTGAGGCAGCTATACCAACCAGCAGATAACAGAGAAACTCAAGAGATTCTCAATAAAGGCCTGGTAAAACCTACACAACATAATGGGACTGACTGAAAATGAGTTCACTTTACTCAGAGGGTATGTCCTTCGTTGTGCACGTTTCACGACAGCATCAGTAGTAACATCAAACTTAAGTTGGTCGTCAAAGAAAGTACCAAGATACTGAAATAATGATGAAAGAATTTCAACCCCTCATTATGAATAATGTTCTCTGTTGCTGTCTTTTTTATGTCTAAAATAAAAAAAAAAAAATTCCTTTGTTTTTGGAAGATTCAGCTCCAAGAAATCAGTTGCACCAAGAAAATAGGCAGATGTGTTAAAAACATGCTTTACCATTCATTAGTAACAAACTGAGACACATTAAACTCATTTTAACGCCTCAGTAAAGTATATCCCTGCTTGGTAGGCAAACAGGAATTAGGCCTTGTCCACTTGTAGCCAGGTGTTTTATAAAAATAGCGTCCACACCACCTAATTTTTAGAAAAAACTCCATCCACACAGAACCGCATAAGTGCATTTTTGAGCACATTCATAGGCATAACAGACCTGTAGGTGGCAGTAGTTCCCCCGAATCCTATTCATTTTGTCTTCCTACTCAACTTCAACAAAACATGAAACATGGCACCTAGCTTGCTTGTGTGGACCAATAAGGAGGTAGAATTGCTCTTAAATGTAGTTTTGGAGTAAAAAGTCAACAAGCGTCAAAAAGCGCTCGAACGATTGATAACGCGAGCACAGCTCTGAGGACATCCATGTTGTAGTGAAAACACAGGTCACACATGAGCCGTCAGCATTTTTGTCTCAGACAGTGACTTTGTGAAACCTAAAACTCTGCTTATTTCTATCCACACAGAAACGCAAAACTTCACTTTGGCTGGAGTTTTTAAAAAGATTTGTTTCTGTTGTGTAAATCTGCGTTTTCTTCTGGATGACAGGCCGAATCATAGAAAAATATCTTCGTTTTGGGAGATACCCGGCTACGTGTGGACAGGGCCTTAGCCAATTTTGTCTTCCAGACACCCAAGAATAGTGCTTTCCACAACCTTCTCAAACAGTTTCATGCACAAAGAGGTTAATGCAACTGGTTCAACATAATTTAGTTGCCTTGGCCCATCAATCTTATTCACAGGGATTACAGTCGAGATTTTCCAATCAGTGGGCACAGTCCATCAAAGTGCACCCACAAATCTTGTCTGGACCAGGAGCCTTCCTAATGTTCACACATCTCACCAGGTTCCTAACCACTTTGACACTGATAATAATTGTGGAATAAGGAGACGTGCTTCCTCTAAGACCTGTAAAGCTAACTGTGTCTGTTGCTGCTGCCTCTTGGCCAGATCGTCGTTGTAAATGAGAATGAGTTCT
Source organism: Aphyosemion australe (assembly GCA_006937985.1). Taxonomy (NCBI): domain Eukaryota; kingdom Metazoa; phylum Chordata; class Actinopteri; order Cyprinodontiformes; family Nothobranchiidae; genus Aphyosemion; species Aphyosemion australe. Next base: position 104,269 of record SSNS01000194.1, on the reverse strand, counting down.
CAATCGACTCATCTGGTTAAATAAAGGTTAAATAAAATAAATAGAGAGGAGAGATTCCTGGAAAAATCACATTTTTCAAAGCAAGAAAAAAAATTTATTAGAAGCATCTGGGCGTGCCGCTTCCTCTATTTCATTTATTTTAACAGGCTTCCTGAGAGTCGCCTCTTGCATTTGTGAAAGTGAGGCTTTCTTTTTATGCCCTTCCATGCAGCATGCACATTACGACCGCTGTATGATGTTCCACCTTGTCTTTAGACGTCCTTCCTGTTCTTATTTTGTGCCTTAGTTCTTTGTGTATGTCCTTCCTTTCCTGCCTTGTGCCCGTGTAAAAAAGGGATCTTTCTTGTTTATCACCTGTTTTAAATCCTTAGTGACCCATGGTTTGTTGTTTGGGTAATTTTTTTTTTATCATTTCACTGAGATTAAAGAAAAAATATGTACGAAGAAATGGTGACAGTTCATCCAAACCACTACATGATTTACTACTTTGTACAATCAAAACATGCCCAAAACATTTGACTTACTTACGTAGCTTTTGTTGAACGCCTCTCCTCTTCTTTCTTTTTCCAATGCTTTCTGGGCCAGGTCTCACAAGGCCCATCACTCCGCCTCTGCTCTAGATAAAAAAAGAACTGTCGTCCCCAGTACCAGTATGTTGTGAAGTTTTAAAAAGTCAGAGCATGTAAAGATGGCAGAATGAGGGCAAAACACAATGAGTGTATGTCTCTCACCAACAATATGATCCACAAACTCTGTGGGGCTGTGTCCACAAATCAATTATTTATACGGTTTTATTTTTGACCTGAAAATTAGACTTTTGTTTGATTTGCTTCATTCATGGATTTCCAAAGCAGCTCTTCTCTGCTTTTATAGTTGCAGATTTATACTGATATAACTTGTGTTTCCATGAAAAATAAGTAAAATTTCCATAAAATTAGTTTTGTTCATTGTCCTGAATATGTGTAAACGGTTATAATGAAGATTAAATTTTGTTTAATAATTATCTGCAGTTGACTGAACTGCCACCATCAATCTTAACATTTAAAAGAGTCCACGATAACAAATTAGAGTTTAGTTATTTACTGACAGATTCAACAGTTTCATACAACTAAAAAATTTAAAACATCCAACTTTAGTAACCTTAAACTTTTGTAAACATCAGGAAAAAAATCACATAATTCTACTTTTAATAGCAATATACATTTATTCTCTTGAAAAAAATTTTTGTTGAGCAGAATGTGACACGTTTGTTTTAACTTTTTCCAAGTTGCATAAAGTATCAATGTAAACATTTATTCACTTTTCAATCACCAGAAAAAACATCTGGAACTACTGTAGCATTCCAGTAAAAAAATACAGCAGCAACATCAGAATAAACTTCATTTGAATAAAGCAGCAATTACTAAACGTTGCCACATGTTTGACAGAGTCAGAAGATTTAATATTCTGCTAAAGCTATTATCTGTATCCTGGTCCTGTTAGTCTTTCTGTCTGATCCTCGCCTCCTCCAAAATCAAGAGGAACTAGAAGAAGTAGGGCAGACATCTGTGTGGGGAACAAAAAAACAGACAGAAAGAAAGATACTTAAGTGACATATTACTGTACACCCTTCAGGAGAAACGCCTTAATGGAATCTTACTAGCCAGACGAGCTTGGTGACGGCATTGTGTTGTATTTCAGATGTTAATGGTTTTGCAGCTGTTGGAAAGTACCTTACGATGTAGGTGGCGGCTGAGAAGGATTGATTGTGCTGCTTTTTTCCAAAGCTTTCAGGATCTTTTTGAGTGTCGTTGAGCAGAACGCCACCTGAAATGATTAGGAGCAAAAGCAACTTGTTTTTGGAGGAACTACCTGAACACATTGAAACATTTTGTAACTCAAGGTTTTCTTATTTGTATCAGAAAGGTTGAATAATGGTTTGTAATTACAACCCCTATTCCAACGAAGTTGGGACGTTGTGTAAAACGTGAAATGAAACGTATCATGAAAAGATTCAGAGAAAATCTCTGCACGTGACCGAATACCAATACTTGATGCCCGTGACCTTCGATCCCCAGCCTGAACAAACATAATTCTGTTAAGGATATCACCACATGGGCTCAGGAATACTTCAGAAAACCATTTTCAGTTAACATAGTTCATCAATACATCTACAAATGCAAGTTAAAACTCTACCATGCAAAGATATAGCTATACAAGTGAAACTTGAAAAATGAGAATATGGTGCAAAAGTCCATTTATTTCAGTAATTCAACTTGGACTGAGAGACCATCTAAAGGTTCAGGAACCCTTTACATGTGTTTAGGATTCATTAGCTGATTAGAGTGCGACACTTTCAGCAAGGCTGGGTTATCCAAAGGGCATTATGGGCATGGGCCCACTAAGGGCCCATGTGAGCAGCCCAAACGAGGGAAAAAAATCTAACAGAAAAAACGTTCCAGGGCGGCTGTGGCTACTCAGTAGCTTACCATCATCAGCAGTGTGTGAATGTGTGAGTGCATGCAGCGTCTTTGAGTGTCCTAACAAAGCGCTATATAAATTCGATGAATTATTATTATTAATAATTATACTGTAACTGACTCAAGCACCTCCTCCACACACACGCGCGCATGCTGTGCCTTTCTTGTGCCCTGCTCTGGCATCTCCTGGTCAGCATCCTCCTCACGGCCACAGTAACTTTCTCAAAGCTGCACCACCAAAAGAAATTAATTAACCCGCAATCGTTCATGTCCGCTAATATTCTCTGGTACTTTCTGTCTTTTATTCATGCCTGACGTGCTCCGCCTCAGCGGAGCTCAAAACCTGTGCTCCGGTGACTTCACCTCACTGTTCTGGCACTCCACTATTTTCGAAGTCGGTAGAACTGCTTAGTTCAAAAGTAGCTCGTGAGGTGAAAAGTAGTACAGCCAGGCAGCAGTTTTACTGGAGACTTTAGAGGAGATGCAGGAAGATAAGAGACCGACAGGACAGGAAAATAGTCAAATAAAAAAAAAGAAAACAAAAGAAAGTATTTGAAAAGGAAAAGGTATGCAGATTTATCCCACTACACCGTTTTAACTATACAAAGCAATCATTTATAAGCATGTAATAATTACATATTTGAAACAATTCACATCATCTTCAAAACTCAGTCCCACACCCAGGGCAAGGCAATTGGGGGCCAAGGCAAAATGGACTTTTGTATTTGTTTTCAAAATTGCTGATGTTTGTGACTTGCTTCAACTCTTCACTCATGTCTTTCTAAAATCCAGGCCACAAATTCACACTCTGTCTAACAAACACCTTGTCAAATTAAAGCTTGCCATCTTTGTCCAAATAATTCCATGATTAACATTCAAACACAAACACACAGAGGACACATCAAAAGTTCAGAGAGTCAAAATGGTTGAACATCTATTAATGTGAGGCTGAGGCCTTCGCTGGAGTCATGATTTGGAATCGTAGGATGGCCAAGGAAGATCCCGCCTTTCTCGACTGATTGGCAAGAAGGGCTCGCTTACAATTGGCTATTTCATTTAGCAGCAAACCGTCTTCCCTCGCTAAGTGTGTAGACTGTCCTCCTGCCACCAACAGAACAGCTGTTTTGGAGAGTTTTGTAAAGAAAATGCGAACTTAGCGCTATAATAACCATTTTATTCTGTTTTGGAAAAGTTTTTTTCTGTTCCTTTAATAAAAAAAAACAACTGAAAAATGTAAAATGTGAACTTATAAGAAATCTTGTTGTATTTATCACACTGTTGGATTTACTTTATATCTGTCTATCTCTCTCAAGCATTGAGGTTAGCGGAGTACATAGGCTATGTGTGCCTTACCTGGGTATGAAATATAATAAAACTGACCTAGTTTGCCCAGCAGTTTCTCTTCTAGAATAATGAAAACTGGTGAAAAATAGGTCTAAATCATAATCAGCCTTGAATTAAGTTTCGATTAAATGATACACATTTAAACATGATGAGATGTGTTCTAACTTGCAAACAGTGTGATAAATGCAACAAGATTTATTAAAAGTTCACATTTTGTTCACATTGATGTTTTTCAGGTTCTTTTATAAAAGAAACTGAAGCTGGTTTGTTGCAAAACAGGACAGAATAGTTATTATAACGCTAAGTTCACATGTTCTTCAAAAAAACTCCTCAAGATCTGGCTGCAGACATAAAAACCCTGCAGCGAGGGAAGATGGTTTGCTGTTACATAAAATAGCCAATCATAGGAGAGCCCTTCCAGCCAATCAGAGGGGAGAAAGGCTGGACCTTCCTTGGCCATCCTACGATTCCAAATTATGCTCCCCGGAGCTAGCCTCTTATGCTAGCTCTGACACTCATGCTAGCTGTCAATCAAATATAATTATTCATAATTTCAAGCATTTAATTCCACCGAAATGGAAGAGTTACAAAAAAAATCACCCCCTTCAGAGTTGTCATGACTGTAAACTAGACCTATTAAACCTAAAATGGTTTTTGAACCAGGCTGTAAACATGTTTACTTCTGCTGTGAAGTTGGCATTTCTAACATGGGAGTCAATGAGGATTTGCTCACTTCTGGTGCCAGCCCCTAGAGGATGAGGGTGGAACTGCAATTTTTGGCACTTCCATGTTTGCTTCATAAACTCAGGAAAATGAATCCCCCTTGAGCCCAGACCATTGAAAAAGTGTGGCACATTATAAAGAGCAAAATACGACAACGGAGACAACGTTAATCACAACTGTTAATCAACTGAAGTTGTACATCAAGCAAGAATGGGAAAGAATTCTAACTACACAGCTTCAACAATGTGTGTCTTCGGTTCCCAAACACACAGTGGCAAACATGCCCCTGTCCCAGCTTTTGTGGAACATGTTGCAGGCATCCAATTAAAAATAAGTGAAGATTTAAAAAAAAAAGTTTACCTGGTTGGACATTAGATATCTTGTCTTTGTACTGTTTTCAATTGAAAAAGATTTGCAAATCATTGTATTGTTTTTATTTACTTTTTCACAAAGTCCCACCTAATTGGAATTGGGGTTGTAAACTTTGTTTACATTGTGTAAAACTCAAATCTCACAATATATCATGTTTGAGCATCAAACTGACCAATCAGATGAAAGTGAACCTGTCATGAAGAAGTCTTAATGTAAGCTAAAACAAGTGTGATTTATTGTGGAGGTTTTTTTTAACCAAGCTGAAGGGAAAATGCATAGTTTTTTTTTATGTAGATGTGGAACATTTTCTTTCAAAAGCTGCTAGAATCATCCTTCACTCAATCCAAAAATGTAACTTTACAATTTGTTGATTAATACATTTTGTGAGTGGAACATGTATTCTGTGATATTAGCTTGAAATAGATACACAAAACTAAAATTAGAATTTAAACAAATACACTTCTACCAGCTTACCTCCGTTTCCAGAGCTCTAAGTCTTTGATCAATGTCTCTGCTTTCAGTAAAATGTTTTGCAACTCCGTCCATTCTGAGAAAACCAAGATAACAGACACCCAACTATGAAGGAAGTAATATGTAACAAATAGTTTTGTGCTAGACCACGACTCACTTGTCAGATATCCGTTTGAGTCTCTCTGAGTCGCTACATTTCTGGATTTTGTTTTGTGCAGTCAGGATGTCCTCCTTCTGGATGGTTTCCCACGTCAATAACCTGTTTGATTCTTTTTCTTTTAACTGCAAGACTAGAAATAAATGATAGTTTGTTTTATTAATATTAACGTTCATCTCTTAGCAGTTTATTTAACAACACACAAACCACAACAACACAACAGTAAGTTAAAGTCAAATGTTTTGCTCAACATTACTTGGGAGGAAAAGCAGCCACTAAAGGACCGATTAGAAAACTTTACAAAAATAAAGCTCCAGTACAGATACTGACCAAAGTGGTAGATCTTGACAGAAGGAACTTTTCGGATTGCCCTCTTGATAAACAAATTGATGTGTGAGAGGATGATGAAAGGAGGAGCCAGTGATGGACGAGTATGATACTGGAATATCACATTGTAGCGCTGGAACTTCCAGTAGATGTCACTGTTTCCCTGCACTTCATTGAAGGTGTAGCTGTGTGGAAATGTCATAATTAAACAAAATGAGTCATTTTAAGGTTTAGCAAGTCAGTGTAGCCACATTTTTGTGTTGACTGACCTACCTAAACATGGCAATGAGCAGGTTGATAAGAAGGATGTTGGTAACTATGAGATAAATGACCAGCAGAATGACCACCAGCCAGTTATTATACAGAGATCTGCATGGCTCTACACCCTCATCAATCAATGTCATGTTGTCTGTGCACTCCAGATCCCAATCCTTCCCAACTGGAAGAGGAAAAAAGTTTTCATGCATTTAAAGTCACTGTTGTAAACCTTAAAAAGCATTAAATGTAAAAGAAAGATTCGATAAAATGCCATAAAAATTCCTCATACCATCAACCTCCTCCACAGGAATCTGGCCATAGATGTGTAAGTACGGCCTGTAGAAAACTCTGCGAAAGATGCGACTCAGGTTTGGATCATAGGAGTAAAGTAAAGCCTGATTGGCTACTCCGTACGCCATGATCCACACTCCCAGGAAGAAGAGGAAGAAGAAGATGTCCTTAACCTGAACAGGTGAATTAGGTATTGTATCATTATGGGTTAAACTTCAAGTAGATTTAGAAATACTACAGTATTTAGGACATTTCTCACCATCTTGCCAACAATGATAATTTTTGGTCCCAGCTGTTTGTGAATGGCAAAAATGTGAATGAGGCGAAGGGTGAAGACCATGTAGTCCACACATAGGGCGTCCCGTCCATATTCATAGGTCCCCTCAAACATCCTAAAACCCAAGAAATGTGAAAGTAGAACAACACGGAGAGACTACCACCTAGTGGTCAAACAGGAAAATTATATTGCTGACAGCTGAATAATTCGAGTCTTGGTTGACACCTCTTAAATATTTTATGGAGAAAAACCAAGATAATTCCTATGGCGTGGCTGCTTACCAAAATTTAAAAGGGAATCACACTGCTTAGACTTCCAGGAATACACCCTGTTCCAAATTATCATGCAAATTCTATTAAGTGTCACAAAGATTACATTTTTTGGTTTTCAGTTAAACTCATGGATGGCATTGTGTATCTGGGCTCTTTGGATCACTGGAAGAAATCTCAGACACCTGTGACAATTAGTTTACCAGGTGTGCCCAATTAAATACTTAAGAAGGACGTTCTACATTATTAAGCAGACCACAGTTAGCAACCAATATGGGGAAGAAAAAGGACCTCTACTGCCAAAAAGCGTGAAATAGTTCAGTGCCTTGGACGAGGTATGACAACATTAGACATTTCACGACAACTTAAGCGTGATCATCACACTATCAAGGGATTTGTGGCTGATTCAGAGCACAGACGGGTTTGTGCAGATAAATGCAAACTGAGGAAGATTTCTGCCAGATCCATGCATGGGATCTAGAGAGCAGCTGCTAAAATGCCATTATGTAGCAGCAAACAGATATTTGAAGCAGCTGGTGCCTCTGGAGTCCCACGGACATCAAGGTGTTGAGTCCTCCAGAGTATTGCAACTGTGCGTGAACAGGGGCGTAGCACCAAATTCTGGGCCCTAGGTACAAGCCATCTAGGTGGGCCCCCACGCTCACTTGTCTATCTCTTGTGCACATTTTTTGTCATGCGCTATAAGACAAGTTAATAAACGTGATCTTAGTTTAACCTCTATATTGAGCAAATACAAATGCCAGCATAATAAAAGAGAAATCTCAGTGCTATCTGGAGAGAATGAGGGCCCTGCTGCTGCATCTAAAGGGTTCATGATGTTAAGCTATGCTAATACTGATATATATTGTTGCAATAATGAAAGGTTAAATACATATGAAATTAAATAAACCAGGTTCTGTCTGTGAATGTAATCCATCCATCCATCCATCCATCCATTTTCTCCCGCTTATCCGGAGTCGGGTCGCGGGGGCAGCAGCTTAAGGAGGGAAGCCCAGACCTCCCTCTCCCCAGCCACTTGGGCCAGCTCCTCCAGGGGAATCCCAAGGCGTTCCCAGGCCAGCCGAGAGACATAATCTCTCCAGCATGTCCTGGGTCTTCCTTTGGGTCTCCTCCCGGTTGGACGTGCCCAGAAAACCTCACCAGGGAGGCGTCCAGGAGGCATCCTAATCAGATGCCCGAGCCACCTCAACTGGCTCCTCTCCATGTGGAGGAGCAGCGGGTCTACTCCGAGCCCCTCCCGGATGACCGAGCTCCTCACCCTATCTCTAAGGGAGAGCCCAGCCACCCTGCGAAGAAAACTCATTTCGGCCGCTTGTATCCGCGATCTCGTTCTTTCGGTCACTACCCAAAGCTCGTGACCATAGGTGAGGGTAGGAACGTAGATCGACCGGTAAATTGAGAGCTTTGCCTTTCGACTCAGCTCCCTCTTCACCACGACAGACCGGTACAACGCCCCCATCACTGCAGACGCAGCACCAATCCGCCTATCGATCTCCCGCTCCACCCTTCCCTCACTCGTGAACAAGACCCAGAGATACGAATGTGAATGTAATGTACTCTAAATTGTATAATCCCTGCATTATCAATAAAATCATAAGATTGTCTGTTTTCAATATCAAATATAAACAACTGAAATATGATTCAACTGGAGAGGCAAAAGTGGCACAATTCAATAAATAGATAAAGCCCAAAATAGTGTGCTTAAATAATTATTTAAATATAAAATTAATGGATTGTGTGTCAATAAAAATATTTAATTTTAAAAATCATGTATAATTATTTCATGATTTAATTTATTGTTTCATGGTCTTCATCAATATTTTTTTTTCTGTCAACCTCACCCATCAAAGTCAGTGGGTGGAGCTAATTTTGATAACAAACATGGCAGCTCCCTTTATAAAAGATTTCAAGTTGGTGAGATATTTTAAACCTAACAGATAAAACAGAAGTTGCTGACCCAGAATCTGTGGTAAAACAGTAGTGCTTCATCAATACAGGGTGTTATGTAGAAATGTGTAACACCGTCAAAACTGTCCACACTTCACTAAATCATACTAGTTACAGCCGTCAGGGTGTTCTCCCTAATAAAGCATAAAAATATCAACGTACAATAATAAAAATCTCTTCCAGTGAACACAGGAGAAACTTTAATAGTGATATTGAGCCATCCAGATGCATTTACCTGCTACAGTGTACTTAAAAACAACATCTTCTTTTTAGCAATTTTCCTAAAACACTATACCTTCAACTACAGAAAAAAATGTTTTTTTTAATGGCCACTAGGCAGCACATCTGTACATAACACCCCATATTGACCAAGCACATGCAGGAGTACTTCTACAGATATTCTATAGTCAGTCTCTCTATCAGTGAGGAAATTCCTCTTGTACTGTTTTACCACTGATTCTGAGTCAGCAACTGTTTTACTTGTAAGGCTTAAAATATCTCTGACCAGGTCAATAAAAATCCTCTAACATATAAGATGCCATGTTTGTTATCAACCTGAGCCTTGCTCACTGATTTTGATGGGCAAGGTTGACAGATAAAACAAAATCATGATGAACAAACCATGAAATAATGAAATAAATTATGAAATATCTATAAATTAATTTTAATGAATTAAATATTTTATGGTTCATGTAATTAAATATTTAAAACATTTAATGATACATTTCTAAAATTAATTAATGCTTTAGCTATTTATTGAATTGTGTCACTTTTGGATCTCCATACCTTATTGGGTGCCATTTGTAAAGTCAAAGAGTCACAATTTAACAGCAGTATTTTAGGTTATTAAGTCTATCAAGAGAGAATTTTTTTTTTCAAATTCATATTTTTACCATGTTATTCATACATTTATAAATGTTAAAGGAACTAGAGGCAGGATCTTTAAAAAATCTGTAAAAAATTAAACATGTATGTTCATTTTTTCAAAGCTAATGGGTGATGAAGCGTTATAAACCTAAAAGAATGAGGCCACCCATGTATCGTTCCATTTTCTTGAACAGGCTGTTTGCTGCAAAATGCGCTGCAGTTCGGTCACGAATTTCCCGCGCTGCCCTACGGATGTGGCGTCAATTGACACTGCTTGCGCGTTCACGACAGCTTCAAAACAGAAAGAAAATGTGTTCGACACTGCAGATCGGTAGGTGGCGCTATTGCACCTTAAGTTTCTTGCCAACTCCTAAAGAAGAACTGTGGGAATGGATTCTACTGCAACCAGCAAACGACCAAGCGTGGCACAAAGGAAGTTTATTCAGCGGCATCTTGTGAGTCAAAAACCAAATATGGTAAAAGACAGGCAGGGACCCGAATCTATATCGGATACGTGATTGACGAATGGAGGCTGCTTCAACTATATCTGGGACTCAAAAAGGATGCTGCCATGGCTCATTTCCTAGTGAGCAGGTAAGAAACATTATAGGTTGTGTTTAGAGATGATATGACAATGATCTGACCTCACCGATGACTCAGAGAGAGGTAGCGTGCAGTAGCATTAGCTGTGATAGTAGCATTAGCTGTGATCAGGGCTGCAGCGTGGATTGCTTCGCCGCAATATTGTCCGTGAGAGCGGCGGGGAGTTGCCTTTTCAGCGTGAGATATTGGAGGTGTGGCGTGAGAGCGTGTGAAGAGGGTCAGGTAATGGTATTTTTGTGTTTGTGTAACATAGCCGTCTGTGCACGCTCCCGTGCTGGGCTGCAGTTACTCGCAGAGCCGGGCGCGTCGCTCGTGAGCATCGTTTTTTTTTCCTGCCTCTAGTTCCTTTAACGTTCCCAACTAAATATTTAGTTAGCAAGCTAAATATTTTATTTAAATATTTAGTTTACAAACTAAATATTTAAATCAGATCTAAATATTTAGTTTGTAAAATAAATATTTAATTTACTAAATAAATATTTAATTTGGAGCTAAATATGTAGTTTACAAACTACATATTTAGTTTACAAACTAAATATTTAGATCCTAGCTAAATATTTGTTTTAGAGCTAAACATTTAGTTTGCAAAATGAACATTTAAATTGTAAAATCAATATTTATGTTTAGCTCCAAATTAAATATTTAGTTAGTAAATTAAATAGGTATTTTAAAAACTAAATGTTTAGGTCTGAGCTAAATATTTAGTTTGTAAAATAAATATTTAACTCTAAATTAAATATTTGGCTTGCTAACTAAATATTTAGTTGGGAACGTTATCATTTATAAATGTATGAATAACATGGTAAAAATATGACTTTGAAAAAAGAAATTCCATTTTTATTTTTTATGATAAGTTAAATAACCCAAAATACTGCAGTTAAATTATGACTCTTTGATTTTACAAATGGCACCCCATACATACCTTGCAACAAGAGCTCATGTAATAATTAGGCTATGCCTTTTTCCAGCTTTCATTATGGGCCATAATCTGGGATTAACAAGACAGTTTTTGAGGTCTGTTGCATTCAGGTTTTCATATAGCATGATGACACTGGCAGCTTCACATTCCTGAGATTACCAGGAATCCATCGATACCACGTTTGCCCTGATCCATGAGTGGGAAGGAGCTGAAATATCCACACAGAGAGAACCTGTTTTAACTGCGAGGTCCGCGAGTTTATTGGCGGCGGCCGCGATATTAATTCTAATAAATTATTAGCAAAGTAGTTCACCTGTTGGAAAGAAAGCAGTCAACAGCTTTTCTTGCCTTCTTTCCTTTTCTTCTCTCAGATTTTTTTTCTGATGGCCTGATTGGTGCTTTTTGGGCAACATGATAATGCCTCGAGTCAAGCCTACTGTGGTCTGGCCGGCCTGTCTGGGCTTGCAGCTTGCAGCCTGTCGCCGCTGCTGAGTGGAATAGACCATTTTACTTCTCCGGGGGGGGGGGTCCTCCTTTGGGGAAAACGAACACTGACAAAGTCTGGTTCGATTTTCCCATATTTAGTTGGAAACAACAATATAATGAAACAAATTGACACAAAGGGGACACAATGTTTTCTAAATAAAAAAAAAGGGGGGGGGAATCGTGGGAAACATGGGCCCCTCTCCCTTCTTGGGCCCTGGGTAGTCAGGTCCACTTTTCCCCCCAGTTCGACGCCCCTGTGCGTGAACCTTCTGTTCGGCCACCATTAAACAGTGCTCACAAGCAGAAACGGCTGCAGTGGGCAGAGAAATACCTGAAGACTAATTTTCAAACATTCCTCTTCACTGATGAGTGCCGTGCAACCCTGGATGGTCCAGATGGATGGAGTAGTGGAAGGTTGGTGGACGGCCACCGTGTTCCAACAAGGCTGCGACGTCGGCAAGGAGGTGGTGGAGTCGTGTTTTGGGCCGGAGTCATGGGAAGAGAGCTGGTCGGCCCCTTTAGGGTCCCTGAAGGTGTGAAGATGACCTCGGCAAAGTATGTTGAGTTTCTAACTGACCACTTTCTGCCCTGGTACAGAAGGAAGAACTATGCCTTCCTTAATAAAATCATCTTCATGCATGACAATGCACCATCTCATGCTGCAAGGAATACCCCTGCATCAATGGCTGCTATGGGGATAAAAGGAGAGAAAGTCACGGTGTGGCCTCCCTCCTCCCCAAACCTCAATCCAATTGAGAACCTTTGGAGCATCATCAAGCAAAAGATCTATGAGGGTGGGAGGCCGTTTACATCCAGACAGCAGCTCTGGGAGGCTATTTTGACAACTTGTAAACAAATTCAAGCAGAAACTGTCCAAAAACTCACAAGTTCAATGGATGCAAGAATTGTGAAGCTGCTATCAAGTAAGAGGTCCTATGTCAAAATGTAACATGACCTGTTAAAACGTTTAAAAAGTTCAAATGTTGTAAAAGTGTTTTGATTCCAATAAATATGCTGCAAACACAACAAATGACAATTTTCAGTTCTTTACAACTTATAAAGTGTTTTAAAGCTTACTGTGCCTAATAATGTGGAACAGTTCAGTGTAAGTTAGTTATTTAAAGGAAAACTACTGTTATCATTAGGGAATTTGCTCAATAGAATTTGAATTGCACTCTTCACAGTTGATAACATGAGAGTTATTTCGACTGTTTACATCAATTATTTAAATTAATGAGACATATATCATTTGCACAATAATTTGGAACAGGGTGTAGTCTACTCGAGTGTGTCAAAAGGAGGCTAAGACAGACTGTCAAAGGAACAATCAAGATTTTTGTCAGTTATAAAACAGTGGTCTAAATCGCTGATATGATCACAGAAGCTTGTGAATTTTGTCAAGGAGAGTGCAAGCATTAAATAGTGGTATTTGTGATGTTGTGGTAAAAGTGGTGACCAGCTCCGGTGGCCTAGTGGTAGAGTGTCCGCCTCGGGACTAGGAGATCAGGGTTCGAATCCCAGTCGGGTCATATCAAACACTTTGAAAAAATGGGACCCAATGCCTCCTCGCTTGACACTCAGCACTAAAGGGTTGGATTGGGGGGTTAAACCACCAAATAGTTCCTGAGCACGGCCACAGCTGCAGCTCACCGCTCCCCACCATTGGGATGGGTCAAATGTAGAGATGTAATTTCACCACTGTGTGATGAAGACTTGGGACTTTAACTTTAAATTCTTGCACAACAGGGAAATCAGTGGGAGGGGCTGCAGTTTATTTGGCCTCCCATTTGACACCTGTTTGCATTACACGTGTTCATGTCTATACTGAGTTAGGTTATCTTCTGACCCTGATTTTGTTTGCGGTGCTCATAGACCATTGTTTATCTGGTGCTTTAATACTTCATATAGTCTTCTTTTGGCTGATGTTGAGGTTCTGTTGGCATAATCAAGCCACGACCAAAGAAGCAGCTGGCTGAGGTGTAACAAACATCGTTTTAGGATTCCCTCTGGTCTCATCCTTATGGATGTTTTCAAGGCAAGTCCAGCAAGGGGGAAACCTAAGGCAACTCAGTTGATGGGTTTAAAATATTAATTCTGTCCAAGGATCAGTCTCTGAATTTCTCAGAAGCAGAAAAGTGACCAGGGAGAAAGGTGTGTGAATTTCCTTTCAAGACTTGATGCTTTTAAAACTCAGAATCAAATGCTTGAAATTAGAAAAAAACAAACTGAGTGTTAGCCCTTCTTTTATTTCATCAGTTTTGAAAAAATGTTGTTTGTTTTGTATTATTTAATATGTCCTATCTACAGTATAAATAGGCACAGATTCAGGCAGTAATATGTGTTAAGATATTAGAAAAAGGAAAACATTTAACAGCTCATTATCTTGGTGATATTTAATATTCATACCTGCTGATCAATCCTGTGATGAATAATATGATGGCGATGAGGTCAAATATATTCCACACATCCTGAAAATAGACTCTGAGGTTTTGACGCCAAGATGATTCTTCTATAAAGAAAATCTTCAAGGGGAAAAATATATATATAGAGAAAGAGAAGGGTCAGATCATTGGCATGCATCAAGCAGAGAAAACATCTAAGGAGATTGCAGAAACGACTAAACTGGGTTCAGAACTGTCCAACGCATTATTAAAAGCTGGTGATGAGTCCAGATGGACCCTGTTCCAGAGTGATGGGTGCATCAGGGTAAGAAGAGAGGCAGATGAAGTGATGCACCCATCATGCCTAGTGCCTACTGTACAAGCCTGTGGGGGCAGTGCTATGATCTGGGGTTGCTGCAGTTGGTCAGGTCTAGGTTCAGCAACAGGATGAGCTCCAAGAATGAGGTCAGCTGACCACCTGAATCTACTGAATGACCAGGTTATTCCATCAATGGATTTGTTCTTCCCTGATGGCACGGCCATATTCCAAGACGACAATGCCAGGATTCATCGGGCTCAAATAGTGAAAGAGTTGTTCAGGGAGCATGAGACACCATTTTCACACATGGATTGGCCACCACAGAGTCCAGACCTTAACCCCATTGAGAATCTTTGGGATGTGCTGGAGAAGGCTTTGTGCAGCGGTCAGACTCTACCATCATCAATGCAAGATCTTGGTGAAACATTAATGCAACACTGGATGGAAATAAATCTGGTGACGTTGCAGAAGCTTACTGAAACAATGCCACAGCGAATGTGTGTCGTAATCAAAGCTAAAGGCGGTCCAACAAAATATTAAAGTGGGTGATCTTTTATTTTTTGGTGGCAACTTTTTTTTGGGCGGGGCAGTGTATGTTAACATTTTTACAGGAAAAAGAAAATACAGAAAAGACCAAATGACCAAAACACTTTTAAAGTTCAAGTATGGGGTTAAGATGGTTTATAAATGTAAACCTCTATACTTGATGTACTAATTGTGTTCACGCATGACTAAGGTTAAGCCTAAAATCTCTGTTCAGTACATACTTTGGTTTCTTTCTTAACATTCGTTTTGATGTCTCACTATGAGATACGCCCCTCCGCGGATTCCTCAGAAGCACTTATCTCAATACCCAAATCCTGACTGGCCAGTGACCGTGACGCTCATGTCACATGCTACTATAAGTAGCAAGCGTCCCAACGCACGTGTCATTCAACCACTTCTTCTTGCTTCGGTGGTAGCTTATCTCCTGGGTAAGTTAACTCAATTGTTCACAGACGGACCCAGCTACCCTTTCTCTTTGTCGCCGAACGCTGACTCACTTTCTTTCTGTCCTTAACCTTCACCATAGGATTGAGGCACAGCAAGCAGCAGGCACGTGCGGGGGGGGGCTATGGGTGCTTTAGCACCTGCCTCTTTTGTCCGAAGTGCACAAAGTGCCCTTTTTCCTGTCCTCCGTGAGTTTTTACCATCCAAATCTTTCATACGTGGATACAGGTCAGGCACTAGGACCATGCGGAAGACAGCCGCCTAAAGCTGAAGTCTATTTTCCCTTAGACCCGCCCACAAGCTCATTGATTGGCTCTGCCGGGTCATGTTAACGTGTGATTGGCTGTCCCCGCTGTCACTCCAAGTCACAGCAAAACAGAGCATGGCGCTGAAACCTGTGCTTTGCTTGTCGGCCATGACTCCGCTTTCATCTACCTGAAAGTTTTTATTCAGCCTGCATCACATCAGCTGGACGAATTTTATTATCAGAGTTTTGTTTGCATTAACATTTGAGTCTGAGGTGTGTGCGTGTGATTAGTAATTAGGTACAGAGTCAGGTAGCAAGGCAGCCAACTTTTGAAGTCTTCCATCGTGAGAGCGAGGGGTGTGTGCGTGCGTGCGCGCGCATCGTTGAGAGAGCGGGGGGGGGGGGGGGGGGGGGGGGGGGGGGGGGGGGGGGGGGGGGGGGGGGGGGGGGGGGGGGGGGGGGATCGTTTCTTCTCAGATGCGTGTATCTCATGCTCAATGCGTGAGAGTTGGCAGAAAAGCGGACGACTCCGTTTACTAGTTTACTTTAGTGACCTCTTCTGAAGTGAAAGTTAAAGTTGAAGAAACTCATCCCCCTGCAGAGCCTCGAGCTCTTTCCTCTCATCCTGCAGTAACTCAAAAACAAACTCAAGCTCACCTTTTCAAACCCACACAACCAGGAGCTCAGACTTGTTCCCTTTCAATATAGTTATTATTAGTAGTATTACTTATATATTTTTAAATATGTAACTTTTTTGTCAGCAGATGCATTGGAAGTTATATGATCATATTATGTAAATGTTTTATGGTAAAGTTTCTGAGTTTTATTAAAAATAATGAGAAATAAAATATATTATTATTACTATTAAAACTGTAGAACCTCAACAACACTATTTTTAAAACGCTTATTGCCAAAGAGACACTTAAAGTTTTCTAAAAATTTGGCAGAATCTATTTTTTATTGAATAAAAATTCTAAAAATAAATGTGAAATTGGTGGAGTTGATTAAAAAGGTGAAACAGGACTGGGTGATAAGTTGATGCTTTGAAACCAGTCAGATCACCAAGGGAACATTCTGGGAATATTCTGGATCAGCACAATGATGCAAACTTAATAGCCATAGTATATGCAGTATTCTGGAAATGGTGTGTGTGTGTGTGTGTGTGTGTGTGTGTGTGTGCGTGCGTGCGTGCGTGCGTGCGTGCGTGCGTGCGTGCGTGCGTGCGTGCGTGCGTGCGTGCGTGCGTGCGTGCGTGCGTGCGTGTGTGTGTGATATCAGACTCTAGATGAATGTGTGTTGTTGGTATTCAGCCTGATGTAAAGGATGATGTTAGGTTGGTAGCAGAGCTCTCAGGTTTAGTGTAAAGTTCAGAGTGAGATCATGGAATTGGATCAGGAATTTCCTACAGACAGGAAAAAGATCACAGCCAGCATAGCAGCATTTATCACACTGAATAAATTTCTGTGGTTGTATACTGTTCAATGTACTTCCTGGATGAGTGACTTTTTAAGGATGAATTAGCAAAATGACAAATACAGAAAGAAGGACAACTTGGATGTGTTCTCCCTTTTTTCTTCTTTTTTTAATGTATTGCATCACCACCTTGTATCAGAACAGAACTCATTATGCGAAGATAATCAAAATTAAATAACTTGAACTTGGATCAGGGGCAAAAAATGTGGTCATAACATCCCTAGAAATAAGTCAGCTTTAAAAACTAAAGCAATTCTTAATGAAATAACATTACCTTCAATTAATAGCACAAAATGAAATATTTGGCCTAGTTTATATTATTTTGTTTAAACCCAAGGGTCTCTCATTATCTAAATTTTCAGAAACATGTTGGATCAAGAATCTGCTTAAAAATATTGCTCTAAATGTGCCCCTTTTTTAACTTTGAGCACCCGCCCCTTCAAAGGTCTCTGCACGGCCCTGGCAAGCAGTTCCACACTCCAGTGCAGCTGTTCTTTTTAAGCTAACAGCCCCATTAGCCCATGGAAGCCGCTCCTCTCTAGCCTGGCAATCCATCTTATAAATGTGAATATATAGTCTGGCCACGAACCATTGACGGCTCTCAGTCGTGGGGCGGGATCTACGGTCTGTCAAACTGTCTGCATGCAATTGGATAGCGCTAGGACCAGTCAGAGTAACGAACGTGATGTAATCACAGCGACGGAAAAGAGGGTGGCAGCAATGGCGTCTAACATCAATGATTTCTGTCGTTTTTGTATGAAAAACATGCAAATATCAGGTGTACTGGGACATTGCACTACTTTGTTTGATAAAAATAAGAAGCCGCTAAGTATATCAGACAGACTTACGTTGGAGTGTAAATAATCCAATGTTGATGACAAAGCCATTTCAAACAAACATGGTTTCTGTGCTCCCGCCATGTTGTTTGTGTTCACGGCCGCAGCTCTGACGTCATCGGCTACTCCCGCTCTGTGGTTGGCCCACAATATAGAGCGCTGTGATTGGCCCAACCAAAAAAATAGTGAGCTGTGATTGGACAGCCACAGCAGTGGATCGGGCTGCGAGGGTTTCAATGAAGCGTGCCTAGACCAAACTTTGCAAGGCAAGAATTTGGTCTAGTTCACTAGGCTAGCTCCTCCCACCAGAGGAGCCAATGGTGCAGCACCTCGCCTCTGTACCTGTGGGAACAAAATCTCGAGCAAGGACCCACACCAGGTTTGCTTGGGCTGCCTCGGGCTGGAACACGCCCGGCTAGCACTTGAAGTCCCCGGGTCATGCGAGAGCTGTGCTTGCTTCACCCTGAAGAGCCTTCGCCGTTGGCTAGCGAGCCCAGCTTGCCTGTCGAGGAAGGACCCATGCCTGCCAGCTCCTGGGCTGCTCTCCAGGGACGTCGGCCAACAGGCCCTCGGGGAATCAGAACCGTGTGCTGGACCCATCTGGGGCTCCCAGCTCGAACTGGCCGCTCTGAACCACCCCATCGAGGACGTGTTGGAGTTGGACAATGGAGACAAGGAGGACACCTCGGAACTCCTCATTTCAGAGGAGGACGAAGTGGACGACATTTTTCTCCCTCTCGCTCAGGCCTCCCTGCCTAGCTTCCCATCCGCTCCAAGGGATGGAGCGGTTTCTCCAGCCGCTCAACTGGACATGCAGTCAGTCTGCTGACGTGCTGCAACCAGGCTCAACATCCCCTGGCCAACCATCGTCACTGAGGCTGTTAGATCCCATGAGGGAAAGAAGCTGCCTCATGCCACGAGGGCAGAAAAACCTCTCCTGCCTGTTTTCCCAGAGCTCCTTGATGAAGTTAAAGCCTCCTGGATCTAACACCATTTCAGCTCCAGATCTCCTGTCCAAGGAGCCTCCTTGCTGGACTTCGAGGGTATGGAAAAGGCTGGGATGCTGCGCATGCCACCCATGGAGCCGCTGGTGGTAGCCGCAGTTCTCGGCGTCGTCCTCCAGACCTCCCACTCTCTCTTCAAAGGCGGACTGCTTTCAGTCAGCGCTGAACGAGAGGGCGTACAAGGCTGCTGCCCTCTCGGTTCGAGCTTTAAATGTCTCCTCTATGCTCTCGGCGTATCAAGCCAAGCTCTGTGAGGACATGACCATGAAGCCGGACCCGGGCGTGTGGGAGGAAATCACCATGCTGACTGACATCTGCCTGTGCATGCAGCGCTGCATGGTCCAGGCCACATGTAAAGCTATGGGAATGATGGTGCTTCAGCAACGTGCTCGATGGCTAAACCTTTTCTGATCTCTCTGACAGAGAAAATGAGGACATTTTGGACATGCCGATTGTACCCAAGGGTATTTTCGGCCAATGCAACAGCTGTGTGAGGCGAAGAAAAAGGAGGATGAAGCTCTCCAACTTTGCCTTCCCCGAAAAACTTCTCCTGCTCCTCCACCTCGGTGGACCTTTCATCAGGCGGCCGCCCAGGCTTCCCCTCAGCTCCAGATCCCGAAGCGCCCGAAGCCTCAGCCTCAAACGGCTCATCCCGGCTCAGCTCCCGACCAGTTTGGCAACAGAGGTCTGGCAATCCGACTGCCCCACCGTCAGGACAACCCTTGCACCCCGGCGGTGAGCAGGTCAGGAAGAAGAAAAAGGCATTCTGATGGTGCTCTTACTCTCCCGACGTTGCAGCTGGCTGTTCCTTGTTCACCAGCTCCACCCGTTCGGTGTCTTCATGGTGCCTCCCGATCAAGCTCAGAGCAGCTTTTACTCCAGGTATCTTCTGATCCTGAAAAGGTGGGGGGGTGGGGAATCGGTATTTGCTTGATCCTGGATCTGAGGGTTCTGAACAGTTGCCTCTGGAACTACAAGTTCAAAATGCTCACACTTACATCCCTTTTGCGTCTGATTCGCCAGGGTGACTGGTTCACCTCAATCGACCTGAGGGACGCCTACTTTCACATTCCCGTGTACCGTGTGCTCATTCCCTCCTGATGCTGCACCTGGCTGCTCCCCGTTCGCCAGCTCCAACCATTCGGTGTCTTCATGGTGCTTTAATCCCCTCCCAGAAAATAACCTTTTTAGGTTTGAATCTGAACTCAGGGGGTGTTCATGGCCCGTCTCTTGACGCTGCGTGTAATCGCGCTATCATCCTGCCTTGTGCGCTTCCGCCTACACAGGTCGGTGCAGTTCGCATTATGCCTCAGAATACTGGGTCTCATGGCGTCAGCGATTTCAGTGGTACCGCTGGGTCTTCTGCATATGAGAGACTTTCAGCGCTGGGTGGCTGCTCTGGGACACGAACCACCCGAACAAAAACAAACGTCAGTGAGCATGGCAGGTGAGATGAGCGAGCGTGGTGGAGAACATGCTGTTTCTCAGAAACAGTCCGATATGAAACGGTGCAGAAAGTCTGAGAGTCATAAAACATGTTGGTCAAAAGCAGGTGTCCCAGTAGTTGTTCAGGTTCATGCTAAAACCCAAAGATGATAACACAGACGAGGTACTGGGGTTGTGTTGTCTCAAGCTAACATCACAGAAATGCTGAGAGGATTTAATTTGATGACTTAGTCTCAAAATTTTGAGGAAAAAGTCAGAATTCTAAGATTAGTTCTGACTTTGGTCAGAGATTAAAGTCAGTGATGTTTTTTTTCTCTTCCCTAAAAATTTTCTATTAGAGATTTGATGACATTTTAGAATAAATATTTTGTTTCTAAATCATGAAGAAGAAAATTTGCA
This sequence comes from Aphyosemion australe, assembly GCA_006937985.1. Taxonomy (NCBI): domain Eukaryota; kingdom Metazoa; phylum Chordata; class Actinopteri; order Cyprinodontiformes; family Nothobranchiidae; genus Aphyosemion; species Aphyosemion australe. Next base: position 83,383 of record SSNS01000194.1, on the reverse strand, counting down.
AAAGAGTATGGTTATTTTTAAATGGGATGTTGGTAGAAGTGAAACATTTATTTAAAATAAACATAAATGCAATCTAAAATATTACTGGTACTTTGTTGTGGAAATTCAGATCAAATATTCAATGAAAAATCTGAAAAGCTGCTTATACCTGTATTTTTTATTGTATTTTATTTACATTTTTAAAAAGGAGTTGATGGTTTAAATTAGCTAAAGTTATTCAGAGCCACTGTAGAAGGTCCAAAGATCCTGAGCCTGTGGTAACTTAGAGGAACTGTGAAATAGTCTGAAAGCTTTTGCTGTTTGTTTGTTCAAGTGGAATTCAAACAGACATGAAATATATGATGATAATAGTAATCATTTGATGTATATTTAACAGTGATGTTAGAGCTGAAAGGCAGAATAGAAGGTTTTTTTTGCTACAAATTTTTGTTACTTAATTTCATTGAATTGGAATTTCATGTTGTCCCACATTAAGTAGTCTCTGTCCCACATTTCGCGAGTTTGAATCCGGTCACACACAAAGATGTGAGGTCTGAACATAGTTTGCAGGCAGGGACAGGCGAGGGTCAGAATGCAGGACAGGAAGAGTCGGCGAAGCGAGGGAATGTTAGTCCATTTCCAAGTCATTAAGAGCATAACAACGCAAAGCCATTGTGTACATGATTGATAAGTGCGTGTACGCAGTCCTAATTAGAACGCTTAACAAAAAATATTTTGCCTTTAAAAAAGTGAGGCAGTTGAATGCACAGAGTATGCATGTGCTGGTGCATGGTCAGGATGGTACCACCTCTGCCTCAATTTGAGCCAGGAAAAACCTTGCTGGTGCAGGGGTAGGAATATCCTACCCTCCCAGTGAATGCCATTCTGTCCTTCCTGCAAGAATTGCTGGATGGGAAGAAGGCCTTATAAATGGTAAATGGTAAATGGCCTGTATTTGTATAGCGCCTTCTTAGGGTTCTACAACCCCCCAAGGCGCTTCACAACACAATCAATCATTCACCCATTCACACGCTGGTGGGGATGAGCTACGATGTAGCCACAGCTGCCCTGGGGCGCACTGACAGAGGCGAGGCTGCCGAGCACTGGCGCCACCAGTCCCTCCGACCACCACCAGCAGGCAAGGTGGGTTAAGTGTCTTGCCCAAGAACACACAGCAGCATTCTCTGGCCGGAGCCGAGATCGAACCTGCAACCTTCAGATTACTGGACAACCCGCTCTACCTCCTGAGCTGCTGCTGCCCTTAAGGTGTACCTGGCAGCCATTTATGCCTGTCACTCAGGCTTTGGGAAGAAATTGGCAGGTTAACACCCACTGGTATGTAGCTTTATGAGGGGAGCGCGCAGGCTTCTTCATGTGTCTCAACCTCTGGTGCCTTCTTGGGATCTGTTCTTGGTGCTGAAGGCCCTCTCCGGGCCCCCATTTGAACCTATGGACGGTCTGGACCTTAAGTGTCCGTCTCTTAAGGTGGTGCTGCTCCTGGCTTTGGTTTCAGCAAAGTGGGTCAGTGACTTACAGGCTCTCCCTGTTCACCCATCCTGCACTCAGTTTGCACCAGGTGACATGAGGGTGTCTCTGAAGCCCAACTCTGCCTTTGTACCTAAAGTAGTGGGCTCATTTTTCTCCTATTCTCCTCACAGCTTTCTGGCCACTGCCTTTTTCCTCACCTGAGGAGGAGTGGTTGCATAAGCTGTGTCCAGTTCGTGCCCTCAAGGAGTATGTTAATCGGACTGAGAGTTTTCGCAGGAGCAACCAGCTCTTTGTGTCTTGGGGAGGACCTTGTAAGGGAAAACCCATCACAAAACAGTGGCTTTCCCACTGGATTGTGGGGGCTATTTCTCTGGCTTACTCCTGCCAGGGGATTCAGGCTCCTGTGGGGCTAAGGGCTCATTCTACTAGGGGCCTGTCTGCATCTTGAGCCCTTTTTCGAGGGCTAGCTGTCCAAGAGATTTGTGCTGCAGCAAGTTGGACTTCTCCTGCATTTGCAAGTTTCTATAAGCTCAACGTCTCTGCTCCTGCTATGACCCACACAATTCTGGGTGTAGGGTCCTCAGCAGGCCAGGACGTAACCCTGTGAGGTTAGTGATCGCTAGATATGCTGTCTGGCAATACGGGAGTCTCCATATCCCATAGTGAGACATCGAAACAAATGTTAAGAAAGAGAACTTTAGGTTGCTGTCGTAACCCCTGTTCTCTGAGTAACATGAGTGAGATGTCTCACCAGACAACCCTTCTTGGGGGGGCAAAGCGAGAAGAGGTGTTTATCTTGAATGATGCGTGCGTTGGGACGCTTGCTACTTGTAGTAGCATGTGACATGAGCATCACGATCACTGGCCAATCAGGATTGGCGTATTGAGATAAGTGCTTCTGAGGAATCCGCGGAGGGGCGTATCCCATAGTGCAGGTATCGACAACATGCGGCTCTGGAGCCGCATGCGGCTCTTTTAGCGACCCCTGGTGGCTCCCTGGAGCGTCTTCACAAATGTTTGAAAATGGATGGGGGATATATTTTTTGTTTTAATATGGTTTCTCTAGGAGGACAAACATCCTTAACGTTTTCCAATGCTGTAAAAATGTGCATAATAAATAGTGAATTTGAAAATTTCTGTCAACGAAAATTTGCGTCATAGCCTGCGACACACGTTTCACCAGGCACAGATAAGATATATGGCAGCGCCGTGCCAGGCAGATGGATGGATGTAAACAAACCAGCGGGTGTGTCAGGACCATGGATCCCAAAGGGAAAAAGATAAAGATAGCTGATGAGAACAGAGGATTCAAGGAAGGCGGATGGCTGCTCATACTGAGCCAGGATCCTCTGGAGGTTTCTTCCTGTTAAAAGGGAGTTTTCCTTCCCACTGTCGCTAAATGCTTGCTTAGTATGAGGATTGTACCAACACAATGACACTAGTCAGTGTCTTGATGCAATCTGCTGGGTCCCTTATATAGGAAACTTTTTTACTGATTGGCTTATGAACTGAACTGTATTGAAATGTTTACTTTGTGAAGTGCCTTGAGACGACTCTTGTCGTGATTTGGCGCTATATAAATAAACTGAATTGAATTGAATTGAAGAATGGACCGAATTATTTGCTTTCATTGTCGACGCGGAAGGATTACCTTGAAAAACTTCAACTTTTGTTTCGCTCGGACAAGGACCAATCACCAGAGGTTTTATTGACTGCTCATTATGTATTTGTCAATCAATCAATCAATCAAATTTTATTTGTATAGCACCTTCCACTGCCTTTACAGAAGCCCAAGGCGCTGAACAAAACATTAAAACAACAAGAGCAAAAAGACAGTAGGACAGATTAAAACTGCATAAAAAGTGACTAAAATAACAAAACAGATACGATAAAATAGAAAATAAAACAGTAAAATTCTAAAAATCCATATTACATAAAAGCCAAACGATAAAAGTGAGTCTTCAAACGACTCTTAAAGACCTGCAGTGATGGGGACTGTTTGACAACAAGTGGGAGCTCATTCCACAGTGTAGGAGCCAGGACAGAAAAGGCCCTATCACCTCTTGTTCTCAGCCTTGTTCGTGGGACGACAAGCAATTCCTGGTCAGCTGAGCGAAGAGAGCGCACAGGGGCATGCATCTGAAGCAACCCAGCCAGATATGGTGGAGCACCACCATGAAGGGACCGGTAGCCTACTTAGTCATTTTGATAATAGGCTAATATAGCTAATATACACTTAAACCTGTATTGCCTTCATATAAGGCTTATATAAGGCTTTTCATTTTTTTTGCGGCTCCAGACCGATTTGTTTTTTGGTTTTTTTGGTCCAATATGGCTCTTTTGGGTTGCCGACCCCTGCCATAGTGAGACATCTCACTCATGTTACTCAGAGAACCGGGGTTACGACAGTAACCTAAAGTTTTCTTTTGTGTAAACGAGCAAGGTTTAATGATATACATATAATATAAAATTTTAATTGCAATAAAATCTCCCAAAAAATATTATCAGATAGCAAAAATGTTCATGATAAAATTAAAAAATATATTAACAATTTAAGTATTTTGTTTTTAGGAAACCAACATCAATACTTTGGCTTTCTCAGCGGCAACTGAAAGAACAGGCTGAACTATTGAAAAAATATATTTTTTCTATCTTCAGGAAATGTATGTTTCATATTTCTTTTAGTACAAGATTAAGAGTTGATTCACCTCTCTGATCTCCTCACACACAAAGGTGAACACCCAGAAGTACAGCACACACTCTGAGATGGACGGACCAGAGGGTGGTGGAGGCTTGAAGTCCATCAACAGCACGTACGCATAAAACACCAGAAACAGGAAGTACATCAGGACGTTGCCCAAAAATGAAGTGACTGGTGCAAACCAGAACTGGCGCCAACGGGAGATGATGAACGGACGTGGTGGTGGTCTGTAAATTTCAGGTATGCCTGTATTAAAGTAAAAACAGATATTGTAACAATACTACGCTTATTATGTTTCAGGGCAGATCTCTTAAACAGAACTGACCTTTGATTGTAGCAGATGTGGGAGTGGAAACTCCATCTGTATCATCGTCACTGGTGCAAGAGATTTTTAGTTCAGTTTGGTTCCTTATCAGTATATCCTTTTACTTACATCATACAAACCAAGGGCTGTAACCCCTGTCACCTCTGACAGAACCTGACCAGTGTTCTTCCCTACAGGTAGTTTATTGTTAGCCTTGGTATAACTGAATTTTTATATTCTCATTTGTGACTCACGTTAGACAAAAGCATCTGCCGAATACTGTACAAAAATCACAGGCTACAAACAGAGCAGACAAGATGAGAAAAAGCCTTATAGAAGTATTACGTGTGCTTGATCTGTGAGAAAGAGAAGACAGTTGTCCCATAATGACTATCAAATGGAACATCTTCTTGAGCCGTCTCCTCCTCTTTTAGCTGGTCATTTGGCACTCTATGAAAAATTCAAAGAATTATTTCAGCAAATTGTAAAACATTTATAAAGCATTTTGAAAACATTTAGAACCTAATGCCTACAATGATTCTGTAGGTTTTACCTGAAGGAGATAAGTTTGGTGTAGCAGAGGAACGGGCAGAAGAAAGTGAACAGGAGCTTCCACAGATTGGTGTTCCTGTCCATGTCACCCCACCAGATCTGCGACAGCAGAGCCTGGATGAAAAAAAGACCAGTTTTGCCTGATCATAATGAGTTTTGGCTCATCTTTATCTTCATCCATCCATCGTCTTCCGCTTATCCAGAGTCAGGTCACGGGGGCAGCAGCCTAAGGAGAGAAGCCCAGACTTCCCTCTCCCCAGCCACTTGGGCCAGCTCTTCCAGGGGAATCCCAAGGCGTTCCATGGCCAGTGCGAGACATAGTCCCTCCAGCGTGTCCTGGGTCTTCCTTTGGGTCTCCTCCCGGTTGACGTGCCCGGAAAACCTCACCAGGGAGGCGTCCAGGAGGCATCCTAACTAGATGCCTGAGCCACCTCAACTGGCTCCTCTCGATGTGGAGGAGCAGCGGATCTACTCTGAGTCCCTCTCAGGTGACCAAGCTTCTCACCCTATCTCTAAGGAAGAGCCCAGCCACCCTGCGGAGAAAACTCATTTCGGCCGCTTGTATCCGCAATCTCGTTCTTTCACCCAAAGCTCATAACCATAGGTGAGATTAGGAACGTAGATCGACCGGTAAATCGAGAGCTTTGCCTTCGGCTCAGCTCTCTCTTCACCACGACCGACCTGTACAACACCCACATCACTGCAGATGCAGCACCAATCCGTCTGTCAATCTCCCGATCCAGCTTTCCCTCACTTGTGAACAAGACCCCGAGAAACTTGAACTCCTCCACTTGGGGCAGGACCTTGTCCCTGACCTGGAGAAGGCATTCTACCCTTTTCCGACTCAGGACCATGGTCTCGGATTTAGAGGAGCTGATTCTCATCCCAGCTGCTTCACACTTAGCTGCGAACTGCTCCAGCAAAAGCTGGAGATCCCGGTCTGATGAAGCCAACAGGACCACATCATCTGCAAAGCTGAGACCTGATCCTCAGGCCACCAAAACAGATCCCCTCAGCACCTTGGCTGCACCTAGAAATCCTGTCCATAAAAGTTATGAACAGAATCGGTGACAAAGGGCAGCCTTGGCGGAGTCCAACTCTCACCGGAAACGAGCCTGACTTACTGCTGGCAATGCGGATCAAGCTCTGACACCAGTCATACAGGGACCTAACAGCCCGTATCAAGGGGCCTGGTACCCCATATTCCCAGAGTACTCCCCACAGGGCCCCCCGAGGGACGCGGTCGAACGCCTTCTCCAAATTCACTCAACTCCCATGCACCCTCCAGGAGCCCCCTAAGGGTATAGAGCTGGTCCAGTGTTCCACGGCCAGGACGAAAATCACATTGCTCCTTCTGAATCCGGGGTTCGACAATCCGATGGACCCTCCTCTCCAGAACCCCCAAATAGACCTTACCAAGGAGGCTCAGGAGTAGGGCTGGGCGATATGGCAAAAATTTCATATCCCGATATAGCTCATTTTATATCCCGATAACGATATACATAACGATATGGCATTGTTTCTTTTAATTAAATTCATAGTTAATATAAAATTGCAAGTGTTTGCACCAACTCACCAAACCCACGTTTCTCGACCGTGTAGATTGGAACCATATCTTTGCAGATGTGCTTGGCAACTGCAGTAGTGATCTCCTTCATCTGCGGGAGCTGTGGTTATATGGTGCGCCACGGCTAAACGCCTGTTGCAGCGTCTGTGTCTGGAGTTTGTTATGAGCGCTTACGCTACCAGTAGACGCTGCTTTTACGGCTTTTGCTTGTTGACTCTCTCTGTATTTTTTATCGTGGTTCTTGCGCAGCTGATAAAATACATTTGTAGTGTTGGAGTCTGTTGTTGGCACCGGGAACCGGCAAACTTTACAAACAACTGCTTTCTGGTCCGCGTCGGCCTTCCTACACCCAAACCACATCCATACAGCAGAAGTTTCCCCTCTTTTAGGTACAAGCTCCTCCGTTTGGGTTGGCAGGTCATCCTGTTGAAAATTACCCTGGTCTGAACCGCGTCCGCTACCGTCCTCCTCCATGTTTGTTTATGCATGGCTAGCGTGGCGCGCTGCGCGTGCATGGACATGCCGTAAGGCATCATGACGTAAAATACTGCCGTAAAACGCCGTATCGTGGTGTAAACGATAGCGCTTCATATTAAACGATAGACATTTTCTATCGTACAGACGAAACATTTCGCACAGCCCTACTCAGGAGTGTGATCCCCCTGTAGTTGGAACACATCCTGCGGTCCCTCTTTTTAAATAGGTGGACCACCACCCCAGTCTGCCAATCCAGGGGAACTGCCCCCAATGTCCACGCGATATTGCAGAGCCGCGTCAACCAACACAGCCCCACAACATCCAGAGCCTTAAGGAAATCCGGATGGATCTCATCCACCCCCCAGAGCCTTACCACTGAGGAGTTTTTTGACCACCTCAGTGACCTCGGCTCCAGAGATTGGAGAGCCCAACCCAAAGTCCCCAGACTCTGCTTCCACACTGGAAGACGTGCCGGTGGGATTGAGGAGGTCTTCAAAAATACTCAGCCCACTGATTCACAACGTTCTTAGTCGAGGTCAGCAGCACACCGTCCCCACTGTAAACAGTGAAGGTAGTGCACTGCTTTCCCCTCCTGAGACGCCGGTTGGTAGACCAGAATCTCCTCGAAGCCGTACGAGAGTCTTGTTCCATGGTCTCACCAAACTCCTCCCACGCCCGGGTTTTTGCCTTCGTGACCACCTGAGCTAGCCTAGTGAACTAGACCAAATTCTTGCCATGCAAAGTTTGGTCTAGGCACGCTTCATTGGAACCCTCGCAGCCCGATCCACTGCTGTTGCTGTCCAATCACAGCTCACTATAGTTTTGGTTGGGCCAATTACAGCACTCTATATTGTGGGCCAATCACAGACCAGGAGTAGCCGATGACGTCAGAACTGCGACTACAAACATAAACAACATGGCGGCAGTGCAGGAAACACGTTCATTTGAAACGGTTTTGTCATCAACATTGGATGATTTAGACTCCAACGTACGTAAGTCTGTCAGATATACTTAGCAGCTTCTTATTTTTATCAAAGTAGTGCAATGTCCCAGTACACCTGATATTCGCATGTTTTTCATACAAAAACGACAGAAATCATTGATGTTAGACGCCATTGCTGCCTTCCTCTTCTTTTCCATCGCGGTGATTACGTCACGTTGTTCGTTATTTTGATTGGTCCTAGTGCTATCCAATTGCGTGCAGCCAATTTGAAAGACAACCGTATATCCCGCTCCACGACTGAGAGCCGTCAATTGGTCGTGGCCAGACTATATATTCACATATATAGGATGGCTTGCCAGGCTACACCCGAGCTGCATTCTGCTTGGACTGCTGGTACCCATCAGCTGCATCCGAAGTCCCACAGGCCAAAAAGACCCGATAGGACTATTTCTTCAGCTTGACAGCATCCCTAACCGCCGGTGTCCACCAGCAGGTTCGGGTATTGCCACCACAACAGGCACCGACCACCCTGCGGCCACAGCTACTGTCAGCCGCCTCGACAATGGAGTGGAACATAGCTCATTCGGACTCAATGTCCCCCGCCTCCCCCGGGACAGGTTCGAAGTTCTGTCAGAGGTGGGAATTGAAGCTTCTTCTGACAGGAGACTCTGCCAGACGTTCCCAGCAGACCCTCACAACACGTTAGGGTCTGCCAGGTCTGACCAGCATCCTCCCCCACCATCAAAGCCAACTCACCACCAGGTAGTAGTCAGTTGACAGCTCCGCCCCTCTCTTCACCCGAGTGTCCAAGACATGCGGCCGCAGATCAGATGAAACGACAACAAAATCGATCATCAACCTGTGACCTAAGGTTTCCTGGTGCCAAGAGCACATATGGACACATTTATGCTTGAACATGGTGTTCGATATGGACAATCCATGACGAGCAAAGAAGTCCAGCAACAAAACACCACTCGGATTCAGATCAGGAAGGTCATTCCTCCCAACCACACCTCTCCAGGTCTCACTGTCGTTGCCCAAGTGAGCATTGAAATTGCCCAGCAGAACGAGGGAGTCACCCGAAGGAGTGCTTTCCAGTACCCACTCCAGGGACTCCAAAAAGGGTGGGTAGTCTGACCTGCAGTTTGGTCCATAACCACAAACCACAGTCAGGACCCCTCCCCCCACACAAAGGCAGAGGGAGGTTACCCTCTCGTTCACCGGGGTAAACCCCAACGTACAGGCACCAAGATGGGGGGCAAAGAAGTATGCCCACCCCTGCTTGGCACCTCTCAGTGGGAGCAACTCCAGAGTGGTAGAGAGTCCAACCCCTCTCGAGGAAATTGGTTCCAGAGCCAGAGCCATGAGTCAAGGTGAGTCAGACTATATCTAGTTGGAACCTCTCAACCTCACACACCAACTACAGCTCTTTCCCCACCAGAGAGGTGACATTCCACATGCATAGAGCTAGCTTCTGTAGCCAAGGATCAGACCGCCATGGTCCCCGTCTTCCGCTACGGCCCTTTCCACACTGCACCCAACCTCTTTGGCCTCTCCCACGACTGGTGAGCCCATGGGAAGGGGGACCCATGTCTCCTCTTCGGGCTGTGCCCAGCCGGGCTCCATGGGTGAAAGCCCGGCCCCCGGGCGCTCGCCAGTGTGCCCCACCTCCAGGCCTGGCTCCAGAGGGGGGGCCCGTTGACCCGCATCCGGGCGAGGGAACACTGCATCCATCCATTCAACTCATCATAAAGGGTATTTGGGCTGTGCTATGTCTGATTCCTCACCTAGGACCTGTTTGCCATGGGTGACCCTACCAGAGGAATAAAGCCTCAGACAACTTAGCTCCTATGATCATTGGGACACTCAAACCCCTCCACCACGGTAAGGTGGCAGCCCAGGGAGGGGCTTTATCTTCATAACATTGAAAAATCAGTTAAATTTTTCTTCCCTTTAGTAAATACAGGGACATATTTTGCACACTGTGGCATATATTTAATAGCTTGCCTAGACCATACTACTTATGTTCATTCGTATTTCAGAAGCTTTTATCCAATGCACCTTACATATTAACCTGACATGCACAATTTTGGTTTGTGGGAAGAAACCAATGAACCCAGAGAAAACCCACACATGCATGGAGAGAACATGCTAACTCCATGTAGAAAGGCTGCAGCTTGAATTTGAACCAGCTTCAACTACGCTACCATGTAACATAACTTATAAAATAGTTTGTATAAAAGTAATTGATTTAAAGTCTGTTTGAAGTAGGCTTGAATAATTACTGAAATAATTAGTTCCAAATTTTGCAAAATTGCATTTATAATATTGTAAGCAGGTGATGTGTTGTGCGCATGCGCTGTTTACTTGGAGCGGTGATACTGGGGGCGGAGCTTTTACCCTCAGTCAGTTCGCGGGATGTTTTCTGTTTTTTTCTGGCTCTTGGTGAAGCTCTTGAATAAACGAAGATGTGTTCCCGTACTCCATAGGAATTTCGCCTATCTCTTCCTTGTCCTGGGATCACTAGCTCGAGCCCCTACAGGTCGCCCGTTATATTGGTGGCAGCGGCGTTTGGCGATGTTTACCCCTGCGACGTGGCTCGTGAGAAGGCGGCTGTTAGCTATACAGAACCAGGTTTGGAGGCTCTATTGCCGGTATGGATAACACGGACAAGTACAGCCCAGTTTGAATCTGAGGTGGTTAGACTGTTGTGCGAAATGTTGGGTGTAAAAAAAACACATACCACACCCTACAACCCCAAGTTGGATGGCATGGTAGAGAGGCTAAATAGAACACTCATTGATCATCTTTCACAAGTCGCATTTGCTTACAACACTAGCGTACACTCCAGTACTGGATTCACACCGTATTTCCTCACCCACGGACGGGAGGCTCGTACTCCGGTGGATGTGGTACTGGGTCCGGGATTTCAATGTGGTCCTGGGCACGACTCTTCAAATGAGTTTGTTGTGTTTCTACACAGATGTCTGTAGACTGCTTTTCTGCAGTGTAGGGACAACAGTGTAACTGCCAGTGACAAACAGAGAACATTCTACAACAGAGGACAGAGACATCACCCATATGAGCCCGGGGACCTAGTGTGGTTAAATGACCCGACAGACAGCCGTCGTAAACTGGCTCCCCACTGGACAGGGCCTTACATGGTGCAGCAGAGGCTGGAAACGAACAAATCGGTTGGGGTTACCTATGTGATTAGTAGCCCATTTGGAGATGAGGCCCCTGTCCAGACTGTACACTATGACCGACTATGGCGTTACAGTCTTCCCGTAACCTTCCCACTGACTGGCCCATCTCAGACTCCACCTGTGTGTTTATCATCCACCGAACATCCAAATCTTGCCTTGTCACCAGCTGTTTCTGTTTCTGGGACCCCTGTTCCCCTACCAGAGTTTGATGTTTGTACCAGCCCTAGTTTGGAAGGGTCCTCTTTTTGTATGAATACTCCAGTGCAGGTTTCTCGTGCTGGACACTGTATCAAACCAACTGCACGTTTTGCTGACTATGTGAGGAAGAAATATTTTGTTTTATTTTATTTTCGTACATATTAGCTGGTATATTGGGGTTCCTGCTATGTATTACCATGCTATGTTGGGGGCTTTTATGTCATACCTACTAGGTTGTTGTCTGTTTCAAAGTATTGTTTGTGAAATGGGGACATTTTTTTTGTGAGGGGGGACGACTGTAAGCGGGTGATGTGTTGTGCGCATGCGCTGTTTACTTGGAGCTGTGATACTGGGGGCGGAGCTTTTACCCTCAGGCAGTTCGTGGGATGTTTTCTGGTTTTTTCTGGTTCTTGGTGAAGCTCTTGAATAAACGGAGACGTGTTCCCATACTCCAAAGGTATTTCGCCTATCTCTTCCTTGTCCTGGGATCACTAGCTCGAGCCCCTACAGCTCGCCCGTTACAATATGAACACATAATAAATTCAAGACACTAAATAAGTCAAATATGTCCACATAATAAATTCAAGACACTAAATAATAATAAATATGTCCACTTGTATAGACCTCAGATCTCAGATATTTAAATATATGTATCTAGCAGCATCTGAGTGATGCTGCTGTGCAACACACCTAGCCTGGCAAGCCATCCTATATATGTGAATATATAGTCTGGCCACGAACCATTGATGGCTCTCAGTCGTGAGGCGGGATCTACAGTTGTCTTTCAAAATGTCAGCACGCAATTGGATAGCGCTAGGATCAGAGTAACGAACAACGTGATGTAATCACAGCGACGGAAAAGCGGAACGCAGTAATGGCGTCTAACATCAATGATTTCTGTCGTTTTTGTATGATAAACATGCGAATATCAGGTGTACTGGGATATTGCACTACTTAGTTTGATAAAAATAAGAAGCCGCTAAGTATAGCTGACAGACTTACGCACGTTGGAGTCTAAATAATCCAGTGTTGATGACAAAGCCATTTCAAACGAACATGTTTCGTGCGCCGCCGCCATGTTGCTTGGGTTCGTGGCCGCAGCGCTGATGTCATCGGCTACTCCCGCTCTGTGATTGGCCCATAATATAGAGCGCTGTGATTGGCCCAACCAAAACTATAGCAAACTGTGATTGGACAGCCACAGGCAGCAAGGGTTCCTATGAAGCGTGCCTAGACCAAACTCTGCAAAGCAAGAATTTGGTCTAGTTCACTAGGCTACAACACACCTGTACTCCATCATGGCTGAAGAAAAATCGTGCATCAGCTCCCATGCCCATCTGAAGACAGGTGGTTCCTCCCCAAAAAGACGATTTCCTAATCAGCAGATCAAAAGAGCGACTCTCATCACTGCTGTAGCAAGAGTTGTAGACATCTGAGTGGAAACAAAGCAAAAAGGATAAATCTGTTACAAACTTTATTTAGTTGTTTTGCTTTAGGATACATAACTATAGACATCTACTTAGGACACCAGTTTTAGTGAAGATTGCAACCGCCAATATATACCAGTGTGCAAACCAAATTTTCACATGATCCGGACAAATTCTCTGTTAAAGCAGCTATCCGGAGTTTTCCCGTTTCAGGATTTATGTATGATTTTTCAGAAATTATCATGTACTGTGGTATAATTTAAGCAATACATCTTGTTTTTCTTTTTGCTAAGCCCGCCCCCTGCCCCTTAGAGCATGCAATATGAAGTGAGCACCGACCGGAACTAAACAATAGCGTTAGACTACCGCTTACATTCTTCAAATTTAAAGAAGTACCTTGGCTGAAGCAGAGTTGATGAACGGTTCACGGACAAGTAAGTCTTTAAAATATAAATATAAGAAAATACAACATGACACGAACAATGTGTTTTAGCTCTGCTTGTTGGTTACAGAAGCACATTCATAAACAAGAAACGTGCAGTCGCCATCTTAAAAAACCGGATCGACCGACTCTTGGTGTGATATGCTTGTCAGCCACTAGATGGTGCCATCATCGGATAAAAGAATTACCCCGGATAGCCGCTTTAAACTATCTAACCCTAACCCTAACTTTGAGTTTTTCTAAATGCCAAGCCCAGTAAAGTTTATTCAGAGCATGACAGATGTTTACCTAGAAAGATGCAAAACAAAATGAAAACAACTCATAATGAACTTGTTTGACAGATCTTTAAAATTAAATCTTTGTTTTTCCACATTTTTATGATAATCCTCATCCCAGAGTTGAAAATCTAGTTAGTGGTCTCACCGTGAGCCAGATTCTCAAACTTCTGGGCCAGCTCTTTCATGGAGAGTTGAGTTTCATTCTCAGTCTCCAGCCTTGATAGCTCCCTCAGCATCTTACATCCACTCAGAGCAGTCAGCACAGATTCACTCGCCTAAGAAAAAATAAACAAGGCAGTGGTGACAACTCAAAGAGAAATTAAAACATAATTATATGACTGTGTTTCAGAGGTAAGTTGATAGTCTTTTGTTCCTCTAAACTTATCAGTTCATAAACTATTTATTACTTCTACAACTAGCAGTCTGCAGTCGCACTATTTACTTACCTGACAAACACAACTGCAGAGGAAGGCAAACAAATAAATTAGGTTAAACGATTTATATATATGGTACAAATATTCTCTTCTATGAGTAGTTGATGTGTGCATGTTCTCTTACATACCGGTACACACATATTTAAAGGTATGTATTATTTACTGGAGATTTTAATATATTTTTTTGTTGTTGTTTTATCAGTATTATTAGGAAAAAGTATTCTACTATAAGCCACCACACATACAGTCAGGTCCATAAATATTGTGACATAGACACAATTCTAACATTTTTGGCTCTATACACCACCACAATGGATTTGAAATGAAACAATCATGATGTACTATAACTGCAGACTGTCAGCTCTCACCGCTGCCAGAAATGCAGACCCCCCACAGGGCCCCTCGAGGGACACGATCGAACACCTTCTCCAATCCACATAACATATGTAGATTGGCTGCATGAACTCCCACGCACCCTTGAGAACCCTCCCTAAGGATATGTTTGATCATTTGTGTATTCTCGGATTGCTGGGTCACTCCACTTGATGTCACTCAGCTTTCTACCAGACTGTGTGGAACAATCAAAATAATCAAAAGACTAAAACTAAAACTAAATTTAAACTTCTTGTCAAAATTAACATGTTTTCTTATATCTACACAGCTGTTCAGTCCTAATCCCTTGAGTTCCCTTCGCATTGTGTGTGTGAAAATGCTCTAAACACAGCCCTGAGTTCTACTGTTGTTTTTCTTCGATTTGATTTCACCAAACATTTAAGTGATTGCTGATCACGATCATTCAAGATTTTTTTCGGCCACATTCCTTCCTCAGAGACGATGGGTCCCCACTATCCTTCCAGTTTTAAAAAATGCGTTGGACAGTTCTTAACCAAATTATAGTAGTTTCTGCAATATCCTTAGAAGTTTTCTCTGCTTGATGCATGCCAATGATGTGACCCTTCTCAAACATGACCACCAGATGTGTCTTTCCACATGGTTGTTTAAAGGTGCTATGTGGGAAATTCATAGAAATCATGGTAAAAATTGCGACTCTAAATTCATAGAAATCATGGTAAAAATTGCGACTCTTTAGCGCCATGCAGTTTAGAGTAAGTATTGCAGCTACGGTGGCCCACTCAAAAAGGCAACAACTCCAGCATTCACTCCAGCAATCTGATTGTTCCATATGTTCCTAACAGAGCACTTCGCTCTCAGACTGCAGGTTTACTGGTGGTTCCTAGAATATCTAAAAGTAGGATGGGAGGCAGATCTTTTAGCTATCAGGCTCCTCTACTGTGGAACCAGCTCCCAGCGTTAGTGCGTGAGGCAGACACCTTGTCTACTTTTAAGACTAGGCTCAAAACTTTTCTATTTGATAGGGCTTATGGTTAAATTCTGATGTTAGTCCAGGTTTAGACGAGTGGGGAGCAGAGGGAGGTGGAGTGTACTGAGGGGACTACAGTCGTTAAAGACTTCTCCCTGGCCCTGCCTCCCACATGCCTCCATCTGAAAGGCTAGGTTATCCTGAGTTATCTCTGTAGTTATGCTGCTATAGGCTTAGACTGCTGGAGGACATACTGACCACTTTCCACACTCTGCTACTCTCTTCTACCACCACTCT
>SSNS01000194.1:0-66350 GCA_006937985.1 Aphyosemion australe | reverse complement strand
CCCTCAGTCTACAAGCATCACGGCTGTAAACATTTCTAGGGGAAACTGCTGTTAGCTGTTATATCAACCTACCAGTCCTGAAGGAAGCTAGCATAGCTGCCACCGATTCACACACGGAGGAGGGGTGGCATCAGCTGTGGCGTCCGGTGTCATGTGGATCAGAGCAGCGGAGTAAACAAGAGTCTGCCGGTTAGCCATCAGCTGATCGTGGCACACTGTGAGCTGCAGTGAAGATCGAGATGGAGCCAACATCAACCACTGGCTGTTTAGCGATCGGATAGCCGATGAGGTTTGGCTGGAGCCGGGGACACGCTGTGGAAATAAAGTAACTAATGCTAACGTAGCTAGCGGCTAGCGGACAAGCGCTGAAGCGTGTTGGGAGAGACACGGCAGGCTGCGGTAAGAGAAGAGACTTAGAAGGAACTTTCTTGAAGAAGGACTTTGGAACTGATATGTTGGGACCGGATTGGGAGCTTTATTATGAAGAAAAGAAATGATCAGCTTGAGGTGAGTCATAAACCACACTTGGATGCTGGTGTCTAGCTGTTGCGGGCGGGGTTCTCATCATATGCAGCTGCTGAGTGTTGGAAATCAATAAGACCTGACCAAGGCCGTATCCAGAGTTTCAAAATTACCGAGGTCCAACTTCCGCTATGGCGCACATTAATTACAAAGAAAAGACCAAAACTGATTTCCACTTACATTACTTATTTAAAAATAAAGTTACTTGTATGTGTATATGATGTTCTTGTGTGTGTGTGTGTGTGTGTGTGTGTGTGTGTGTGTGTGAGTGAGAGAGAGAGAGAGAGAGAGAGAGAGAGAGAGAGAGACAATAGATGAAAATGTTTAGCTGGTAAATTATAAATGTTGGTGGTACGATTATAGTCTGAGAAATAATCACGGTTTCATGATTACTTTACATGAATTGCTTTCACATCTGTATGAACAGATATAAATCACAAACACATTTTATAAAGTATTGATAACATGCATGAGTACGTTTTATAAAGGTTTTAAACTCCTGAGGATATTTATTGCTGCTTTTCAGAGATTCTGCTTAGAAAAATTCATTAGTAAAATCAAAGTAATCTCTGTAATTTTTAAATTACAGTTTACAACTTTTAAAATACCCTTAATTAGATTTGCCTAATAGCCTGTTTTTAGTTTCTGTAAAAAGACAAAAAAGGTTTAACTGTTGACACCTGGTCAAGGTTAACATGTTTATTTAACACTGAAAGATGGACACACCTTCATGAAATGAGATGCTAAATTCCTACTAGTGCATTTGTTATGAATATACACTTAAACATCATTTCTACTTGTTCATATCTGTATTTTCAAAATTGACTGGTAAGGATATCATTTGGACAAGGATAAATTATATTGTTGCTATGTAACATGGGAATAAAAAAGAGGTGTTAGATTTAATGTTAAAATGGCTTGCTGTACTGGTTTGTTATAGACAACTACAGGGGAAAGGTAGTACAGACTACTAAATGAACCCACGTGTTACGTGTTAAAACTTTTTTTTCTGCAAGCTCTGCGGGGCGGGCGAATGTGTTTGTGTGTGTGTGTGTGTGTGTGTGTGTGTGTGGTGGGGGTGGGCGAGTGGGGGGGCTCTATTTTGCCTTGGTCCCCAAAAGCCTAGAAACGGCCCTGGGCTTGTGACGGAGTTTTGAAGCTGATCTGAACTGCTGGACATCCATCCTTCTCATCCTCCTTTATACATAAAAAAAACACTAAACTACATAGAAGTAACTATCTATCTGTCACAATATCTAAGGTTTTGCCGTCAATGTCTGTCTCAGTGTTTTCTCCGCTCCGTGACAGCGCCTCAGCCCTTTTGACACCTGCTGTCAGATCACGCAGCAGCCATCCTCTCCTCAGCAACAAAACGCTACTGAACCCATTCTTAGTTTAATTATTTTAGTATAACTCCGGTTTTATTTGGGCTATTAACAGAAATAAAAACTGGTGTGTAGTTTATAATCCGCATTTTAAACATTAATTGAATCGGAAACTCAGAGAGGCGGAGTCTTGCTGCAGCGGCGTCCCAAAGGTGTGTTTTCATTGGTCAGCTGCAGACAGGAGTCATAGGTTTTTAAGCAGCGCTTCAAGACTGTTGGAGGCTGTCTTCTTTCTAATAATGAGACTCATATCAATGCCTATGCTACACGTAGGCTGCTGGTGAGCGCAGCTGAGCTTTTTTTTTCAGCACCCCTGCTGAAAATATGTTCCCACGACTATGATCATAAACAATAAGTTCGGCTGCCTGGCGTTGTTGTAGCGCCTCCCCCGTCATAGGCTGTTAGAGAATTTTTTTTTTTAATATTCTGCAGAAAAATACCGAGGTCCGGACCTCGGTGTCCTCAATGGTAGATACGGCCTTGGACCTGACATATTTGATGTGTCTTTTGATTTCATTGTTTGTTATTCAAACTAACAAAGTTACAGCAACGTGTAGCAGCTAGTCTCGTCTCTTCTTAGTTGCATTGTCAGACGCCATGCTTCCACGGCGCACTGCTGCCCTCTGCTGTTTCTTTCAGGTTACAGTCATAGTGCAAACGCGTAACTCAGAACTCGTATGTCCCTAAATAGCTACCGTATTTCAAGATGGAGGATGACGATGCGATGGAGCGTCGACCACAATTTATGTATTAAAAATGTAAAATTTGAAGCTGAGAGGAATATTTAGAATTGATGTTGGTGAGAAATATTAATGAAAAAGGACAAGTTTGTGCACTGGATACACAGAATTTGGTAGTAAACAGGTACAAATATTACACATTGTGGCTTTAAGAAATGAGAAGCAGATCATTGCATCAGTTGGGGTTAAACAACTTGTTGCCAGCTGAAAGATAACTCCTGAAAGGGGAAAACTCCGGATTGCTGCTTTAAATCCAGGTGGAGACTTTTTTTTGGCCGGGCAGTGTGTGCGTGCGTGCGTGCGTGTTTTCTCATTTTGTGTCTCATAGTTAAGGTATACCTATAATGAAAATCACAGGTCTCTCTCATTTTATTAAATGGGAGAAGTTGCACAATGGGTTGCTGACTAAATACTTTTTTGCCCGACTGTAAATGCTAAAAACTAGCAAGATGTTTTGGACAAAGTTAGGGGATATTTCATTAAGTATATCAAAAACAGAGACCTTTCTATTTTACTGGGGACAATGGACACTGATGGTAAACTGTAAGCAATGTTGTATTTTTGTTCCCACTTACAACTGTATGTCTCTCATGACCTTAAGTATTAGAAGAAGATCCTCTCTCCACAAGAACAGTTTCTTCCCCTCTGCTGTTGGACTCATGAATGTCAATCCTAGGGCTGCCCACTCCAGTCGCTTGGTCCCAGTCACATGACCTGGTATTATGTTTGTACCTTAAGCTGATCCACCCTGATTAGTACCTACACTGTGTATATAGTAGCTGCTTCTTTAATTATTGCCACTTTTTATAATAATAATTTTATCATGAGTATATTATTACTTCTTATATTGGCTTATCTCTTATTTTTTATCTTTCTTTTTGCACCAAGTACCGCAGCAATTTCCTAATGTTGTGATTTCTCACACATATGGCAATAAAACCCTTCTGATTCTGATTATTTCTGGATGTACCTGTTCCATTTGATGTTTATACTCTGTAATTGTTAAACTACATGTTTTATTCTGTTTTATAAACGAAAAGTAATTCAATAAATATATTGTTAAAAAAACTCCTTGTTTTGTGTCTCAGAGTTGTTACCATCTCCCAGAAAAACGTTGCCATCTCACGGCGGTTCTGCAGGACAGCCCAGATGAAAAGTGAAGCCCAGGAGGACTGGCAGCTTTCATTTCGATATGCACAGTCTCCAAGCAGCAGTTTTCTTGCACGCTGAGATGAGTAGATAAAAAACATGAAAAGTGAAGTGATTCTGGTTATAAGTTAAAAATAAAAAGAAGAAAGAAAATATAATTATCATCATTTTCCAGTATAATACCTTAAAAGCTTTCCTCTGGGATACAATATCCTCTAATTCCAAAACATCATAGTAGAAGGGCTGACAGACATCACCCATTAATGATTTCAGGACTTCTGACACCTAAAAAATATATTTAAAAACAACAAAAAGTTTAGCCAACAGGAGTTCCCTCTTTGGTTTTACATAGTTTCAAATGAGCAAAACAGGCCAACAGTAATTATTTTATATAGGAGGGAAAAGTCACCTCAAAAAGAGTGATCTTTCTCTTTGATTCACTTAAAGGTTTTTCTGTTGTAATTTTGGAGAGTGACTCTTGCAAATTAGCTGCTGATGCTGACGTAGGTATAGATGTTGTAGGCCGAAGTCGTAATGCCAGGTAGCGCTGAAGTAGCTGGTATAGCAGCGTTCCTTCAGCTACAGAACAATAAAGCTCCTCCAGCCGACCATAGCTCAGGTAGTCATGGATGTTAAAGCCATTCTCAGTAAAAAGACGAACAAACTGGGGCTTGTCATTGATCAGGACATCAGTCATGGATTTTTCCAAGTCTTCATGCTGTTTAGTTAGATGAAAGGGGTCATTGTTAGACACGAATATTTATTTAACACCAATTCTGATTTTGTTCAGTTGGATAAACATCATCCCAGCTACTTAAACTGATAAAATCTAATTTAGACTGTCTTCATGTCCTCACCTTCCACTGGATGTCTCCATTAAAGAGTTCACTCTTTGCTATGTCCACCCTGTTCCATGTGACAGCAAGCTTCAGCTCTTCATGGTAGGGGCTGGAATAAACTGATCGATGCTGCTTACTTGCTAAAGACAAAAACCAAAATGAGGAAAATACTGCCTTGGTATATAAAATGTGCAATTCCTTTACAAGTTCAACTCAAACAATTAGAATATGGTGCAAAAGTCAAGTTATTTCAGTAATTCAACTTTGACTGAGAGACAATTTAAAGCTGTTATAGCAAATCTGCAAAAGTTGAACGCAAACACGGTCACGGACCACTCGCCCCTACCGGAACCGTAAACCCACATTGCCAGAGGATGAGAGAGAGCTAAACAACAGTTGCTGTTTTCTACGTCCAAACCTCGTTTGTTGTCCATGACTTCAAATTTGTTTTGTTTGGACTCTGGATGGTAGTCCTAAAGTTGAAGTGGTAAAGGTCGGCTGTTCTCTTTCCTAACATTCGTTTCGATGTCTCACTATGGGATACGCCCCTCCGCGGATTCCTCAGAAGCACTTATCTTAATACGTCAATCTTGATTGGCCAGTGACCGTGACGCTCATGTCACGTGCTACTATAAGCAGCAAGCGTCCCAACGCACGTGTCATTCAACCACTTCTTCTCGCTTTGGTGATAGCTTGTCTCCCAGGTAAGTTAGCTCATCTGTTCACAGACGGCGCCAGCTACCTCTTCTCTCCTTCGCCGAACGCTGACTTACTTTCTTTCTGTCCTTAACCTTCACCATACGTTTGAGGCACAGCGAGTAGTTCCACACTCCAGTGCAGCTGTTCTTTTTTAAGCTAACACACCCGGTTAGCCCATGGAAGCTGCTCCTCCCACCGGAGGAGCCGACGGTGCGGCACCTCGTCTTTGTACCTGTGGGAACAAAATCTCGAGCAAGGACCCACACCAGGTCTGCTTGAGCTGGAACACGCCCAGCTAGCACTTGAAGTCCCCGGGTCATGCTAGAGCTGTGCTTGCTTCACCTTGAAGAGCATTCGTTGTCGGCTAGTGCGCCAAGCTAGCCTGTCGGGGAAGGACCCATGCCTGCCGGCTCCTGGGCTGCCATCCTGGGACGTCGGCGAACAGGCCCTTGGGGAATCGGAACCATGTGCCGGACCCAGCTGGGGCTCCCAGCTTGAATTGGCTATTCCGAACCACCCTGTCGAGGACGTGTTGGAGTTGGACTATGGAGCCGACGAGGACACCTTGGAACTCCTCATTTCAGAGGAGGACGAAGTGTACGACGTTTTTCTCCCTTTTGCTCAGGCCTCCCTGCCTAGCTTCCCATCCTCTCCAAGGGATGGAGCAGTTTCTCCAGCCGCTCAAACGGACATGCAGTCAGTCTGCCAACGCGCTGCAACCAGGCTCAACCTCCCCTGACCAACCGTCGTCACTGAGGTTGTTAGATCCCGTTATGAGGGAAAGAAGCTGCCTCAGGCCACGAGGGTGGCAAAACCTCTCCTGCCCGTTTTCCCGGAGCTCCTCGACAAGATTAAAGCCTCCTGGATCCAACACCCTTTCAGCTCCAGTTCTCCTGTCCAAGGCGCTTCCTGGCTGGACTTTGAGGGTATGGAAAAGGCTGGGATGCTGCGCATGCCACCCATGGAGCCACTGGTGGTAGCCCACCTGCACCCATGGCTCTCGGCATCGTCCTCCAGACCTCCCACTCTCCCTTCAAAGGCGGACCGCTTTCAGTCGATGCTGAACTACAGGGCGTACAAGGCTGCTGTTCTCTTGGTTCGAGCTTTAAACGTCTCCTCTATGCTCTTGGCGTACTAAGCCGAACTCTGAGGACATGACCACGAAGCCGGACCCGGACGTGTGGGAGTAAATCACAGTGCTGACTGACATCTGTCTGCGCATGCAACGCTGCGCGGTTCAGGCCACGGGTAAAGCTATGGGCATGATGGTGCTTCAAGAACGTGCTTGATGGCTAAACCTTACTGACCTCTCTGATAGAGAGAAGAAGGACATTTTGGACATGCCAATTTTACCTGAGGGTATTTTCGGCTCTGCATTGGCTTCAATGCAACAACGGTGTGAGGCGAAGAAAAAGGAGGATGAAGCTCTCCAACTTTGCCTTCCCCGAAAGCCTTCTCCTGTTCCGCCACCTCGTGCACCTTTAATCGCCTCCCAGAAAATAACCTTTTTGGGTTTGAATCTGGACTCAGGGGCGTTCATGTCGTCTCTCGATGCGCGCGTGATCGCGCTCTTATCCTGCCTTATGCGCTTCCGCCTACACAGGTCGGTGCGGTTTGCGTTATGCCTCAGACTACTGGGTCTCATGGCATCAGCGATTTTGGTGGTACCGCTGGGTCATCTGCATATGAGAGACTTTCAGCGCTGGGTGGCTGCTCTGTGACTTTCTCCAGTGTGCCACAGAGCGCGCAGGGTGACGGTCTCCGCAGAGTGTGTCATGACGCTTCGCTGCTGGCGTCACCCCTCCCTCTTGACACGGGGGGTGCCTTTGGGGATGGCTCTCATGAGGAAAGTGGTCACAACAGATGCGAGCCTGTCGGGATGGGGAGGTCTCCTCGAGGGTAGCTCTGTCAGAGGTGTGCTCCGGGGAACACACATAAATTATTTGAAACTCTTATTGTTATATTATTGACAAAAACCCAGCATCATTTTTCCAGCAATTATTCACTCCTTAAGTAAAACTTAACTTCTATGAGCAAAATAAAAACATCAAAAAAGAATAAATGATTCAGGAAAGCCGAAAGAAATGTTATTTTTGTTTTTACATTTTTCACTTCGGTTCAAACTATTTAGAATTTTGTGTTTTCATCAGATTTAGCTTGTATTTTGTTGCATTGTTTGGAAAAAGAACATAAACATAAAAACTATTAGATATATTTTGCATTTATTTAAATAAGTTTTGAACTTTAAATGTTATTTAAATGGCAGTCTATACTTTTTAGAAGTATTTGTTCTGCAATTCATCTGGTATGTGAGATTGTTCAGAAACAGTCATTTAGACTAGAGATGCACCGATCAGGATTTTGAGGGCCGATCACCGATCACCGATCACCAAAAGCAGTATCTGCCGATCCCGATATTACCGATCACAGCGTCAAATCCATAAATTCTTCAATATTGTGTTCTCATGTACGCAACATTGCCATTGTATTATTAGTATAAAAAGTAGGAGATGAGAAAGTATCATTGACCACTGTTTTATTGCAGGCTGAGGCCATGTGCAATATTTAACACTCTACAGACTCTCTTAGAGACAAATTGGACTCAGCTTAAGTGTAGCTTAAATAGTGCAAGAAAGCAAAAAAAAAACTCGAATTTGTGTTGTGAGATTTTTTTTATTAAATTATTATTATCATCATCATCACCACCACCACCATCATAACAGTTGCTGTAATGATATAAGAGTAATGTTATGTGTTAGTTTTATTTTGAAGGGCAGTTCAGCTGCTAGAAAAGGTTGCTGTTTCCGGTTCCAGGTCAGCGGCTGTTATGTTATGCTAAGAAAAGCCGCCCAGTTCTGAACTATTCTGTGGATAAATTGAGAAGTTGTAAGCCGTGGGTTACGGCCGACAGTAGCCTGAATAAAAGACCCCTAAACGAGTGGCCTGAGAGAGTCAGAGTCGTTACGTTAACAGTAGATTTATTTATTTATTTCCCGTAGCGGATGCTAGCGAGTGGAACTCGGCGTCGTCCACCACAGAGAAAGGTTGCTCGTCTAACATGATGACTTTAATTACTTTCCAGGTTACACCCCCGTCAATGTGTGTGCGTGACTCCACAGTCAAGCTGACGGAGAAGTATAAATTAGGCTTTAGTTAACTATTTTTCAGACGGTCACGCTCACACAGACGAGTGGTTAGTGCAGCTGTGCCTGACTGCTGCCGCTCCGACTCCGAGTGTCTTTTTATTTCTACAGGGAGACGTGAAATCTCACCTCACTCCCCCAGAGTTTGCTCTCTCAAAGTCTTATTAAATTTGCTGTGTTGACGCATTTTAAAGAGCTTCCCCCGCTCATTTACATCACTCTCACAGACGGAGTAAAAGTTAGTTTTACATATTTGCCGCTGTGCGCATGCGGGCGAGGGAGGCGTGATGCTGCAGCTACACACAGGTTCTCTGTCGGCCGCAAAATATGAGTGACAGGTGATCGGCTGGTATGATCGGCTCTGAAAGGCTCTGAAAGGAGTTGCCGATCACGTGTTTTTTCACCAATATCGGCCGATTACGAGCAGTTACCGATCAATCGGTGCATCCCTAATTTAGACACGTATAAACAGAAGAAAAGAATATATCGTGATATATATCGTTACTGCACGTGCTTCAAAATTTATCGCGATATAGATTTTAGGCCAAATCGCACATTCCTAGTACGAGCTCAGCATCACACTCTCATTCTGGTAGCCCCTCACTGGCCAGCCATGCATTGGTTGGCAGACATTTTTCAGCTCTTGGGGGGCCAATCTTGGAAATTGCCACCCCGCAGGGACCTAGTGTCCCTTCCAGAACGGTTAGCTCTTTGAGCCTGGCCGCTGAGTGGGACGGTTTAGGGTCAGCAGAGCTGACCCAGGCAGTCATTCGAACCATTCAGAATGAAGAAGAAAGGCTTGAAATATCTGGCTTTACATGTGATGATTCTATCTCTTATATTAGTTTCACCTTTTAAGTTGAATTACGTAAATAAATTAACATTTTTTTAGTTTAATCTATAGATTATTGGAAGCTGGATTGTTGCTGTGACACTAAAGTTTTCCCACTGTGGGACAATAAAGGAATTTACTACTCTATTCTATTGTACGTACAAAAATTTAACTCACCTCCTACCAATGCTTTGAGTAGCACTGTGTCAAAATCCGTTGGGCTCTCCTGCTCGCCGTGGTAGACTGTAATTAAATCTCTGTTTTCGTAAATGCTTAGAGTCTGGAGACAGAAGATAGAACACAGAAGACACTGAAATCTTTTGAGGTATGGGCGCAAAATTCAGTGTTACTGACAGTTAAATTAGACTATAAAAACTGTGATTACAAAAAGTGGTGTATTATCCAGCATTCCTAAATACTTAACCTCCTTTGGATGACATTAAAACTGATAATTTGCAGGGATGGGATGATAACAGAGACCCATTTACAGACATTAACATCTTTACCATGGAAAATTCTACAAACCAACTATTAAGACACACTTTACATTATCCATCCATCCATTAATCCATCCATTTTCCTCCACTTATCTGGGGTCGGGTCATGGGTGCAGTAGCCTAAGCAGAGAGGCCCAGACATCCCTCTCCCCATTCACTTAGGCCAGGTCTTTTGGGAGAATCCCAAGGCTTTCCCTGGCCAGTGGAGAAACATAGTTGTCCCTCCAGCGTGTCCTGGGTCTTTTTTTAGGTCTTCTCTCGGTTTGACGTGCATGAATAATCTCACCAGCACCACACCGGTCATACAGGGAGCCCTAACAGCCCTTATCAAAGGGCCTGGTACCCCACACTCCCAAAGTATCCCCCGAGGGACACGGTTGTATGCCTTCTCCAAATTTACAAAATCCTCAAGGACCCCCCTAAGGGTATTGAGCTGGTCCAGTGTTCCACAGCCAGGAAGAAAACCACATTGCTCCTCCTAGATCTGAGGTTCAACTATCCAAAGGACCCTCCTCTCCAGAACCCTTGAATAGACTTAACCAGGGAGGCTCAGATGGAACACTCCATGTGGTCCCCCATTTTAAATAAGGGGACCACCACCTCAGTCTACCAATTCAGTGGAACTGGCCCCGATGTCCACGTCGGTACCCATCAGCTGCCTCTGGAGTCCCACAGGCCAAAAGTTCCCGATAGGACTCTTTCTTCAGCTTGACGGCATCCCTAACCGCCGGTGGCCACCAGCGGGTTTGGGGGTTGCCGCCACGACAGGCATCGACAACCCAGCGGCCACAGCTCCAGTCGGCCGCCTCGACAATTGGGGCACAGATCATGGCCCACTTGGACTCAATGTCCCCCGCCTCCCCCAGAATGCTTTCAAAGTTCTGTCAGAGGTGGGAATTGAAGCCCCTTCTGAAAGGAGACTCCACCAGATGTTCCCAGCAGACACTCACAATGCATTTGGGCCTGCCAGGTCCAACCGGCATCCTCCCCCACCATCGAACCAACTCACCACCAGGTAGTGGTCAGTTTACAGCTCTGCCTCTCTTTTCACCCAAGTGTCCAAGACATGCAGCCGCAGATCAGATGACACAACAACAAATTCGATCATCGACCTGCGGCCTAAGGTATCCTGGTGCCAAGAGCACAGATGAACACCTTTATGCCTGAACATGGTGTTCATTATGGACAATCCATGACGAGCACAGAAGTCCAATAACAAAACACTGCTAGGATTCAGATCAGGAAAGCCGTTCCTTCCAACCACATCCCTCCAGGTCTCACTGTCATTGCGCACGTCAGCATTAAAGGTGCTATAACTAATCCGCAAACAAGCTAGGCCCCGCTAGCTAGCTTACACAAGCACTTCCCCAGAACTCTCACCCCTCCCGTCGGCTATAATCCCTAGGCCGCGCCCCTTCGGATATGGGAACGCGCATTGCCACAGTGAACAAGAGAGAGCAGAACACCAGCCGCAGTTTTCATGAACCAATATGGCGGAATCACCGGTAAGTGAAAAAATATATATAAACATCTAACATAAATTTTTCATTTTAACTTATTCATATGGTAACGAAGTATGTTTTAAAATGTTTATTTAGGGTTTATTTTCATTACAAAGACTAATAAATAGCATGGTAGCCTGCTAGTAATAGCAAAAATGATAAGCTAATAGCTGTCTGACAGAAGAACTTCTTTGATTTTGTCATTCAAATATTGTTGGGGCCTCTTGTGTTGTAGTGAAATGGTTTCTCTTTTTTAAATTTTTCCACATGGTTTCCATGACAAGAGCCTTGCTGGGTCCGATAGAGAATATGTACCGGACGGAGCCTAAAGCTGCTGTTACTGGAACAACCATGGCTAATCTCAGCACAAACATTCCAGAT
The DNA here is from genome assembly GCA_006937985.1 of Aphyosemion australe. NCBI lineage: Eukaryota > Metazoa > Chordata > Actinopteri > Cyprinodontiformes > Nothobranchiidae > Aphyosemion > Aphyosemion australe. The sequence continues at coordinate 54,661 of SSNS01000194.1, read as the reverse complement.
GGAGCAACTACATCAAGTCTTTCAATCTAAGATGCACATCCAGTTGAGGATTTACAGCACATTTTAGTGGCTTCTCTGCTCCAGCACACTTGATTCAGTGCTTGAATCACCTGTGCAGCAGTTCATCAGGCTCTGCAGAAGCCTGTTAATTACCTGCTGAATGAAATCAGGTGTGTTGAAACAGAGTTAAAACTAAAACCTGCTGGATACCGGCCCTCCAGGACCAGGATTGGGCACCCCTGCTTTACAGCAAAGGATTGCTGAATATAAGGTTTATTAATTTTAGATTTTTTTTCTTCCTGTGTACAGGTGTGCAGAACCCATTTCACTGTTTGTGAAAAATAATTTATTGTATTATGTAGGTTGGATAAAACTTCAACATCACTGATTGTGGTCTCACATCAATAATAGTCAAAGCATCCATCTACCAAAATATAATTGTATTGGTTGGAATGTTATTACTCATTTTGCATTTTCTAGTCATTTTTAAGCTAATTGATAAAATTGCTAAAAGTTATTTGCTTAGTTCAACATTTTTCTTGACATTCTACAGGATAGTAAAATATTATGTTCAAGTTGTTTTTACCACTCTTCATAAGCATGTAGAAAATTATTAACCAACCAACTCATGTTCTTTATCTTTCAACAGGCATGAATCAGATCCCTAATCTTGGAAACAACCCAGATTGCTGGAGCGTTGTTTAACATGTGACCCAAGCCTCTTGTTTGACATCATGGATGTAACATCACCATGCTCCACCGTTGGCGGCTCAGGAATCAGATGCATCATGGTGTATTTTGCACAAACTGTAGAGAAATGCCAACAGACATTGAAAAGAAATGCTGTCAGCAACATCCACCAACCTCCCTCAAATGGAAGCGTACAGCAGTGGGGGTCCTCCGGCTTGCCAAATGTGGAAGGACATCCATGCTGTGGAAAATCTTTTCTTTACCGGGGAGAGTAATCAGGAGTTTAGACATGCAGCATACCATCAGTTTGTGGTCTGGCAATATGGAGCACTGAGACATGGTCACAGGGTTATAATACCAATTTGGTGTTTCTGGAGAATTTGGGACAGCTACCCAGAACCACATGGACAATATAAATGTTTCATCTCTAGCAGAATCAAACTACATTAGACAAACAACCAAAGACTGTTGCTGATACTCATTTAATTTTATTTACCACTGCTAAATTGCCTTTGTCCATATGTGATCAGTGTATATTTTTGTAAATGTAGTAGTCTGTATTTTATTACTTGTTCATTTCTCATGGTGTTTGATTTATGTTATTCAAATGTAAAATTATAATTAAAAAAAGAACACAACTGTTGGGTTCTTTGTTCAAAACGCATAAGTTAAACACATCCATATGATAAAAAAATTCCAATCAATGTAGCATTAAGGATTTTTATTTAAAACCTAAAATGAACATTTTGTACATTTCTCAAAAGACCCATATGCTTCTATTAAAAACAACAGGTTCATTTAGTAAGAAGCCACTTTGGGCTGGATCACTTCAGCTGATCAGCGTCTCCGTGCTGTGGACATGTACCTCCTGAAAGACAAAGAAAACATCAATTTGGCATTTTTGTTTTTCTACAACAAAGACTAAATTACTATCACAACTAGAAAATGTTCTCATAAAGTTTTAATTCTGCATGAAGACACTCATGACTCAAATCTAACTTCTGTTGATGACAAATATAAAAACAAAATTCACATGATGCAGCTCTTTGTAATATCCAGCTAGAATATAAGAGGTTGTATGGGTTAGGGTTAGGGTTAGGGTTAAAATACTTGCAGGAAATTTGAGTTTTTACTTTATTTCTTGTTCAGCTGTTTTCAGTCTTGATAAATAAAAGTTCTCAGTTTGCAGTTTTTTAAGTATAAATTAAAAGTAATTGCAATGACCTAGAGAAATAATTATATTACTGTCTGTGGAGCAATTATGCTGCCACAATCTAGTGGGCAACTTTTGTTTCTTATCTGTTTATTGTTATCTAGGGGAAATTCTTAATAAACCGCGGTATTAATTTTAAGGCCATAGCGCCCAGCCCTACTCACCGTATATAAAAGTAAAGAATGTTGTCGTCAAAACAGAACAATGGTGAAAACATTTAGGAGGAATCAACAGTAACTGATATATTAAACCACTTTCACATCTGGGTCAGTACGTTCAGTGTTGGCTAACATCGGTTCGGGCTCATACGGGCGGTTTTTATTCATGTTTGGTTCCCACAGACTTCTCAGGAATGCTGAAATCTACATTATTTTAATAATTTTCTCCCTGTTCTCTCACTGATACTGATGTGACCCTCACTCTGTCGTTCACTGCTGCGGCAGCGGAGGACAGCGTGAGGGTCTCACACACAATGGTCTCTCTTCTCCCTGAGCAGCAGTCTGCCATGGTGCTTCAGGTACAGCTCCGTTCTACAGACGAGATGTTTACTTGACAGCATCCATAATGAAAATGCGGAAAGCCCCTGCTGGCTGATTCTCAGAGGCGGCAGGTGTGAATTTCAGTGTCACCTCGATCCCAGTCAGACTGCCAAGGATGAAATAAATGGTGCTTACACACTAGCACCGGGTAGGCTCCGATCGGTCGGCCTCAGTCAGCCTCGGCCCCGCCAGGTTGTTTACACACATCGTCCAGGACAACCTTTGGAATGCGGACGTGATAGGCGGTCTCAGAAATGCGCACGAAAAATTGGCGCAAATATATCAGTGATGTTGGAGCACATCTCCGAGCATGTGGTTGGGTCAAAGGAGTGCGGAGAAGTCTGCGCAGTGTCTTCCTTATTAAACAAAGGCTGTGTGGCAGCATTGTGTGTGTGTGTGTGTGTGTGTGTGTGTGTGTGTGTGTGTGTGTGTGCTGCGCTCCTCACAGCAGACGGGAACAGAGTAATGGCTGGGAGGGTCAAAGGAGCGTGGAAAAGTCTGCGGTCTCTTCCTTATTAAACAAAGGCTGTGTGGCAGCACTGTGTCAGTGTGTGTGTGTTTGTGCACGTGCGCGCTGCGCTCATCACAGCAGACGGAAACAGATATAACAGCTTCAGTCAGAGACTTGTTAACTCTTCCGCATTCAGAGTGATTATGAAGCGCGCATGCGGGAAGCCCCCGCTGGCGGATTCTATCCCCTAATCGGAGGTTCCCCCTAAAGGTAGGAGTGAATTTGAGCCAACCAATGAGTCGGCAGTGGGTGTGTTGGCCCGGTTTCGGCGCGAGTCAGACCGCCTTGGGAAGAGGGCTGATAACGCGTCCGGTTTGGCGCTGGAAATTCTCAGGCTCCCCTGATGTGAAACCAAATCTTTCGGCCAGGCCGTACCGATCTGGTGCTAGTGTGTAAGCACCAAAAGTCACCTCAGAAAGGAAAAGGCACACACGACCCAGATGTGAAGCCAAATTTGCTTCCCGAACCAGCCCGTACTGACCCACATGTGTGATACTGCAATTCATTACTATCAAGAGGTCCACAGAATGTAGTCAAAAGTCTTCAGCTGGTCCAAAATGCTGCAGCTAGAGTTCTGATGAGAATTCACTCATACAGCTAGGATTAGCAGCCAGACGCGACGTCGTTCTATCTCCGTGGTGAGCGGCGCAGGGACACGAATGACAAAAACTAGTCCCGTTGTAAGGTGACGTTGTAAATTTACCCAGCTTTGTTTCTGAGATGTAAATTAGTCATGTTTTCAGAGGCTAATCCTTTTGTGAGGCTAAACGGCGCAGATACATCGCCCCCGAAACTAGCCAGAACTACCGTTCTGAATCACTTCTCTCCTGAGAATCTCTGAGCAGAGGTGTGTGTGTGAAATGGGTCAAAGTTTACAGAGCACTGGGTGGGCGAAGGAACACATAAAACTTAATGTCTAAAAAAGCGAACTTTTCCTTTAATTTGTGTGATGTTGGTATCAGCATCTCTCCTTGCCTTCATCAGAGCATCCACAAGTGTTATTGTGGTTCCTTCTTCTGCTGTACACCCGTGGATGGATGAAGAATTAATAAAATAATTATATAAACTACGCATTAGAGATTTGCAGTCACTGTTTTACTTAAATTACAGTTTGATCAGAAATGGAGAAAGCTGCAGACATTTATGTTCTCACATGCAGCAACTTGATGCAAATTATGACTCTCGTGGACATAAGAGCATACATATTCTACAAGACATGTTAGAAGTAAATCTACACCTACCGATCACAATCGTAGCAGAAACAGCTGGGCAGGAGGTTTATTCACACCATGAATGAGTTGAAGATGATGCATTTTGTAACTAACAACAAAAGGGAAGATATTAGTGGGGAAATTACATAAATGACTACGCTGACCCTGATGCGTATGTCACCGCTTACTTTTTCCATTAATAAAGTCCGTAACGATAGCTGTTTATGTAGCATTAGCATAACATGCTATTACTGCTAACAAAGAAATGTGCAAATAAAGTCGTGCGCAAGAATAAAACAAAGCTATGATCCCGTTCAATCTTTAAAACCAGAATAAAATAATCAAACAATGCCTTTATGATGCTAAGATGTTGTAATATGAAGCAAGAATTACCTGTCCAAAAGAAAGATAGCAACCATCGCATCTGTTTTCAGGCAGTGTGTCTCCCATAGTTGTCTACATCTTGGAAACGCTGAGTCAATATTCACCCTGGTTTGTCCTCTTTCTGTGTCCAAACGTTTTTTGTTTTCTGCTAGCTCAAATGGTGTTTTTCTTTTTGGGACTCTGGTAGTTTTTCCAACAATAGAAGTAGTAGGAGCCAGCTGTTTTCCCTTCTCTGCCTTAACAGCGCTGGCTGGACCTCTGACTTCCGGCAAAGCGCGTCACTTCCTATGTGTTCTGCTGAAAAATGCTCCCGTGCGCGTTAATGGAGGACATGGGGAAGTGCGGAAATGCTGCGGTTTGGCCGAGTTCGGCGAGATAGACAAGCGGGTGGTCCAACCCTTGCTTTCGGTACGAAAGCAATGATTGGCTGAGGTTTTTAGACAAATACGAGAGAACCACTTTATTGATTTTTTTGGGGTTTTTTTATCTCCACAATATATTTATAGCTATACTGCATTAGACATTGTTAAGAGGCATGAAAAAAAACATTAAAAGCTAACTTTGTTTTCCTAATTCAGTAATGCATCTTTAAGAGAACGAGGGGGTGACCAGGAGCACTCTCTAGTACCCCCTCCAAGGACTCCAAAAAGTGGTGCATAAGCACAAACAAAAGTCAGGACCTATCCATCCATACATAGGCAGAAAGGGGCTACCATCTCGTTCACCAGGGTAAACTCCAACGTACAGGCACCAAGATGGGGGGGCAACAATTATGCCCACCCCCGCTCGGCACCTCTCAGTGGGGGTAACACCAGAGTAGTAGAGTGTCAAACCCCTCTCAAGGAAATTGGTTCTGAAGCCAGAGCCATGCATTGAGGTGAGTCTGGCTATATTTAGTCAGAACCTCTCAACCTGGCTCAGGCTCTTTCCCCACCAGAGAGGTGACATTTCATGTACAGAGAGCCAGCTTCTGTAGCCAAGGATCAGACCACCAAGGTCCCTGTCTTCGAATACCACCCATCTCACATAATTCTTCATGAAAAGAAAGACAAAGAGGAACCACAAGTTTTTGTTTTAATTTGTAGTCACTTCTTTTTGGTTAAAGAAGGAGCAGAACATCTCAGAAAAAAAAACATAGTTTCTATAGTACACACCTTTTCAACAAGTTTGTCCGTCACCAGTTCTGCAGGAAAGTGCTTCTTTACTTGTTCTGTCACTTTCTCTTTCAAGTCCACATTGGGACCGGCCTCACCATCACCCTTGCTAGATGCTGAAGACAGATTGTCCAAGAGATCACTCAGGAAGTCTGCAGTGCCACCTGAGCCAGCCAGCACCAGCCACGGAATGGAGTTCTTCAGAGAAAGATCCATTCTCTGGCAAATGTTAAGACATCAATAATTCAGTGGTTAGTCAAAAAGTTCATTCTTTAACAAAAATCACACAATTTTCTTTCTGTCTGTTGCTCTACCTCAAGTCTGCTTGCCTCTCCTGATATCAACATGCAAAGGACAGGAACATCAATGCTGCCGCTACCTGTTTAAAGGACACCCAAATCATTATGTTATGTTTACTTACTTAGACAAAAGGAATATAGTAACATTTTCTAAATTCATGTGGCACAGTGGGGCAACTGTTTAAGGCAAAGGCACCCAGTGCCCCCCCCCCCTTGGGGCAAACCTCTAGCCTAGAAATATAGCCAAACTGTAGGTTTTTTTCTTTTTCTTTTTTTTTTTTTTACAATGGCAGCAACGGAGGTGCTTATTTGCTTATTTGAAACGGCTTTGGTATCAACTTTGAACGATTTGGACTATGGCTTTCTTCTTATATGGTGTGTGGCAAACTGGTCCGTTGACCAGGGGCGTAGCACCAAATTCTGGGCCCTAGGTACAAGCCATCTAGGTGGGCCCCCACGCTCACTTGTCTATCTCTTGTGCACATTTTTTGTCATGCTATAAGACAAGTTAATAAACGTGATCTTAGTTTAACCTCTATATTGAGCAAATACAAATGCCAGCATAATAAAAGTGAAATCTCAGTGCTATCTGGAGAGAATGAGGGCCCTGCTGCTGCTACTACTGCATCTAAAGGGTTCATGATGTTATGCTTTGCTAATACTGATATATTGTTACAATAATGAAAGGCTAAATACATATGAAATGAAATAAACCAGGTTCTGTCTGTGAATGTAATGTACTCTAAATTTTATAATCCCTGCATTATCAATAAAATTATAAGATTGTCCGTTTTCAATATCAAATATAAAGAAATGAAATATGATTCAACTGGAGAGGCAAAAGTGGCACAATTCAATAAATAGATAAAGCCCAAAATAGTGTGCTTAAATAATTATTTAAATATAAAATTAATGGATTGTGTGTCAATAAATATATTTAATTTTAAAAATCATGTATAATTATTTCATGATTTAATTTATTGTTTCATGGTCTTCATCAATATTTTTTTTTCTGTCAACCTCACCCATCAAAGTCAGTGGGTGGAGTTAATTCTGATAACAAACATGGCAGCTCCCTTTATGAAAGATTTCAAGTTGGTGAGATATTTTAAACCTAACAGATAAAACAGAAGTTGCTGACCCAGAATCTGTGGTAAAACAGTAGTGCTTCATCAATACATGGTGTTATGTAGAAATGTGTAACACCATCAAAACTGTCCCCACCTCTCTAAATCATACTACAGTTACAGCCGTCAGGGTGTTCTCCCTAATAAAGCATAAAAATATCAACGTACAATAATAAAAATCTCTTCCAGTGAACACAATAGAAATTTTAATAGTGATATTGAGCCATCCAGATGCATTTACCTGCTACAGTGAACTTAAAAACAAGATCTTCTTTTTAGTAATTTTCTTAAAACACTACACCTTCAACTACAGAAAAAAAAGTTTTTTTTAATGTCCACTAGGCAGCACATCTGTACATAACACCCCATATTGACCAAGCACATGCAGGAGTACTTCTACAGATATTCTATAGTCAGTATCTCTATCAGTGAGGAAATTCCTCTTGTACTGTTTTTCCACTGATTCTGAGTCAGCAACTGTTTTACTTGTAAGGCTTAAAATATCTCTGACCAGGTCTAACATATAAGCTGCCATGTTCATTATCAACCTGAGCCTTGCTCACTGATTTTGATGGGCAAGGTTGACAGATAAAACAAAATCATGATGAACAAACCATGAAATAATGAAATAAATTATGAAATATCTATAAATTTATTTTAATGAATTAAATATTTTTATGGTTTATTTAATTAAATTTTTAAAATATTTAATGATACATTTATAAAATTAATTAATGCTTTAGCTATTTATTGAATTGTGTCACTTTTGGCTCTCCATACCTTGCAACAAGAGCTCATGTAATAATTAGACTATGCCTTTTTCCAGCTTTCATTATGGGCCATCATTTATGGCCTTAAAGTCAGTTACCTCCACTGTGGGCAACTTTACCTTACTAGAGTTAAAGTAGCTCATCTGGTATTAACAAGACAGTTTTTGAGGTCTGGTGCATTCAGGTTTTCGTATAGCATGATGACACTGGCAGCTTCACATTCCTGAGATTACCAGGAATCCATCGATACCAAGTCCCATGAGTGGGAAGGAGCTGAAATATCCACACAGAGAGAACCTGTTTTTACTGCGAGGTCCGCGAATTTATTGGCGGCGGCCGCGGTAATAATTCTAATAAATTATTATAAAAGTAGTTCACCTGTTGGAAAGAAAGCAGTCAACACCTGTCGCCCCTTTTCTTGCCTTCTTTCCTTTTCTTCTCTCAGTTTTTTTTTTTCTGATGGCCTGATTGGTGTTTTTTGGGCAACATGATAATGCCTCCAGTCAAGCCTACTCTGGTCTGGCCGGCCTGTCTGGGCTTGCCGCTTGCAGCCTGTCGCCGCTGCTGAGTGGAATAAACCATTTTACGTCTCCTGGGGGGGGTCCTCCTTTGGGGAAAACGAACACTGACATAAAGTCTGGTTTGATTTTCCCATATTTAGTTGGAAACAATATAATGAAACAAATTGACACAAAGGGGACACAATGTTTTCTAAATAAAAACGGGAGGGAGGGAATCGTGGGAAACATGGGCCCCTCTCCCCTCTTGGGCCCTGGGTAGTCAGGTCCACTTTTCCCCCCAGTACGACGCCCCTGCCGTTGACTGATTTCTTTCGCTATGAATATGTCACGTTCTTTGTTGGAATCCAAGGTTACATGCATGAGCAATGAGATTATTGAGCACAACTGTATGAATATTCCTCACCCCATATCCCCGTGGGTTGATGGGAGATGTAGCTCTCCAGTTTGGCTTTGAAGGCTGTCTCTCCTCCTCTGTGGCCCATGGTCCCATCATCCACCAGCAGGAAGGCCCTGTAGTTGTTGTCCAGGCAGCAGGAAGAGTTCTGCACATTGTATTTAGCAGGAAAGCTGCCCTGTCAAATGAAGGATCAGAATTAGTTTGTTCCAGGGTTCCTGCACTGAAGATGCAGCATAATCTGCACTGTTCATCTTTTAGATTAAAAATATATATATTCATCTTAATGTGGAAATAAAATTTTGACAATATTTTTCTGCCTTTTCCTATTAATGAAAAGAAATTCTAAGTACAGCCGTGGGGTGAAGACTGTTGAGTTTGGTGGCAGCAGGCTCTTGTCTCTGCTCATGGCTGATGTGGTCCTCATCAAACTATGACTTTAGTTTCAACTCTATCTGGGCAGGTTCACAGCAAGTGTAAAGTGGCTGGGATGAGGATCTACACCTCTAAATCCAAGGCCAAGGTTCCCTACCGAATTAAAGGAGGGATTGCCAACTTCTGGTCGAGGGAGAAATCCTACCGGGAGTATAGGAAATTAGGTGTCTCAGGGTCTTGTTTACAAATAAGGGGAAAAAAAAGAGGGAGATGGCCGCTATTGTCATGAGCTTTGAGTAGTGATTCAAGCGGCTGCCTGGCTCTTGAAGAGAGCAGATGGTTTTCTCTTTTCTCCTCCCCCCTTATCATCCCAAGGCTCTCTGTCCTCTACCTGTCAGAGCGCTTCTCCCGCATTCCTTCTGAAAATTTTAAGTTTTTATAAAACCATGGATTTGGTGAGCTGGTCTCTGAATGCAATTGATAATTTTTTTCCACATTAAGAACAGAGAAGGGGGCTCCCTCGTGTCTGGACAGAATGCATCCATATGGACTCCTGGAAGAAGTGGAATATAATGTGCCTTTCCTTGCTTTCCGTGGAAGATACAGAAGACATATTCATTTTTGGATTTATGATTACTGGGTTTCTGCTGTTTGGAGCGGGCGGGTACCTGGTATTTCAGAAAATTATGGAGCTGACAGGGGCGATTGGAAGGTTTCCTGAGCACAGAGAAGGTATCTGCTATGCTTTGCACTCTCAGACTCAGATGTTGCTCAAGATTAATCACAAGGTGGATACTCTGAGCAGTAATCTGGCTGCAATTCCTGAACTCGCAAAAAAAATGGATTTCATCATGACGAAAGTCGCTGCACGGTATGGTGGAAATTAAACTCTATTATTCGGCTGTTTGGACGCCCTTGAGATCATCAAAGACTGAAGGCAGAGAGGAAATTTTATCTCTGGCCTGTTCCAAAACAATTAATGATATCTGAATCTGGCTTCCCTTGCATTGGCCTTGGCTGAAGAATTCAAAACTCCCTAAGGAATGGATGCAGACAGTCGCTCTGCCCTCCCTACCCTACTCTGGATGTGGAACTGTGGATCTGGGTGTAAGGTCACGGAGCCACGAAGAACTCACTGCTCTTTTAATCCCTCAAGTCTCCTCCACCCTCTGGCAGCGGAGGAAGAAGTGCGCACAGGATGCTGCGCACTCTCTCGGTTGCATGGGGGATCCCAGCCCCTCCCACCTGTCACTTGTGTCCTTATGTTGTGACTGTCTATATATGTGCTTATCGATTTGTTTCCTGAACCTCAATCGCTCTGGGGCAGGGTGGAGGAACCAGTTTTTCTCCCTCATCCCTCCACCCTCTCCTCTCGTTTCTCTATCTTTTTTTCCCTCCTGCATAAATGGAAGCGCCATAACGGCTGCATGCCCACAGTTCAGCCTGATTCTGTTTGTGTGCTGTATGTCAAATCTTGAACGGGTTGTTCTGAAACTAATCTCGTTGGGCCAGGATGCTGGTCCACCCACACACTCACTCACTGACTGACTAAATAAATAAATAAACGAGTTGGCCGGGCTCAGCCTCAGAGTTGGGGTGAGGAACTTGGACACTCCGGAAACACTCTGAGTATAGCTGCTACTCCTCCACGTCAAGAGGAGCCAGCTGAGTTGAGTTTGAGCATTTTGTCAGGATGCCTCGTGAACGCCTCTAAAAAGAGGTGTTTCACACATGTCCTGCTGGTAGGAGGCCTCTTAGTTAAACACCAATTACATTACAAAACTCAAACAAATGTAATGTGTGAATTTCTGTCCAACCTTAGGGTTGACGAGTTGTTCTGTGTTGTGCACCAGGCCCCATGAAGCGACGCCCAACGCCACCACTTTGTTGGAATTTGAAGAAGCAGCAGCAGCAGCATGATCTCTCACTGCCTCTCCAACACACCTACTGATGCCGTCACGCAGTCCTGTTGTCAGGATCCATGCTCCTGGATGGGAAATAATTCAATAAGAAATTTAGGGAAAACACTGGATTTTATATTTATCTTGACAGAGACAAAGACCAGGGGCCTCATTTATAAAACTTTGCGTAAAATCTTTACTAAAACCATACTTAAGCTTAGCAAAAAAATATTTACCTACACAAATTAATTTTCTGACCAAATATCAGCCCTCCTGTCTGCTAATTCCCACTTGAACAAGTTGGTTTAAGGACACCCAACAGGTGCACGGTTTGTTGGGGTGCGGAGTTTCATATGCGCTGTTGCGCGTCAGACAATTAATGTACCAATTAGTAATTTGAAGATGTAAATCTGAACACAGTGATATCTTGAAAACAATATTTTCAATAAAGAGCAAGTCACCCCAAAATCAACTTTTGTTGCTGATAAACCTTATAAATGAGTGTCTAATAGTGCTGTATACACGTGTAATCATTATTTTTGGCATAGTGCATCTCACTTAAAATATAAATATTCTGACTAAAACTGTCAGTGTGACGCCCTCTTCAGGTTAAAAGTCTGCTCTACATTTTGTAGCCTTGTGCACAGTTATATTAGTGAAAACTTGATATGGAACTTTGGTAGATAAAAAGGATATTAAGCAGGATTTTGACATTTTTTATTTAATCTGAGCTGTACTATTTACATGAAATACTCCTTTCAGTAGAGGGTACCTAACTGTCTGGTTACTAAAGTTTGTTGAAAGGTACTGTGAGAACTTGTGCTCTCTAAGTAAAGCAACCTAAACTGCTATATTATTTTCTCAGCTATGTGTTAATGAATGTGTCATCATTATGTGTTTTGGATTGGTTGATGGAAGATGGGGGGTGTACCTAAACATGGGAGAAGAGAAAAAAAAGAGATTAAGCTCGCAGGAGTTTGAGTAGAAATAAGTTATATTCCTGTTTGATTCATGTTTTTTTTTTCCTGTAACTAATGGACACAGTGTAATGGTACACAGCCAGATTGGTTTAAGCAGTGGTGTTTTAAAGTCCTTGTTCAGCTCCACCGTGCTCTGCAGGGACACAACCTCACCCGAGCAGGTGGACAAACCACCTTCCACATCTGTAACACTCACTCTGACTTGCTCAATGTCTGAGCGGAGCACCACGGTGGTGTTCATCAACTCGACCTTCATTGCCCATAACTCACTTCTAGTAAAATTGAAATCTTCCACAAGAGTATCCTTCAGTTCAGATCTAAACACCGCAGAGATGTTGGATTTCCGTGCCAGAAGTATTTCAGTCATCAGCCCCGACATTTCTGTCTCGCTAGGGCCAGAATTCGATGAGGATGAAGCCAAAGCCATATCGGTAGCTGGATTACTCTGGTCAGAGGAGGCACCATACCAGGGGCCTCATTTATCAAACGTTCGTAGAAACTGTCCTACATTCCCTCCTACGAATGTAATTTAGAATGTGTGTACGAACAGTCAAAAGTCTGATTTATGAAACATGCGGTGGCCTCTCGTACGCATGTTCCTCCGCAATCGTCTGATGATAAACCCCACCTGTGTGCACCCATGCGCTCGTGCCCGTTTACCGTCATTTAAATACAAAAACGCCCTCAATTAACCATATTTGGTCACACTACGTCCTCAGATCAGGAGGGGATTCCCTGGGCTCTTCTCGAACAAAAAAGAAAAACTTTATTGGCAGCGAGATCGAAGCACTGGACACTTGACAACGCGTGTTTGATCGGGGAGCAGAGGAGGTTTCTGGAGGGTTCTTTTATTTGTAAAATAGAATATAGACTGGAATCGGATCAGTGCGCTGTGCTCACGGAAGAGCCGTTCCCTACGGAGTGCACTCTGCCCTGCTAACTCCTCCAATAATAATGAGAAACGATCTTTTATATAGCGCATTTTAAGCAAAATCACGATGCGCTTCACAAGGACAAAATAATTAAATTAAAACATAATAAAAAAAATAAATTCAAAATGATTTAAAACATCATAAAAATGGGAAGAGTAAACATTGTGATCACAAAATAACACGAAATCAGCCATTCTACAATGTCAGATTCCCGTCAGTCACGGGTGTTTTAGCACCAATAATGTGACACAGCTGTTTTTCCACCGAAATAATAATTTATTGGGTAAAATAATTAGTGGATGAGGAACACGCGTGGATGACTGAGACCTTCAGAATTGCGGTTCCCTCGTTCTGCCACTAGATGCTGTTCCTACCATGGTCAGAGCTGTTCTTATATTTAGGAATGTTTTCACGCACAAGTACAATTTGGTAAATACCACACAATGTGTAAAATCGTTCCCACGCACAAAATACGCACAGATCTGTTCGTAAGTACGGTTGATAACTGTTCTTCTTGAGGTTTGCTGCATTCTTCTGCGTTTTCATAGACAATGAAGCTTGCTGGTTCTGCAGCAAGACGTTTGGCGTTGAGTTTCAAAGAGAAATCCAAATAGAAGCACTGTTAAAAGAAAAACTCGTTGAGAGTCCACTACACGCCTCCTACTGCCTCGCCGCCATCTTGTTTCCCACCCTATAATACCTATAATACCGTGGATATCTACGTCCTATTATAGCCTTTTAGGCTATAAAAACAAATTGTATTGGAAAAATAAATTAAAAATGTGCATTTGTGATCCTTTTTTGTAAAGGGCATATTTTCTCGCAAGATCGCACGCGATATTTCGGCTGTGTCGGACGCGCGCGGGACTGAGGGGCGCGTTGATTGGTGGAAGGAAGCAGCTTCAGCATCTCGCTCCAAAATAACAAAAGTTATAACTGAACCCGACCTACGGGATCCAACAGTACGAGCCCGAGCCTCGCCTCGTGTGTAATGGCTTCCTCGCCTGTTGTTGAGTTTTTTTTCAGCGAAGCGCCGTAAACCGGAAAATGATGGGACACGACATTGGAGATCTGTAAACAGTCTAGATGGGACAAAGCAAGCTAAACAGCCTGGCATCGGCTCATCATGCTGTTGTGAAGATCGAATACACAAACAGAGTGGACATTTTTTCCACCTTCTCATTCTCAAAAAGAAGAGAAAACACCGCTCATCTGTGTGAAGGTGCTGGATAAGGTATAGAACTTCAAAATGGCAAAAAATCCGCACACTTCTATCTGCAGAGTTTTTTATTCTCAAGCTTTCGGTCAAAAGACCTTCATCAGGAGTTGTTCATGTTCACACCAACAGACAATCAGATCTTAAAACTTAATTGATGTACAACACATGAGCTGGTGTCGCCTTCTCATTCTAAAACAGTAATATTTGTGTGCTAAAAATTAAAATAACTATAAATCTGTAAAGATCAGCCAACATAGACATCCTAAAAGCAGCCAAGTCTGAAAACACTGACTCAGCTTTCATGTTGTGCTTACCTGCTCTTTGTGAAGCTTTCACAAGTCCCTGCCTGATGACCTCACGCACCCAGGTCTTCACCTTTGACCTGCTGGTTCCTCCCACAACAGAAACCACCAGGTTCGGAGAGGGGAGACCCCAATGGTTCGTCATCACATTGTAGACACTAGCCGGTGGGGTGTCACATGACAGACGCAGAAACTGAACCCACATGAGAGATAAATAAAATGTCAAATGTAAACTAAAATCTGTTAGTGTGGAGATCAGGTAAGCAAATCATTCTTAAATATAAACAATATGTAATTTTATGATTAGTGTTTGTTCAAGTGCAACAGTAGGTCAGAGATTACAGATATTAGAAATCCTGACCACAGAATATTCTGTTGATAAAAAGCTCTAGGGTTATAAAAGTTTAAGCTAATTATTAACTAATTCTGAGAATATTATTGAGATCATCAGAAAGGCACCCACATGGCTGTGTCTCTTGCTGGTTCCAGTAAATTGCACCTCTCCAAAAGCATCCGTCGGGTATTCAGACGAGTGCTGGGCGCTGTCCCAGTGGTTCACTATGGCTGTGCTGAAACAGTCCCCAAGAGCCACAGAGGTGTGGTCGGTTCTCTTATTTCCACACTGACACAGTGCTCCATTACTGATAGAGAAATAAGAGTGTGAGAGAGCCTGGTCGTCTTCTTGCAACCATGTAACACAGAATCAGTAAAAGGACTGGAGTACCTGGACAAATCCTCCACAAAGGTGGAGCACACTCTCTTCTTGAATATCTTGGGGATCCAGCTCTGAAAACATTTCCAACAGGTTCATAAACAGAAACATATGCAGGCTGTTTAAATGCTTAAATCCTGCCTTACCCTTCTGTTTTGTTGAGGGCTGCAGACTATGGAATATGTTGTACAGGTAATAAACTATACCTTTGGCTCAAAGAAAAACCTACTATAAAGCGCTGAACCCAAACACCTGAATGAGACATCTGATAAGCAGCTGAAGATACAGCTCAGCTCAGGTTTCAAACGCATACTGATGACAGGAATGCCTGATGCTTAACATGAGAGAGAAACCCACCCAAACCAGGAAGGGGAATTTTTCACATTTTTGTTAAGTTTTAAACCATCTTTTTCTAATAATATTCCAAAATGTGAAAGATTAAAATCACATTCATCATAATAGCCATTAGCTTTGTTACAGCTCCCTGTATGCAAAATCTTGCATAGAAGTGGCCCTACACAATAACATAAACACAACGCTTCCGTCTATTGTTTCAACTTTCTGTCCGTTTTTCAAAACTCCTTAAATGCTGAACTGAAAGAACTCATTCTGCATAGGTAGGCTATATTTGTTATCTTCTCAGTCTCCCTTCCTGCTGTAACAACAGTAGGCCTTCTTCTGACAGCACATGACTTGAATGTGACGGCTCCGCTCAGCGCCTGCAGCGAGGATCACAGCTACAGCGAGCGGAACACACTGTGACAGCGAAAGGAATGGAACGCACCCCACCGACCGACTCTTACGTCACGAGACGGACCTTTTTCTCTCCTCTTTTGTAGTTAGACAACTTCCGCACTTTTTAAACATCCGTAAGAAGCTAGCAGGCCTTTAAAATAAGGAGTTAACTTAGCATTGTCGTTTCAGCGCGTTTTGTTTCCAAAAACTCCAACTACTGTGATAACTTACACCAGGCAGCGACAAGCCGCTGCCTGCACTAAGTTGTGACATCAGAAATAACACATTCCTTCACTGTTGGACATCTTCCACTGCTTACTTCCACTATCCTTCAGTGTCTGCTATAACGTCACTATGCTATCGCTATTAACTCATTATTGTCATTTAACCCACCTGGTCTTTATCAGAGGTTTTGCCTTTTCCGCCTCCCGCGTCCGCTGTTGATTGTTTCATTTCCCCCGCTGGTGTCAGTATCAGTGAGGCTCTGAAATAACAAGGTTAAAGCTGCTTTCTGTCCTTTTTCCATGAGTAACTTCTCATTTCCTGAATGTGGAGATGTAAGGTGCAGCCCAGACGCAACAAAGAGGTGAGGGCGTGGCTTCAAACAGACAGACTGACCACCAACAGTTGGAAACAGGTGTAACTGGTTCTAAGCATTTCGTCCGAAATATGTATGGCTGCAGGTGTTTTACATCACGTGCTGCTGCTGTTAAAAAACACTCATGCTGGTAGTTTGAGACATAAATTTGTAGTCTGACAGGTGTACGTTTTTTTTCCCCTCTCTGCATTTTCAAACACCAGTTATCAGTTTGAGCCATGCACACCTGGTACCTTCTCTTATGAGAGTCCACTGGGCTGCTTGAATAAAAAAATCAATAGAATATGCAACACAGTGAAATAGCTAAAGGGCAATTACACTCATTTTTTCTCTACTCTGACCATCTTCAATCAGCTCTAGCTCCAAAACTACAACACGTATTCTTATCAAACTTGATCTGGATTATTCTAGACTAATAGCAGAATGCATGCAGCATAGTTTGTGATTTGTGAAACCTTTTTCTGATTTGTGAAACTTCAAAGAAGCCAGATTTATGCATTTTTTTAGCATCTGGTCTACAGTGGAACTGGTCCTGTGCAAAAACTATAACACTTATTCTCTTCAAACCTGTGCTGGATTATTCTAGACTAATAGCACTAATGTGTGATGGTGCTTGTCCATGTAAGGCCCTAAAAACCAGAACCAGGATCTTAAAATGAACCCTGAAGTTAACCGGCAGCCAGTGAAGCTGGAAGAGAAGCGGGGTGACGTGAGTGTGCTTTGACAATTTGGTCAGAAGACTAGCACAGGCATCCTGGACAACCTGTAAATGGTTCAGGGAGGTTCTGCTCAGACAAGTGAAAAGCGAGTTGCAGTAGTCTAAGCGTGAGGAGATGAAGGTGTGGAGAACAATCTCAAGTTCAGAACGGGACAGAATGGGACTTAGTTTAGCAATGTTCCTGAGATGGAAGAAGGAAGAGCGAACAAGAGAACTGACATGAGAATCCAGGGTGAGAGATGGGTCAAAGGTCACACCAAGATTCCAGACAGAGGGTTTGGTGTGAGAAGCAAGCTGACAAAGAGAGTCTCTGACTGTGGGAACCAGCTTGTCTGGGGCACAGATGAGGATCTCACTCTTGTCTTCATTCAGCTGTAGAAAGTTCCCAGCCATCCAGGTTTTAATAGAGTCTAAGCAGCTGTGCAACAGCTGCAGCTTAGACATCTCATGGGGCTTGAAGGAGATGTACAGTTGGATGCCATCTGCATAAAGATGGTAGGAGATTCCTTTAAAAGAGCTCAGGATATGCTGGAGAGGGAGCAGATAAAGGAGGAAGAGTAGAGGGCCCAGCACAGAACTTTGTGGGACACCATGGGCGAGGGAGGTGGAGGAGGACTGAAACTTGGAGATGGCCACAGAGAAGGAACGCTCTGGCAGAGAGGAGTTGAACCACTCCAGAGCAGTTCTTGATAGACCTACCCGGTCTCTCGGTCTATCCAGTAGCAGGTGATGGTCAACAGTGTCAAAGGCTGCAGTCAGGTCCAGCAGAACCAGAACAGAACAGTCCCCTGCATCACTGTGAGTCAGAAGGTCATTAGAGACCCTGAGAAGAGCTGTTTCAGGGAGGCATCCTAACCAGATGCTCGAGCCACCTCAGAT
The DNA here is from genome assembly GCA_006937985.1 of Aphyosemion australe. Classification (NCBI taxonomy): domain Eukaryota; kingdom Metazoa; phylum Chordata; class Actinopteri; order Cyprinodontiformes; family Nothobranchiidae; genus Aphyosemion; species Aphyosemion australe. The sequence goes on along the minus strand of SSNS01000194.1, from coordinate 36,497 downwards.
CACTCCTCTCAATGTGGAAGAGCAGCGGCTCTACTCTGAGACTCCTCCAGATGATCGATCTTGACACCCGGAGGGGGCTCAGAGTAGAGCTGCTGCTTCTCCTCATAGAGGAGTAGTGTGTCTAGTATTCTTGTATAAGAATAAGCAGCTGTTGGATCTTATACAGTTTGCATACAGACCGATTGGATAATTGCAAGATTACATACTCAAGTCTAAAACACTTCAATCAGGTTATTATTTCTTAAATATATGCAATCTTTATTTCAAAACGACGTCACGTTCTAAGTTTTAGGGTTTTGAATTCTGATCTAAGAAACATTCTTTTGGGATTTTTTTCCCTTTATGACTGTATAGATTTTTGAATTTAGAGATTTAGAACTGGGTTTTTCCTGATGAAGTCTTATCTACTGTGTTACCACAAGGTTGAGATCTGTCCAGTTATTTATTCATCACTCAATATATAATTGCATCTACAATGGATTGCTGGTCTAGTGTGGACCCTCCTTGTAAGCTGTATAACGCAGATACAAGCAACCCCCGTGACCCTGCATATGGATGGATGGATGGATGGATGGATGGATGGATGGATGGATGGATGGATGGATGGATGGATGGATGGATGGATGGATGGATGGATGGATGGATGGATGGATGGATGGATGGATGGATGGATGGATGGATGGATGGAACATGAAATTACATGTTAACATAATAACTTCTAATGTGACAGTCATGTTTTTATTTAGGACAAAGCAGCTGAAGCAATTGAAGCATGACGGGAAAGCAATGAAGAACTTGTCAAGTTCATTGTTGACCAAAAAGGTGCTGAGGAAAGCCTTGAGGTAAGGCTTTGGGATAATTTTTACGGCCCTAAGTTAGAACTGTTCTTTTTTATAGTGTTTTTAAATCTTTGAATGCATGAAGATCTATTTTTGTCTTTAATACATTTATGAGACACCTACACACAAACACGCTCCCGCAAACACACACACACACACACACACACACACACACACACACACACACACACACACACACACACACACACACACACACACAGAACATTGGGAATTCAAATTAAAAGTAAAAATGATGTGATATTAAATATAGCTAATTAATGAATGCTTTGGGCAGTATACAATAAGTGCTCACAATCCTCAGAAAATCTATGTGTAGAAACCACAGTAAAAGTATTGTTTAGGTTCCCTTTTTATAGATTTGTCGCTTCAAAAATCATCCAGAAGAATACATCCAGAAGTCCTGAGCATGGTGTCTTCTGACCGGATCACGTACATGCTAAATGTAATGCTGTCAGAGGGAAGTTACCAACGACACTTTGTATATAAACAAAAATGTCATAGTCCAAAACATTTTTATATTTATGTAATTACTTGTAAATACACAAACATACTCACGTTACTATTTGGCTACATTAATAGAAAGTAATAATGAGTAAGGTGGCTTTGAGGTAGATTGTGAGGACAGTTAAGAGGACTACATGCTGCAGTCCTGGGTTAATTTATTTGCTGCATGTGATCTGCTTTTATTTTAGACTATCTTTCTGCCCTTTTACTAATGAATAAAGACCACTAGTGCCATGAAATATTATAGAATTAAGAAAATTTTTTAGAAGGTCCAGTTGTGATCACACAAATGCTAGATCTGGGTAGGTGGAACCAGAGTCTGAAATCAAGAAAAATGTTAGTGGAAATTACATTTGAATTATGTGAATACATGGTATTAAAAAGCACATTAAATCTGGAAGAAGCTTTTTCTAATGAACAGTTTTATGTAACTCAGGCATCAATAAAAGCACTAGAAAAGGTCAAAGTGCTAACCAGGGCTGAGGCAGTGGACAAAATTGAGCATGGTGAGGAGAGGTAAGAAACTTTGAGTGACTGAAAGATAGCTGCAAGTTGTTTTGTATGTCTTTTGGAATGTTGAAATATGTAATAACTGAATGTATTTTTTGCAGTGAAAAAGAGGAGCTTCTCATGAAACGTAAAGACGTTAAAATCTCTGAAGTTCTCTGGAACGTGGCTCAATAAAAAGGTTTGAGGCTGGAGAGTTCTTCTTGTTTTTAATTAAGACTGTTTTATTGTCAACACCCCTAACCCACACGCACACTTAAAACAAATTTGAGCCTAGTTTTGGGTGTTCTGTACTACATATCACAAAAAAAATCAAATCTGTTTTGAAGTTTCACAAATCAGAAAAAGGTTTCACAAATCACAAACTTATGTTTTATGTAATCTGCTATTAGTCTAGAGTAATCCAGCACAGCTTTGAAGAGAATAAGTGTTGTAGTTTGGGAGCTAGACCACTTCCAGTGTGGTGTAGATGAAAAAAAAAAGCATAAATCTGGCTTCTTTCAAGTTTCACAAATCAGAAAAAGGTTTCACAAATCACAAACTATGCTGCATGCATTCTGCTATTAGTCTAGAACAGGTATCGGCAACCTGCGGCTCTGGAGCCGCATGCGGCTCTTTTAGCGACCCCTGGTGGCTCCCTGGAGCTTCTTCACAAATGTATGAAAATGGATGGGGGATATATTTTTTGTTTTAATATGGTTTCTGTAGGAGGACAAACATTCTTATCATTTTCCAATGCGGTAAAAATGTGCATATTAAAATATTAAATTTTAACATTTTTGTCAACGAAAATTTGCGTCATAGCCTGTGACACGCGTTTCACCAGGCGCCCATAGATATACGGCGGCGCCGTGCCAGGCAGATGGATATAAACAAACCAGCGGGTGTGTCAGGGCCGTGGATCCCAAAGGGAAAAGAGCTGATGAGAACAGAGGATTCAAGGTAGAATGAACCGAATTATTTGCTTTCATTGTCGACGCGGAAGGATTACCTGGAAAAACTTTTCACCGCTGTCGCTCGGACAAGGACCAATCAGCGGAGGTTTCATTGACTGACCAATGAGGGGACAGGATGCTTCTCAGTACATCTCCGGGCAAACATGGAGGAAAAGTTAATATTTGTCGTGTCTGATGTCCCAGAGCTTTACAAGACTTCCCTTAACTCTAGCAAAACCTTGTGAGACTTCATATCTACCGCTTTTTCAACTCTGAACTGCTTCAATAACCCAAAATTCCCTCCAATCTGACGGCCAATCAAAACAACGGAAGACTCGCTATTTGCCCTGCTGAAACAGAGGCATCGCTGGCTTTTGCTGCTGCCGCATGTCGCCTCCCGTGTGTCAGGTTATAAAAGTAGATTTAAGAAGTGTATTACATCTCCAAACTCCACAACTGCTGCAAGTTTTGTTGCAACCTGAGAGATAAAAGCAGGGAAAACTGTTCACGGATGGTGATTACATGAAGGATTCATTCATCAAAATATCAGAGCACCTATTTCAGACTTCAAAAACAAAACCGAGATAATCCAGAAAATTAAAGACATTCCTCTCTCCACAAAGACAAGGACCATTAAAACGACAGGAGACGTCACCAATCAGCAAATCAAAGACATTAATTCAGCTCCAGCGTTGATTGGTGGAAGGAAGCAGGAAGCAGCTTCAGCGTCTCGCTCCAAAACAACAAAAGTTATAACTGAACCCGACCTGGCAGTGACCTACGGGATCTAACCGTGTATTTACGAGCCCGAGCCTCGCCTCGTGCGTAATGGCGCCCTCACTTGTTGTTGAGTTGGGACAAAACAAGCTCATCCAGGCATCGGCTCTTATGCTGTTGTGAAGATGGAATACACAAACCGATCAGAGTTGTGTCTCCCGTAACACGGATTATAACATGAGTCGTCAACGGTAAGACATCATTTATGCGTTTCACGTTATGAAATGAGCTTTGTTGTGCTTGTTGTGGTTCATATTTGTTTATATTCGACCTTTGTGCCGACACATACGGCCAGAACTCAAGTTCTCGTTTTGGAGTGCGCGTGCTCGTGGGGTGCATGTGAGCTGGTTGAAGAAGGCAAGATTAAACAAACGCGTCAATGTTGAATATAGGATTCTCAGCCAGTGAAAAATCAGTAGGAAGCCATTAGACATGTTTTTAAGTGGAAAAGTGAAAATTTCAGGTGATGACTCCTTTAAAATTTACTAGTAGGGAAATATTAGATCTCATAATTGAAAAAAATGAGAACACTTAATTTAAAGTCCCATCATGTTTGCATTTTATTTTCACATTTGAGTGACTGCATTAGCTGAAAGAAAGAGTACATCAAGCAGAGAAATGTGTCAAGGTGAGAGGAGGTTTGGACCCAAAATGCAGCTTCATCCAGAAAGAGGCACAGAAAAAATAAAGTCCTTTAACTCATGGCAAGGCAAAATCCAAAGGGCTCAGGAACTGGAAACAAACTTAAAGTCCACAGAAGTACAGCAGGTTCACAAATACCTGCTACCAGGAACAAACACACAACAAACTGACAAACACAGCACACAAGGGCTTAAATACACAGATGGAAGTGATTACTAATGGGAGGCAGGTGAGAACAATGAGCAGAGTGGGGAGGTCTTTAACTCATTCACTGCCAGCCGTTTCATGATCAGAAAGCCCCTGACTGCCAGCGTTTTTGAGCGTTTTTACTGTTTTTTGAAGTCACAGAGCATTGTGCTCTATGATCATGTAAACGCCAAAACTACAAAAAGAAAGAGTAGACTCACTTCTTACATTAGGAAGAATTGCCATATTTCTCGCATTATCCGTACTTTCACAATCTGTTGCGGAAGCGTGAGCTGCAGAAGCTTTGCCGGTAGGGCTTTTTTCACAGCAAAGTCCCAAAACGATCTCCTAATTTATTGATTTTCTGCTTCCTGATCACGTGATGTGTGACATACATGGATGAAGATCCGCTTTAGATATGTGATGTTTGTTCTCACTAAAGACACTGGAGGAGTGGGGAGAAAACAAATAACTATCTAAATCAATGACAACTAAGACACTGGAATAATAAATGGCTTTAATCTGAAATGTTTTGATAATACTGTTACTGGTGGTAGTTTTTAAAATTGCATTTCATGTGGACAAAAATGCCCAAAACACCTTTAGCTTCTAAAAATCTCTCACAAGTTCCCCATCTAAATGAAAATGTGATAAAGATTAGCACATCCATATTGTCACATGAATCCAAGAATATTTCCCCATCAGCTTCAAGGAAGTGAATTGTTTCATAGTTTTTATCACACCTACTAACGTGCAGGTCTGTCATCTTACTCATTTTTACAGAAAAGACAATAATTACAAAGAGTTTAGTCTAATAGCTGTGTAGCTATACACAATATCTGTCTTCCACTTGTGTTTAACACAGTACTCTTAAATTAGCCTTTCGCCGGCCCCGCCCCCAGAACGGCTATTGCCCAATCACACATCATAGCAACCGTTACTATCCGACCACTCCAAACAAAATGATGAAGCTAAGCCTAATTTATACTACTAAGCATTAGCCTCAATAGTAGCCATGTCCCCTTCGTTTCCCTTCAGAACCTCCTCATCGAGCTCAACCAGCAACAGCCAAGCATGAGTGCTCCCCCCGCCCACGGCTGGGCGGAGGTCCGCCTCCCAGACTATCCAAGACCCTTTTAGATAAGACACACCATGCCGTCAAATCAGCGTTATATTACCTCAACCGTGTGTCTTATAAACGCACATTAAGCCTATTGGCGCAACAGCGGGTGGTGTCATGATCACGTGATGAATTAATGCCGAGCTCCAGCCGGGGACTATATTGAAAATAAACGTAAACACGGGCATAAAAAGTTACATTTTATAAACAGACTCAGCTGAGATAGCGATGCAGAGCGCCGGGAGCTTTTCTCCGTTAGAGCTGCCTGCAGCTCAGATCATCAGACATCTGACAGCTCACAGGGACACCGCATCGCCGCCACCGCTCCACAGATCCACGCGTCCCCGGACACCGGACCTTCTCCCAAACTCCAAACTCCTTGTTCCCTGCTACGCTTCGCTCAGCGGAGCCGACACTAATATATCCCTCCACTGAATACTGTAACCCTTTTGCCTCGATCTGGATGATATTGAAGAGAAATTGCTCAAAAAATGTCGCTGACACGCATCTGTCTACTTCTTTCCATTGCGGAAATCTGCGGAGCTGCAGTATTTGATCCACTTATTGTCGGAGTTGGCAACCGTAACTAAGGGGGGCGGGGCTCGGCGAAAGGTCAATTTGATTTACATGAAATAGATACTGCCTGTAGTCGATGTGTGGGATATTCATCTTCAACATTAAATCACATGAAATGTTATTGTGGTTTAATACAGGCACATATGGAAATTAAACACCTGCTTTGGTCATTTGCATAGGGTAGCTCAGTTCTACACAGAGTTGTAATGTTTTTTTTTTTATACCTTTTATCAGTTCTGTTTAAGTCAGTGATAATGTCATTTACTAAATCTGCCAGATACACAATGCTCATTTCTTTTTGTATTTTATAAACTTTTTACAGCCTTGAATTAGGCTAGCTCAGGATGAACTGGAAGATGAGGGAAAGCCATCTGAGAAAGGAAAAACACCAGAGTGATTGTTCACAAAACATGTGCTTATTTAGAAATATCTTAATGCAAAAACATGTAAAGTAAATCTAACGCATCAAACAAGCTTAGCTACTGTGATGACAGGCCTTTTTACTCAATATGAGTTTGCACTGGTTTTCCAGCTTCTGGAAAGTTCCTCATGATGAAGGTGGCGGTCGGGGGGGTTTGAAACTGCTGCTTTGTGCTAAAGTCTCCATAGTCCATCTATGTGCATTTGAACAGTAATCCATCTGAAAAAGAGATCAACAAAAACTGTTTAGTACATCTGTAATACACATGAAGTAAAGCAGTTTTTTACTCTTGTGGGGTCACAAAACTTGAATTTTAAAATTGAACTACGAACATAATTCTAATTTTCCATCAGACTAAGCACTGCAAGCACATTTCATAATTTCACATTTCATGTTGTGGTTGACTGATTTATGAACGTAGTTAAGATAAGTAAACATGAGGTATTCACGTACTCATTGCTTGTGAACGCCTCATATTTGCTTTTGTGTTGTTTAAAAGGGGAAAGAACATAAACTTTGTTTTGAACAACAATTAAATGGTAAATGGCCTGTATTTGTATAGTGCCTTCTTAGGGTTCTACAACCCCCCAAGGCGCTTCACAACACAATCAGTCATCCACCCATTCACACGCTGGTGGGGATGAGCTACGATGTAGCTGCAGCTGCCCTGGGGCACACTGACAGAGGCGAGGCTGCCGAGCACTGGCGCCACCAGTCCCTCCGACCACCACCAGCAGGCAAGGCGGGTTAAGTGTCTTTCCCAAGGACACACAGCAGCATTCTCTGGCCAGAGCCGGGATCGAACCTGCAACCTTCCGATTACTGGACAACCCGCTCTAACTCCTGAGCTACTGCTGCCCGAATTAAAATTCTACCTGTCAGCATTAATACAATTCAAAGACTCCATATGTCATCGACATTTGAAAGAAAATGTTTTATTTGATCATTTCCTCAAAAAAAAGGTTTTTTTTTCACCTCAACATGCTTCCCTGTGCCATGGGTTCATGTCTTTTCCTTTAAGGTGAATCTACCACAAAGAAGACGCAGGATCTTTGCTTTCTAAGCTCTCCCATATGTCTATAGTCATAATTTTTCAAAGTTGAGCTAATTTTTTACTGCTTTAACTTTTCAAAAGTATACTTTGACTAAGCATGCATGTTTTACACAGTTTAAATGTGATTAAGACAATGAAACATGACCAAAGGTTGAATTCAGTAATTTACGTAAATTAAAAAATTACACAAACTCCGTAAAAAGATGCATTTTATTACTACATTCATTTGTAGTGTCAAACCCCTCGACCCACAAAGAAAAAGAACATTTAGAGATTTTTTTTACCTCGTTCTCCAGAGCTCTAAGTCTGTGGTCAATGTCTCTAATTTCAGATAAATATTTCACAACACCATCCAATCTGAAATAAAAAAATATATCACTCAAACCAAAATAAGATTACAGTAACAAAAAAAAGTTCCCGTGTGTGCTACAGGCAGCAGTACTCACTTGGCAGATATCTGCTTGAGTCTCTCTGAGTCACTACTTTTCTGGATTTTGTTTTGAGCAGTCAGGACGTCCTCCTTCTGGATGGTTTCCCACGTCAATAACCTGTTGGATGCTTTCTGGCTTAAATGCAAGACTAATCAAAGAGGGAAAGACTTTTATGAGTAGTGATGTAAGTCTGTCATTTGTGTGTTTAATGCAGGAATCACAACAACCAGAATAGGGAAAGTCCTGTCAAATGTAATTTTAATTCCTCAGTTTAAATCAAGACTCAATTCAAAATACTGACCAAAATGTTTAATCTTGACAGAGGGAACTTTGCGGATGATCCTCCTGATAAAAAGGTTGATGTGTGAGAGGATGATGAATGGAGGGGCCAGCGACGGTCTGGAATGATACTGGACCACAAGGTTGTAGCGCTGGAACTTCCAGTAGATGTCACTGTTACCGTGCACTTTACTGAAAGTGTGGCTGTGTGGAAATGGACAGATTATACAATCTGAATTCCATTTTAAAATTTAGCATGCCAATTTATACACACTGCTGCGTTGACTGACCTACCTAAACATGGCAATGAGCAGGTTGATGAGCAGGATGTCGGTAACGAGGAGATAAATGGCCAAGAGAATGACCACCAGCCAGTTATTATACAGAGATCTGCATGGCTCTTCACCCTCATCAATCAACGTGATGTTGTCTGTACAACTCTGAAGCCAGTCCCTCCCAACTGGAATGAAGAAAGAGAAAATAAAATGAAGGAAAAGCAACTTGTTTTCTTCCCTCTGCTTTCAGGAACTGTAGTTTTAACTTGAGCATTTCTGAATTTGGGGCCACGCCCCACCAGATGTCACCGTGGAGCTCGCTTAAAATAATCAGCGTGTTACCAAGAAGATTCTGTTTTAACATCTGTGTACACATCTAAGTTAGAATACTGACAAGCTCATAGGTTAAATCATTTTAAGACACATCAGCGTTTGTTTAAAATACCTTCTGAAAACAGTGCATGCACAACACTCTCAGTAGACAGCTTTGGGGCACAAATACGCAAAGAAAATAGCTCAGATCATTTAAATAAAATATTTGGAATAGAACAGGTGACATTACGTCTAGTGGGACAGCAGGAAGCAGCCATCTGTTTGACAGCACTGTTGAGTGACCCTTTAATTGTAATTTCAAGTAAAAATGTTCCATTTCTAATTACATTTATATAAAATTCCAGGTTTTTATTATTATATGTGGTTCATTCAACATTGATTAAAGTCAGGTTTTCTGCATCACAGAAGAATTAGCTAAGTTTGGGCACCACTTAACTTATCATGCCAGAGACACTACTGAGTTAAAAAAAACTGTGAAAAGACATAAGCTGTAAAAATATCTCTCCTACCATCAATTTCCTTTACAAAATCCTCTCCAAACATGAGTAAGTACGGTCTGTAGAAAACTCTACGCAGGATGCGACTGAGGTTAGGATCGTAGGAGTAAATTAAAGCCTGACTGGCTACTCCGTACGCCATGATCCACACTCCCAGGAAGAAGAGGAATAAGAAGACATCCTTCATCTGGACAAGAGAATATGAAATCTTATTGGCTTTCAAGCTTAAACAAGAACAACATGAATTTATTCAGTATTTAATATTTTTCACCATCTTCCCAATGATGATGATTTTTGGTCCCAGCTGTTTGTGAACAGCAAAAATGTGAATGAGGCGAAGAGTGAAGACCACATAGTCCACACATAGAACATCATGTCCAACATCATACGACTGCTCAAACATCCTAAAACACATGAAATAAAAAATAAAACAAGGCTGGCTGTTCATTTACAAATCAAATGCTTTGGAACAATTACCATTAACCCTTGCTGCTACTTATGAGCTTCTGTTTAGTTATTCCAACCACAAAAAGTAGGTCATAGAGATTTATGTGAAATTTATTTAACTTTTAACTTTAAATAGAACTTTGATATGGAAATCATGTTTTAAGTTATATCCCCCTTATTTCGACTACTTAAATGAATTATGGGCACAGCTTCTAGTCAAAACCTTTTTCCATAGAAGCAAACCTTTTCTATCAACTCATGGGAAACCTAAGTCAAGTCCATCTACTTCCAGTCCATATAGGTTCCCTATTGCCAAAAAAATTAATGGGAGTCTATGGGCCTATAAGTTTTTTTCTGATCCCATTTGATATGTGCCCTGGATTTCACATATGATGTCCGTGAATTTTAAAGACACATTTTGATGCCAAGAAAGCGCTTATTTTCCACACGGGCGGCAAGTTATTTTAGGTTTTGTGTGAACATATCCAGAGGACTCCAAATGCTTGTCTCACCAAATGACATCAAACCAGACAAAGATAAGAGAAGAAAAATGGCTGAGTTTAGCGGGAATCATATACTTCTTCCAGGACGACAGAAGGAGCATTCAACTTGGAGAATACCACTATTGACCATTTGCGCATGATGTCACGACGCTCATGGGACCGCCCCCTTTGCCATGACGGTTGGCAAAAAGACCGTTTACACATGTTGAAACTCCAGTGAAGCTAGTCAAAACAAGCCAGTTTGTAGCCTTTTATTGCTTTTATATAGTTGATTTTACAGTAAAATGGTAATAGTTGCTGCGTGGTTGGCTGCACTAACAGACAAGGATGTAAACTCAACTTGTTTTTAAATAACTTTGATGGAGACTGAGGACGGAGATGAACCGCAGAGATCAATCAAACGGACTAGCAGCCCTCAAATTATTTTCGGATTTGCAGCGAACATGTTTTACCGGGTAAGATTAACGTTTATATATTTCATGAGGAAGACAGGGACTGGGATAAATGTGATGTGGTTATACTTATTAATCATCCTAATGGATGGATGGATATTTCATCGTGTAGGATGTGCGGTACCATCCATTGTGAGATAATTATTTACAATGATATTGTTTCAATGTAGGTTTACGTGTGTTAAACTGCGGTATTTATTTAGTATGATGAGCGTCACAGTTATGAGATGTCTTGTGTCATCCCGTGTGAGATTAGCATCTGAACCTGGTGACCCCACCAGCGACAAAAACTGGTACGGATCCGGACTTTTTTGGTTTTTTTCTTAATCAGCTCCGGTGTAAAGTGAAACGCTGCTTATTGGAGAAAGTTATAAATCCAGCGGGGTGAATTATGGCAAAGTCGCCAACTTGTTTATATCGGTGAACAGCAGCAGGGAGAACGTAAGCTAACGTTCATAAGCTAGCTAACATATAACTTTTGTAAATACTGCCCCACCTAGGTGCGCTAAATCTTCCCACAAGTGGACTGGGCTTGAACTAGCTGAAGCCAGGCTAAACATCGCAAAAAACAATGACAACAAAAAACAATGTCAGCGCTACTTTTCCCTTTGTTTAGTACTCATGTTATTCACTGTTTACATGCTTTTGCCAACCAATGTGGCGGACCCACGTGATTAAGTGATGTACGTGCAAATGGTCAATAAATCTGGTCATGTGGTAAGCAGCAGCTACACTGGGGGAGAAGAGATTCTGCAGTGACGTCATATATGCGACATCTGATTTGTAGTCTTTTTAATTCCGAATGTTTACAAGAAAATAAATCTCATTATGTGACATAGTCAAAAAAATCACATAATTATCATTTAAATTGAAGTACAGCATACTGTATGTGTCATTCAGGGCGTGACGCAAAGTGAACATTTATTTATTTATTTTTTTCCTTTTTTTTCGTTCTTGTGACCCATGAGCCGACTAAAAGGGGAGGAGTCTTAGTTTCCCTACTGTGTACCAAAGTATTTGGTAACAACACTGGTTAATCCTGACAAGGCAATTTAATCACATCTGGTGCACTCAAGGCCATACTCCAACCCCCCATGAGAGACTCTGAACACATCTCTTTGTTCCTATTCTCAGCTTACAGACTCAAACAGTCAAACCCTAGACCAGTTCAACTGTGGACACCAGAGGCTGAGAACACTCTGTAGGACTGTTTTGCAACAATAGACTTGGGTGTGTTTAGAACTGCAGCCACTCCTTTGACTCCATGCTTGGTTGATGCTCTGACATTTGCTGTCAACTGTTAGAGCTTTATATAGAAAGGTGTGTGCCTTTCCAAATCATGTCCATTAGACTGAATTTACTACAGGTGGACCCCATTTAAGCTGGAGAAACATTTCACAGATGATCAGTAGAAACAGGAATAAAAGTGTTCATGTTGTCATTTTAGGGCGTTGTGTTTAGAATGCACATGAAAAAAAAAATTTTATGGCTCTAACTAAACAAAATGAGGAAAAAGCGGTGCACCTTTAATACCTTCCAAATGCACGGTACATTAAATTTACACAAGAGGATTAAGCATTCAGCTGTGACATGAAGTAAAGCCTTCTAGTTTCGATCATTGCTCAGAACTCTTGAAAATATTTTATGTTCGTACCTGCAGATTGATCCTGTGATGAATAGTGTTATGGCAATGACATAGCATTTATTCCACACATCCTGAATGTAGCCTCTGAGGTTTTGAAGATGAGTCCTTGATTCTAAAAAGAATATCTTTGAAAAGAAAACATGATCAAGCACTTGGAAAATAAAACAATACAAATGAGATGTAGCCAAATTATTAAAAATAGAAAGCAAAGTCTTGTGAAGATATTTCAGTATATGGAGTAAAATTATGGAATAACTTGGATGATGACTTGAAAAAATGTTAAACTACTGATCAATTTAAGAGACTTTATAAAGAGAAAATGATAAATTCCTATGATTTGATACGTTAATGATGGAGGATATCGATATGTTTTGATTGTGATCTTGTGTGCAAAGAAAAGAAAGTGTGCTCGGTTGTGTATAAGGTCATTTTGTAAATTGTTTTGTATTCAGTAGAAGGTTAGTAGAAGGTAGGTTATATAAGATTTTTCTTCTTCCTCCCCTTTTTTCACTTGGAAGATTTGTATTTGATGTTTGAATTGTGAATTAATGATGAATGAAATTTGCCGAGTGGAAATAAACTGTGAAGATAGATGTGAAGACTTTTTTCAGTCCTTGCTGAGATAATTTCTCATCTGCTTGATACTAACAAATGACTTGCATTAAATAATAGGCATTAATTAGTTTAGTATACGTAGACAGAAACAGAAAAAGAATAAATAATATAAATTTTGATGTTAGACCTACCCGTCTGATCTCTTCACACATAATGGTGAACACCCAGAAGTACAGCAAGCACTCTGAGATGGACGGACCAGAGGGTAGCGGAGGCTTGAAGTCAATCAACAGCACGTATGCATAAAACACCAGAAACAGGAAGTACATCAGGACGTTGCCCAAAAATGAAGTGACTGGTGCAAACCAGAACTGACGCCAGCGAGATACGATGAACGGACGTGGTGGTGGTCTGTAAAGTTCAGCTGTGTCTTTATAAAAAGTAAAGGCAGACACTGTAAATGGTTACTGGTACAAATATCTATAAAATGTTTCAGTGCTGACCTCTTAACTCACCACTGAAGGCAGCAACTGCAAAAGCGGCACCTCTGTCTGCATCATCTTCACTGTTGCAACAAGAGATTTTTTTGTGAATCATTCCACTCAAATGTGTCTCAGAAACTATGAGGAGATTATAAAACTCAAGAATCAAATGCTGCTCTTTAAAAGATAGGAGTATTACAAGTGCTTTAAGTCAGAGAAAGACTTGACAGTCGTCCCATAATGACTGTCAGATGGTCCATCCACATGAAGCTTCTCTTCTTCTTGTTGCTGGTCATCTTGCCTACAGAGTCAGATTTTCAATTGAAATTAAAAAAAGGAAGAAACCTTACATTTTAAAATCTGAAAAAAATTGGTGCACATAATTACATCTGTTTCACCTAAATGTGATGAAGTTGGTGTAGCAAAGGAAGGGGCAGAAGAAAGTGAGCAGGAGCTTCCACACCTCTGTGTTCCTGTCCATGTCCCCCCACCAGATCTGGGACAGCAGAGCCTGGAAAAAAGAGAACAGATTTTGTCAAAGAAGATCAAAAATGGCTCGTCAAATTGTACTAAAAGAAGGACAAGGCTTTTACAAGAGATTTGTGTGTAGTAAAAGAAACACAAAAATACCCATGGAAGAATTAAGTGCAAATCTTTTATTTTCTCCCCACCACTATATGTAAGTGTTACAGACCAGGTCGTCTAGGTGACCTGAGTAACAATAATGGAGGCAAATTCATTAACATGCAGAAATTTACTGATAAAATCAAAATAGTGTTTTGGTGACAAAAAGCAAATATTTGTTGGGATAAAAAATGTTTTATTTACAGAATACCTTCACAACTGCTTGTCATGAGCCCAAAGCCTGATTTGGATCAACCAAATGTTTTTTACATAAACATCCCAGAAAAGTTAAAAATCTTTATATTTGTAAGTATCATTGCCTCTACATGATTTAATATATCTATAAACACAAATTATAGTACTTCAGAAATGCTTATTAAATTTATATTTATAGAGAAAATGGGCAGCGTTTTCTCTGACACTAGTATGACGTCGAGTTTCGGTTTTGGTTGTTTTATTTCTTGCCACATTAAGCAAGCAGATGGCTGCTACGTCAGTCACGTCATCTGTGTTTCTGGTGGTATCCCTGACAGAATGTGTTCATTCCCCTGTGTCTGGAGTGGTGGATTTCTGTCTCCAGCAGGCAGAACCTTTTTGGCAACAAGTGCAACAATCAAAGCATGAGAATCCAGAGTGATGTGCTGGAGAGGGAGCAGATAAAGAAGGAACAATAGAGGCTCCAACACAGAACCTTGTGGAACACCATGGTCAAGGGAGGTTGGAGTGGACTGCATCTTGGAGACAGCCACAAAGAAGGACAAATGAGATAAATAAAAAGAAAACTATTTTCTCACAAGATTTAAGGATAGGCCTACCCAGTGTCTCAGCCTGTCCAGTAGCAGGTGATGGTCAACAGTGTCAAACGCTGCAGTTGGCAGAAACACTTCATTTTTTAATTTCTTTTTTTATTTTAATCTCCACAAAATATTCATAGCTGTACTGTTGGAAAGTTGTTAAAATGAAAACATGTTTTAAGCTTGCTTTGCTTTCTGAGATCTCCAGATACAGATTATATTTGAAAATTTAGTATGAAAATGTAGCGGTGCATGGGGCAGAGAGCATCTGCAGGGGGTCCGAAAAAGGCGGGACAACAGGAGCGGTGTGGGGAGCAATGCAGGGATAGGAGCATATGGGTAATGAGTGCTCTCTCTCTGATATATGCAGGAGAAGGAGCGCACGGATGTCGGAATGGATTCAATTGGTCTGTATCCCCATAGTGTACAGTGATATCACTTTGCATCAATCCTGGTGGATTATGCAATGCAGTATCCCGCAGCAGTGCCTCTGTGCAACATCTCCGCAAAGAGCATTGCACATGTGCATTTTCAGGTCATTGGATTGGAATTTCGAAAGAAATCCTAACCGACCAAGGCACTTTGTTCATGTCCCACACTCTACATGAACTGTACGGATTAAACTGTATGATTACGTCAGTGCGAACTAGTGTCTACTACCCACAGACAGACGGGTTGCTGGAACGGTTCAACCAGACGATGGAGTCCATGATCCGGAAGTTTATTCACAAGGATGAGCGAAATAAATACCTGGACCCTCTGTTATTTGTAGTCCGGGAGGTTTCCCAAGCCTCCACGTTTGTTCCCCTTTAAGCTGCTCTTTGGCAGAACCCCTCGGGGGATGCTGGACCTTATTCAAGAAAATTGTGAGGACGCGCCAAGTACCAGCAAGATTGAAGTTCAAAATGTCCTGGACCTGAGAGTAAAACTCCAGACACTGGGAAGGTTGTCACGTGAGAATTTGCTCCAGGCTCAGGAACGTCACCAGTGGCTGCATGATGGGCCCAGCTGCATCTGTTTATATTGAGAAACAAAGTACTTGCGTTACTCCCCATGTCCAGCTCAAAACTCCTCACCAAGTGTCAAGGACGCTTCGTAGCCACATGGCAGGTGGGGAAAGCAGATTATGAGGTTGTGCGCTCTGACAAGGGTGGGGCAACACAAATACCACCTCAATCTCCGGAAAGTGTTGAGAGAGGTGGCGTCTGCGTCTTTAGTGTGTGATGTTTCAGAGAAGGATGAGTTGAGGCCAGAGGTAACAAATTCCACAAATCAGGCTCTAGCCCACTGTGATGAACACCTCTCCTCAACATAAAGAGCAGACGTTGCCTTGTGGCAACAGCAGTTTGTGGGTGTGTTTTACCCCCTGCTGGGTCTCACTGACCTCATTCACCACAACATAGCCAGCCCCCCGGGGGAACAGATCTCCGGCTTTCACTGGAGCAGTTCGTAGCCAAGTGTGAAGCAGCTGCGATGAGAATCATCACTTCTAATTCCGAGACCATGGACTTGAGTTGGAAAAGGGTAGAATGCCTTCTCCAGGTCAGGGATGAGGTTCTGCCTCAAGTGGAGGAGTTTAAGTATCTCGGGGTTCATGAGTGAGGGAAAGATGGATCGGGAGATCGATAGGCAGATTGGTGCTGCGTGTGCAGTGATGCGGGCGTTGTACCGGTCTGTTGTGGTGAAGAGAGAGCTGAGCCAGA
Organism: Aphyosemion australe; assembly: GCA_006937985.1. Taxonomy (NCBI): domain Eukaryota; kingdom Metazoa; phylum Chordata; class Actinopteri; order Cyprinodontiformes; family Nothobranchiidae; genus Aphyosemion; species Aphyosemion australe. Next base: position 19,895 of record SSNS01000194.1, on the reverse strand, counting down.
AGACAAAGCTCTCTATTTACTGGTCGATCTACGTTCCTACCCTCACCTATAGTGACGAGCTTTGGGTAGTGACCAAAAGAATGAGATTGTAGATACAATCGGCCAAAATGAGTTTTCTCTGCAGGGCGGCTGGGCTCTCCCTTAGAGACAGGGTGAGAAGCTTGGTCATCCGGGAGGGGCTCGGAGTAGATCCACTGGTTCTCCACATCGAGAGGAGCCAGTTGAGGTGGCTCAGGCATCTGGTTAGGATGCCTCATGGATGCCTCCCTGGTGAGGTTTTCTGGGCACATCCAACTGGGAGGAGACCTAAAGGAAGACCCAGGAAATGCTGGAGGGACTAGGTTTCTCGGCTGGCCAGGAGACGCCTTGTGATTCCCCCAGAAGAGCTGGCCCACGTGGCTGGGAAGAGGGACATCTGGGCCTCCCTGCTTAAGCTACTGCCCCTGCGATGGATGGATGGATGGATGAATGGATGGATGTATCTGGTTCACGATAGTGTATTTACTCATGTGTTTACATTGTTTTAATGTATTTCAGAGACTTTTTAACATGGACTAATTTGTCCTTCATTCTCCTCCACCTCTTCATCCAGTCGCCACCTCTAAACCCACGTTTCCCGTCGCTTCCATCCATGTTTGCTCCGTATTTTGTACTCCTTCAGTCACGGGTGAATAAACGTTCATATTTTCGGACTTTTCTGCGATGCGTTCTTCAATCTATTCTGGGTCTGCCGCTAAATATTTTTTTTACTTATTAACGGAGCAACGGCGGTGCTGGTGACGAAGTTACAGGAAGCGTCGTCCTGACCAATCACAAGCTTGCGGTCTCCGTCACTTTCGACGGATGTTTAAAATTTGGGGCATGTCTCTGTCACCCTCCGCGAGCCAGTCGGAGAGCCCTTGCGCCGACGCAAAATGGCGGTGCGTGCGTCCGTTTCACGCAGACAGACAGAGTATAAACCAGCCTTAACTTGCGCTGATTTGAAGTGTTGTTTATGCGCGTCCCCAAAAATTAACGCAACGCATTCGAACGCTGCAATTTACAAGTAATCAGTAGGCGGAGTTGACAAAACGAGCCAGACACTCACTCCGTCTCTGGTTTAGAGGTCTTTCATACTACCTACGATACTGCTGCTGTCTTTTTCTCTTGCCTTGATTTCAAAATAACCAGTTACTGATCTTTTCTATTGACACCATGTTTGTTTTGGTTGTACCCCTCAAACCCAGCTCTCTATCTGGTTTGAGTACTCTACTGTGTCCCCTAGCGGAATTCTCCAGTACTACATGCAGTGCAGTGCCGTGCAGCAGCAAGAATGTGAACAAAGACATAGCCTCCTGCCTGCGCCAACGCAAGGTTAAAAAGCAAGTACAGTATATTCCAGCCGTAAGACTGCAGCGATTACATCCTGCCAGCCTCCCCAGACAAAAGAAGGGGTCAGGCAGTTTTGGGGGCTGGCAGGGTATAATCCCGGCCTGTTGGACTCGGTCCTGCCAGCAAGACTTTGACCAGGTCAAGTGGGCCCTCTGTCAATCACCGTTTTTGTTCATGTCAGGCTTTTCTCTCCCCTTTATCCTGCAGACGGATGCCTTGGACAGAGGGGTGGGGACAGTTTTGTTCCAGCAGGTCCAGGGGGCAAACCGCCTGGTGCTGTATCTCAGCAGAAACTTGTCTGACAGGGAAACCAGGTACATCACCATTGAGAAGTAGTGTCTTGCCATCAAATGGCCGGTCAAGGCCCTCCGGTTCTACCTCCTGGGTCAGCCTTTCACACTCTGTTCAGACCATGCGCCACTACAGTGGCTTCGCCGTATGAAGGATGCCAATGCCTGGATCACCCATTGGTATCTCGCCCTTCAGCCCTTCAATTTCCAGGTGATCCACAGTCTGGGGGTGCTGATGGCTGTGGCTGACTACCTCTCTCGCTCTAGGAGAGTTGGTCAGTAGTGATGCGCGGGTTAGGGCTTTTTTCAACCCGTGGGTACCGCAGATTTCAAAAAGTCTGACCCGCACCAAACCGCCCCGCATCACTTTGTCTAGTTTTACAACCCGCCCCGCCCCGCCTCATTAAAAACACGTTATAATATTGAGCTTCTTACGTCGCTGAATCTTTCCCAAACACGCGATTAGTTTGTCCCTCCTTTCTTTTAAGAATGTAAACTCTCAAACAAATTTTATCTTCCTCTATCGTTTTGTTGATGTGGCTGCCTGCCACCTGCATGGAGCGCACTTTGCTACCGCGTTCTACGTGCCTACGTCATAGGGTCAAAGGTTATCTGCACGTTATAACGTTTTAAAACATGACCGTGTTTAAAAAACTGTCTTAAATATTATGTTTTACAAAATTAAGCATTGATTAATGTCTTTATCTTCAGTGTGCCTATCTATATAATATATATATTTGATGAACCCGCCCCAAACCGCACCGCACTGGATTAATAATTTATTGACCCGACCCAACCCGACCCGCGGGTTGGAAGACAACCCACACATCACTATTGGTGAGGCCGAAAGTTGCCTTGTCCTGAGTCGGTGGTGAGGGTGTGTAGCGGTACACGGGTTCCTGTGGGGGAGTCCGAAGCAGGTGGGACAACGGGAGTGGCGCCGGGAGCCCACAGGGATGCACCAGGAGCACGAGTAATCAATGCTCCCTCCCTGATATATGCAGGGGGTGTAGGAAAGCGTAGATGAAAGGAGCTGAGCTGACCTGCAACTGACGCTGCTGATTGGCGTGTGACTGCTGAGAGTGCGAAGCACTCCAGAATAAAACAATTGTTCTGAGCTGCCTGTGTGGTGTGTATTGTGTTTGAGACCCCGGAGTAGCTGGTACTGCTACAGAAAAAAACACCAGACAACCTGTACTCCATCATGGCCGAAGAAAAGTCGTGCATCAGCCCCCATGCCCATCTGAAGGCAGGTGGTTCCTCCCCAAACAGAAGATTTCCTAATCAGCAGATCAAAAGAACGATTTTCATCGTTGCGGTAACAAGAGCTGAAGACATCTGACGGAAAACAATGAAAACACAACAAAATGTGATAATCAAAGCAGATGTGTAATCCTCTATTCATGACACCAGTGTTAATTAGAAATGTACAGAAATGTTTTTTTCTCATTACTTATCGTGACATCTTTCACTACAAATTCTGTTAATGGTCTCACCATGTGCACGCATCTCGAATGTCTGGGCCAGCTCTTTCATGGAGAGTTTGGTTTCATTCTCAGACTCCAGCCTAGATAGCTCCCTCAGCATCTTACATCCACTTAGAGCAGTCAGTACAGATTCACTCTGCTGAGATAAATAAAACAAGGAAGAGAAATTAAAACATCATATGATTGTGTTTAAAGATCAACTTTGTTCATATTTTTAAAACATTTGCAATAGTCTGTAGTGGGAATGAATGCCTTGTAAGTCATTCTCTGGGGAAGATTAGCTCAGATGCATCTGAGGACGTAGACGTCAGCCAGAGAAGAAAGTGGCAACAGATGGCAGGATTTGTAGTTTTGGTTCCTGATATATGGATGTCTCACCTCATACCACTGACTCTGTTTGCTTTGTAACACTGATGTTTTATCTCTGTATAGACAGTGCCTGGCTTATAACTCCCTTTGCTTACGTCAGAGGTTAAGATTTAGAAAAAAGAGCATTTTTAGAAGCTTTGCTGAAAAAGGCCACTTTTTACTCGAAAATCTGTGCCGTTATGTATTTTAAAACGAAATACCTACAATAAACGTTCAAAATAGTATTTTTTGGACAGCATTTTATATGAATTAAAAAAACTAACCTGCAATTTGCTCTTTAACATCAATAGGTAAATGATGCTAATGATAGTATGTTACACACATTGTATAGTCTAGGAATGATTATTTGAATATTGAGCACATGGCACTGACATGTTGGTATAGGGGCCCCCAAATGAAAATTTGCTTAGGGCCCCAAAAAGGCTTGGGCCGGTTCTGGCTTTAATGATAATAAAATTAGCCGAATAAGGTCTATGTAGCACATATTCTTGTTTCTTACCATCTCCCAAAAGAAAGCAGCCATCTCACTACGGTTCTGCAGGACAGCCCAGATGAAAAGTGAAGCCCAGGGGGACTGGCAGCGTTCCCTCTGATACTCAGATTCTCCACGCAGGATCTTACTTGGACACTGAAGGAAGTAGCAAAACATTGAATGATGACGCAATTAGGATTGTTTACAGAAATGAAATCATAACTTTTGTTGTCTTCAACTGAATGTTGATTACTGGAAAACAAATAATACCCGAAGAGATTTCTTCTTAGAAAAGTTACCCTCGAAGCCTAAAACATCTTGATAGAATGGCTGACAAACATCTCCCATCAATAAATCCAGGACCTTTGAAACCTAAAAAAGAAACGTTGAGAATAAAAAAAAAAGATTTTCTACATTATTGTTTTATTTTAAAGTTCATTCAGTAGGATGTGTTTCGCATAAGTAAAAAGAAAAAGTCACCTCAAAAAGAGTGATCTGTCTGATTGGTTCACTTAAAAGTTTTTCTGTGGTCATTTTGAAGAGTGACTCTTGCAAATTAGCTGCTGATGCTGACGTAGGGATAGATGTTGTAGGTCCAAGTCGTAACGCCAGGTAGCGCTGAAGTAGCTGGTATAGCAGCGTTCCTTCAGCTACAGAACAATAAAGCTCCTCCAGTTGGCCATGATTCAGGTAGTCATGGATGTTAAAGCCATTCTCAGTAAAAAGACGAACAAACTGGGGCTTGTCATTGATCAGGACATCAGTCATGGATTCTTCCAAGTCTTCATGCTGTTTAATTAGATGAAAGGGGTCATTGTTAGATAGGAACATTCATCTAGCACCAAAATTTACTTTGTTCAGGAGGATAAACTACTACATCCTTGCTACTTAAAGGTCCTATATCATGCAAAATCCACTTTTCGGAGCTTTTGAACCTGTTATACTGTTATCCCCTCATGAAAAACACCCCAAAGCAGTTTGTGGCTTCAAATGTGCATTATCCTGTCTAAGCTGCAGGTCTGCAGATCTGCACAGCTATTGCAAACGGCTGGATGGGGCCGATTCATTCACACATCATCATTCCCCGCTCCTTGCAATTGACCCTACGCCGAGCCCCGCCCCCCTTAGTTACTGTTGCCAACTCCGACAATAAGTGAATCAAATACTGCAGCTCCGCAGATTTCCGCGATGGAAAGAAGTAGACAGACGCGTGTCAGTGACATTTTTTGGAGCAATTTCTCCTCAATATCATCCCGATAGAGGCAAAAAGGGTTACAGTATGCAGTGGAGGGATATATTAGTGTCGGCTCCGCTGAGCGAAGCGTAGCAGGGAACAAGGAGTTTGGAATTTGGGAGAAGGTCCGGCGTCCGTGGATCCGAGGAGCGGTGGGCGGCGACACGGTGTCCCTGTGAGCTGTCAGATGATCTGAGCTGCAAGCAGCTCTAACGGAGAGAAGCTCCCGGTGCTCTGCATCGCTATCATCTCAGGTGAGTCTGTTTATAAAATGTAACTTTTTATGCCCATGTTTACTTTCATTTTTAGTTCCTGGCTGGAGCTCGGCATTAATTCATCACGTGATCATGACACCACCCGCTGTTGCGCCAAGGCTTAATGTGCGTTTATAAGACACACGGTTGAGGTAATATTACGCTGATTTGCCAGCACGGTGTGTCTTATCTAAAAGGGTCTTGGATAGTCTGAGAGGCGGACCTCCGCCCAGCCGCGGGCGGGGGGAGCACTCATGCTTGCTGGCTGAGCTCGATGAGGAGGTTCTGAAGGGAAACGAAGGAGACACGACTACTATCGAGGCTAATGCTTAGTAGTAAATTAGGCTTAGCTTCATCATTTTGTTTGGAGTTGTCGGATAGTAACGGTTGCTATGATGTGTGATTGGACAATAGCCGTTCTGGGGGCGGGGCCGGCGAAAGGCTAATTCAGGTATTGTTGAATCTGGAAAACGCCCAATCTCTCTGAGTTGCGAGCATAAAGTATTTGATTTCATCTCTGCAGTTGAGAAGAGGGGATTTCTTTCTTATCTAGTTTGCACTTTTGATAATGCATACAAACAAATAATGCATTCTTGTCTGCGAGAGGTACAGGAATTTGTTTCATCATCCCAAAGAAGAGTATAAGTGTGTGTGTGTGTGTGTTCTTGTCTAACCATCTTAGTGAGGACCATAATGAGTTTTTCACCTTTAAAGTGAGGACCTTCAGTAGCAAAGTGAGGACATTTGCCTGGTCCTCACTTTGGTGCAATCTTCCAGAGCTCTACTTGTTAGTTTTAGAGGTACGGTGTGAATTAAGTTTAGTTAATGTTAGTGTTAGGAATAGATCAGCATTGGTTATGGTTATGGTTAGACTATGGGTTAGGCATAATATAGTCACAAAAATGAATGGAAGTCAATGGATGGTCCTCACTAAGATGGTTAGACGAGAGAGCGAGAGAGAGAGAGCGAGAGAGAGAGAGAGAGAGAGTGTGTGTGTGTGTGTGTGTGTGTGTGTGTGTGTGTGTGTGTGTGTGTGTGTGTGTGTGTGTGTGTGTGTGTGTGTGTGTGTGTGTGTGGCTCATTTTCCGACAGAGAAGTCTCCAAGGTGAAGCACTCGATTTGTGTAAGGCACTGTGTTATTCACTTCAAAATGGTGCACAATTTGCATTGGTCCAAAGGCAGACTGTCTAAAATTAGGCCAGACTTAGACCCGACATGTGAGTGTTGCAGATGGTCACCCGTGACACTTCGTCACATGTTCTGGATGTCCCCAAACTACAAAGATATTGGATGTGTATTTTTGATGCACTCTCCAAAATTTATGGGACCACTGTGCGCCCAGACTCTTTGACTGCTTTGTTTGGAGGGGTCGCGTTGGATGCTCCTTTGGACACACGCTAGTTAAATATGACTGCCTTTTGTTATTTGTTGGCTAAAAGACTCATATTGTACAAGTGGAAAAACTCTTACCCACCAGCATATGGTCACTGGATTGCTGAGACTATGTCTCATATACACATGGAGAAGATCAGGCTCAGTTCAATGTTGTGTGGTTGTCGTTTATGTTGTATTCTGATGGTTTGCCTGTTGAAAATGTTTTATAAGTTTCGTGATTGTTTCCTTTATTTCCTTTATAAGATCGTATTTGCAGTTTGATTAAGCATAACATTTGAATCTGTTTTCTTTTTTGAGTTTGATCCAGTGTAGTGAGGTGGGTGGTGAGGGGGGTCGGTTTAAATGTATTGTTTAAAAATTTTGTTAAAAAATAATAAAAAGACCTTGTTAAAAAAAATTTTGCTTTTGTGTTCTCACCTTCCACTGGATGTCTCCATTAAAGAGTTCACTCTTGGCTATGTCCACCCTGTTCCATGTAACAGCGAGCTTCAGCTCTTCATTATAGGGGCTGGCATCGTCTGATGCACGCTGCTTACTTGCTAAAGAAAATAAAAATAAAACACACAAAAAACCAAAATGAGGACAAAACTATCTTACTTTGTAAAAATGTGCAAAACTGACCATAGCTGAAGACTGTAACTCACCTCCTACCAATGCTTTGAGAAGAACTGTGTCAAAGTCCGTTGGGCTCTCCTGCTCTCCGTGGTAGACCGTAATTAAATCTCTGTTTTGGTAAATGCTTAAAGCCTGGAGACAGAAGATGGAAGACAGAAAAACACTGAAACAAATGCATTCATGTACTTTGAAAAAAATATTACTCAGAAAGAAAAACTTATGACAAAGAATGTTGTGTCATCCCTGAGTCTCTAAATGCTTTGATGGCAAAATGGTATCCTACCAAGTCTTAAACAAGTGGCCATGCTTATACAACGGATTGGTGTACAAATGTGGATGAATTTGTTGGTAAACTTCTGTTAAAAAAGGAACCTTGTGTTCAACTGAAATAAATTCATAATATCAAAAGTAGTTATAAATAGATATAATGGAAATCAGATATTCCTTTGAATTGTGGTTCAACAGAAAAATAACAATCAAACAAGACAGTAACCATGATAGTTCCTGTGACTTAATATTTTGTTGCTCAACTTTTTAAGGCAATCAAGTGATTTCAGCAATTCTCAATGAGATTTATGGGTAACACTTTACAATAATGGTCCCAAAATCAGCTTACCTACCGAGTAACTAATGATGAATGAATCAGGATCTAATGATTAATTAATGATTACCTAAGCTTCACAACACATTAGATTTATTATCTGATTCCTGAACGATTACTTAATGGTTGGTTAGTCAATTTATTTACGTTAAGTAAAATTACTAGCTAACTAATCAGACACTAATAATTACCTAAGCTTCACAACCACTCCATAGTGGATTTATTAGCTATGGATTCCTTAATGCTTGCTTAATGGTTGGTAATTCTTAAAATTAATATCTACCTAATCAGCCACTAATGATTCAGTAATGATTACCTAAGCTTTACACCCAGCCCCAAACCAAATCTAATGATTCCTGAATGATTACTTAATGTTTGGTCAGTCATTAATACCGAATCAGGAACTAATGACTCATCAATGATTGACCTGCTGATGATTCATCATTTGTTCCTTAATGATGGATATTGTAGCTCTTTTGTAATGATGGGGTCTGATCAGCCAGCTGGACAATATAACATTTTGGTAAAACCTCCTGTTTCCTATTTGCTTAAACTTATCTTGTTTAATAATAGCTCTGCAGGACTAAAGTTAAACTCATGACTCATGACTAACTAATCATTACCTCATCAGTAACTTAGCATTGTTACCATTGTTACCATCCTAATCAGATGCCAGAGCCACCTCAACTGGCTCCTCTCGGTGTGGAGGAGCAGCGGGTCTACTCAGAGCCCCTCCTGGATGACCGAGCTTCTCACCCTATCTCTGAGGGAGAGCCCAGACACCCTACGAAGAAAACTCATTTCAGCCCCTTGTATCCACGATCTCGTTCTTTCGGTCACTACCCAAAGCTCATGACCATAGGTGATGGTAGGAATGTAGATCGACCGGTAAATCGAGAGCTTCGCCTTTCGGCCCAGCTCTCTCTTCACCACGACAGACCGGTACAACGCCCCCATCACTGCAGACGCAGCACCAATCTGCCTATTGATCTCACGCTTGTAGCCTCATGGAGACCATGGTTTTTCATCCTAAATGAACTAAGTTACACTTTTAACTTACAGGTCATGTCAAGGCGGTCAAGACACTCTGATATCATCTAATCTTGTCCTAAAAGTCCCTAACTTATCCTGCAGCATATCATCAAGACATCACAATGCCAGGAGGATGACGCAAAACTTTATATCTTTCTTCTTTGAATAAAGCCTATCTTTCCTGCCTCATGAAAGATTTTATAAGTTATAAAATATATAAAATCATATTTTGGTTAAATGGACAATATGCTGAGTTTAATGTTTTAATAATGTGTCTAATAATCTATAAGGTGTTGCGTATGGAGTGATGGGGGCGTTGTACCGGTCTGTCTGGGCCTCCCTCCTTAAGCTGTTGCCCCCGCGACCCGACTCCGGATAAGTGGAAGAATTTGAAGGAGATTAGTAACTGCAAGGTAGTGGCAGGCAAGAATGGAACAAGACATCATAGGATGGTGGTCTGTAGGACAGAACTGATGGTGAGGAGGATGAACAGAAAAACGGTGGAGCAGAGGAGCAGGTGGTTGAAACTGGAAAAAAGAAGAGTGTTGTGAGGTTTTTAGGGAGGAGCTGAGACAGGCTCTTGTTGACCAGAAGGTTCTTCTAGATCAGGGGTTCCCAAATTGGGGGTCGGGACCCCCAAGGGGGTCCCCACAAGATTGCAGGGGGTCCCCAAAATTTTGTCTTTGCTGAGGTTGTGAGGTTAGCAAGATTTTATTTGTAAAAATTTCATTTATAAAACCCCAATAACACACCCTACAGTATAATCTGAACTCCATATAAAAGTTATAACTCAGTATGTCTGTAGAAAGTTTGTAAATGATCACATTTAATGTGTTTATGCGTGTAGGAGTTGGGATTGGGTCCTGGCTTCTCTTGGACACGAGAAAGGGGGTCCTCAAAGAAAACATTTTGGGAACCCCTGTTCTAGATGACTGGACAGATACAACTAATGTGAATAGGGAGGAAGGGAGGAAGGTTGGTTTGTCATCTGGAAGGAGTAAAGTATAGGAGCCCTGGAGCAAAAACGTCCAGGAGCATATACAGAGAAAGAAGTTAGCTATGGGACATTGGGTGGACTGACGAGAGCAGACAAGAGTACAGGGAGATGCAGCATATGGTGAAGGTAGAGGTGGCAAAGACCAAAGTGTGTAAGATGACCTGTATGCTAAGTTGGAAGGTTAGGAGGGACATTTTTTTGTACAGATTGGTGAGGTAGAGAGAGAGAGAGAGAGAGAGAGAGAGAGAGCGAGAGAGCGAGAGAGAGAGAGAGAGAGAGAGAGATGTGCAGCAGGTTAGGGTGATTAAGGGTAGTGAAGGAAATGTACTGACAGGTGCCAAGTATGTGATGGGAAGGTGGAAAGAGTGCTTTGAAGATCTAATCGTTGAAGAAAAATGAGGTTGGAATGGGTGGAGAAAAGTGTCAGGTGTGATACGTGGTGAAAGAGTTTATTTTCAATTTATAAAAAAGCCATTCACTTAAAATGAAAGTAATATATATATATAAATCTTTACTCAGTTATGCAAATCCAAACATTTACCAGTACTCACTTGTTCAACAAGTTTTTCTGTCACCAGATCTGTGAAAAAATATCTTTTAGCTCGTTCCGTCACTTTCTCTTTCATGTTCACACTGGGACCAGCCTCACTGTCTGACTGGAAGGTTTGGGTCGAGGACAGATTGTCCAAGAGATCACTGAGGAAGTCTGCTGTGCCTCCTGAGCCAGCCAGCACCAGCCACGGCATTGAGTTCTTTAGAGAAAGATCCACTCTCTGGCAAAATAGAACAAGAAAATCCATTATGCAAAGTGGATTCTAAAAGAAAAGTATAACACACAGCATATTTTTGCTATAAAAAGTCACAAGTATACCTCTAGCACTCTTGCCTCCCCTGATATCAACACACAAAGGACAGGAATGTCAATGCTGCCACTACCTGTTCAAAAAACAAAACATGTAACATCTTTCAAATATAAACGCTTGTTATAAATCCACTGAAATACAAGTAAACATACTTTTTTGCTAAATGTATAGTCCTCCTGTGACACAGTGGAACAACTATTACAGAAATAAACACGTACTTAAAAAAAATCAGTCTTTTGTAGGAGTATGTCATGGCTTACATTAGAAGTTCAACACAAAAAGTCCAAATATGGTTAAATGAAAGGCTTAATGCACGGTTACTGAGCGTTATTGCTACAGATGTAGTTTTCAGTTTGGACAAAAAAATGAAATGAAGAAAAGTTTTCCACCTCATATACCTGTGTGCTAAAGGGAGCTCTAGACCTCTAGTTTGACACTGAAAGCTTTCTTTACTGTTATTGATTTGTTAATTGCATAGTCTTCACGTTTTAATTCTAAAGAGGTTTAACACCAGGGTTCCAGAAAACCTGGCTCAAATGGTTTTAGGGGTGAAAGTGGACCTACACTAGTTTTTTCAATACACTTTTTGTGGTCTCTGGTATTAATTAATGTCTCGTGAGTCGTGCTCTGTGGAAAAAAGCTCTGGCGCTCATGTTTCAGAAAGTAAAAGTTATGATGAAAAATGATGAACCCTAGAAGGCGCTATACAAATACTGCTCTGGGACACACTGACAGAAGCAGGAACCTGCAGCTGTCTGGTTACGGGGCAGGCACTTGATACCTGCATGTATATTTCCAATGAAAAACGTTACACTGCTTTCAAATATCGGTGTATTCAGTGTATCAATACTTTATTACATCCCTACAGGAGATGCTAACAAAATTATAAATGTAGGGTGGCATGGGAACGCCTTGAGGGACCATCAGAATCTGGGCTTCTCTGTTAGGGCAGCTGACTCTGCGACCCACACCTGGCTAAGCAGGTTGTCAGCAGATAAGAATCCAGTGGATGCAAAAACGCAATGACAAGGTGGATGAGCAATGATTTATTGGGATCAGGTGTAGGAAAATTCCTCACCCCATATGCCCGTGCGTTGGTGGGAAATGAAGTCTTCCAGTTTGGCTCTAAAGGTCTTCTCTCCTCCTCTTCGGCCAAGGGTCCCATCATCCACCAGCAGGAAGGCCTTGTAGTTATTGTCCAGGCAGCAGGAATCCTGAGATGTGTGCACATAGTATTTAGCAGGAAAGCTGCCCTGCAAAAGGAAGAATCCAGATTAGTTTATTTCAGGGTTTGTGCATTGAAGATATATTAAAGATACATTTTTCTACACTTTCCTATAAATGTGCCTCATTTATTTAAACAATGTAATCTCTATGCAGCTGAATAGATTTTTTTCACAAAACAATAAAGAAATGTGAATGTATAAATTTCATTTCAACCTTAGGGTTGACAAGTTGTTCTCTGTTGTGCACCAGGCCCCATGACGCGATGCCCAACGCCACCACCTTGTTGGAGTCTGAAGATGCAGCAGCAGCATGATCTCTCACTGCCTCTCCAACACACCTACTGATGCCTTCACGCAGTCCTGTTGTCAGGATCCATGCTCCTGGATGGGAACAACTCAGTGAATTTAGGGAAAAATGTTTTGTGGGGCCAGTTGTGGTTTTGTTTGAAAAGACTGCAAAATTCACTCTCTGAAGTTGACTGGTGGATGGGATAGTTTTGTCAAGTGCACATATGAGAGTTGCCTAACAGTGGGGCATTGACTAATTACCCAACTTGTTGTGCCAAAACAAAAATAAAGACTTAACAGGATTTACATTCTGTACATATTAAAACAACCTGAACTGCATTCCTAACCTGTTAAACTTTACCTGCAATATAAAATACAACAAGGTCTCTGATATGTTAAAGGGGACCTAGAATGTAAACCATCATTTTCCTTGTTGTTGTTCAAGTCAAGTCAAGTCAAACTTTATTTATATAGCACCTTTAAATGGCAACATCGTTGCCCCAAAGTGCTGCACAACAATAATAGAAATAAAAACGAATAAAAATCAATTTAAAAGCCAACAGAGCCTTATAAAATATTAAGACCAAAGGCAAATAAGAAAAAAATAATGTAGCAAAGTTAAAAAATAAAAACAGATAAAAATGATATCACAGATTAAAAGATAAAAACAGACAAAGGGAAACCTGCAGTCGCTTAATTACATCTAAAATGCCAGTGCATACAAGTGTGTTTTCAGACGTACTTTAAAAGAGGCCAGCGTATCAGCCATCTTTACATCCAGGGGCAGGCTGTTCCACAGGGTAGGGGCGACTACAGAAAAAGCTCTAGCACCCTTGGTTTTCAGCCGGGATTTGCGTGTGGCTAACAGATGGAGATCAGCTGATCTAAGCACCCTGGATGGAACATACGGCTGAATAAGTTCACCCAAGTCTGGTGGAGCCTGCCCACACAAACATTTAAAGACCAACAACAATATCTTATAATCAATCCTGTACTTAACAGGAAGCCAGTGGAGGTCAGCCAGTACAGGGGTGATATGGTCATACTTTCTTGTCCCTGTCAGAAGGCGAGCTGCCGCATTCTGAACACTCTGCAAGCGACCCACAGTGGCCTGTGGCAAACCGATATACAAAGCATTACAGTAGTCCAGCCGAGAGGATATAAAAACATGAATAAAAGTCTCAAAAAGATCACGAGGGACATAGGCCTTGATCCTACTCAATAATTTCAGCTGGAAGAAACTAGTCTTCACCACCGCACTGACCTGATCTGAAAAAGTGAGACCTGAGTCAAAGACAACCCCCAGATCCCTAACTGTGGGGTGACAATAGGAGGACAGATCTCCAAGAATGCCTTTTTTGTCCAGCAATGCAGTCGACCCAAAGGTAATTATCTCAGTCTTTCTCTCATTCAATTTGAGGAAGTTTGAGTCAAACCATGCCTGCACTTCTTTGAGGCAGTCTAACAGGTCCTGGGAGGGTGAATTACTGTTTGCTGGAATAGATACATAGATCTGTAGGTCATCCGCATATGTGTGGAACTGAATCCCATATTTTCTAAAGATTGATCCTAGTGGCAACATATATAAAGAGAAGAGTAGCGGACCCAGAACCGAACCCTGTGGCACCCCAAAATCCAATGATGCTCTAGATGACGAATATTTACCCAGGTGCACAGAGAACGTTCTCCCAGAGAGATATGACTGGAACCATTTAAGAGGTACACCCTTAATCCCAACCCATGCCTCAAGGCGAGACAAAAGGATCTCATGGTCCACAGTATCAAACGCTGCTGATAAATCCAGCAGGATCAGCACAGCGGAGTCACCGCGGTCCACGATCTGCAACAAATCGTTCAAGACTCGAACCAGAGCAGTCTCCGTACTGTGGTGCTGTCTAAAACCCGACTGGAAATGTTCTTGGATTTTATGGTTTTCCAGGTAGGTCTGCAGCTGCCCATAGACAACCTTTTCAATTACCTTCGACAAAAAAGGTAGCTTTGAAATTGGGCGATAATTATTCAAATCCTGCGGGTCTAGGCGGTCTCTCTTAAGAAGCGGTTGGACCACAGCATGCTTATAAGCAGCTGGGACAACACCAGAAGCTAATGAGGAGTTTACCAGCTCCACAATATGAGGGCCAATGGTATTAGAAACCTGTTTCAGTAAGCCTGGTGGAATGCAATCACCAGGCGAGAACGAGGGACGTAATTGCTGAACAATTTTTGTAACAGTAGCCAGTGTTACTGACTCGAAGCTGTCAAAAACACCCTCACATACAATAGCTGACAGGAAATCAGTGCGCACAGCATTCAGAGAGTGTCTTAAATTTAAGATTTTGTCTGTAAAGAAAGAGATAAATTTTTCGCATAGGTCCTGGGAAGCCTCTCCTGGAGTGCTGACACTAGAAGCCAGCAAGCTACTTAAAATGTTAAAAACAACTCGTGGCTTGTTCCTATTTTGACAAAGCAGCAGAGAAAAATAAGATGACTTTGCCTCCTTAGCAGCTCTCTGATAGTCCAACAGGTCCTGTTTAGCAGAGAGCCAGGAAACATGGAGATGGTCCTTTTTCCATTTTCTTTCTGCTCTCCGGCATTTACGTCTACAAGCACGTAAATCTTCATTTACCCAAGGCTCATTAACAGATCTTACAGATTTCAGTCTCCATGGAGCAACTAAGTCCATTACAGCCATGCATGTAGAGTCTAAGCGCAGTTGCAGGTCATCAGGGTAAAAAGAGACGCTAAAGTCCTTTTCCCAGCACTTCACAGAGGCATTAAATGCTGTAGCGAACTGATCAGGTGTTGTAGGACTGATTGTGCGCACCCACTTTGCAGGCAGACATGCCTTTGGCTGAGTGCAGGGCAGCCTCACAGAAAACATAACAGCTAGGTGGTCAGTGAAAAGCAAGTCAATGGTGTTGGACACATTTAGATCCAGGCCCCTGGACAGAACAAGATCCAAGATATGCCCCCCTTTATGAGTAGGATCCTTAACAGATTGTGTGAGTGCAAAAGAATCTACTAGAGTCAAAAAGTCCTGGGTAAGTGGTTTGGACTCACAGCAAACATGAATATTAAAATCCCCCACAACAAGAATTCTGTCATACTTCAAGGTAATTTCTTCCAGTAATGCGCCAAATTCACGTATAAAATTCCTGTTGAATTTAGGTGGGCGATATACAAGCGCACAGTAAATTGGGAGCCTAAGATCAATAAGAAAAGACTGTAGCTCAAAGCTCTCAAATAAGTTAGCTGGAACAGGCTTACACACAAACCTATTCTTAAAAACAGAAACCAGTCCTCCACCCCTCCCAGAGGTTCGAGGGGTATTAAGTGTCAAATAACGCGGGGGTAAAAGTTCCACAAGTGGCGCCGACACCTGAGGCTGCAACCAAGATTCCACTAGAAAGAGGACATCCAAATTATGCGAGGATATGAAGTCATTAAGCAAAAACGTCTTGCTAGTCAGAGACCTGGTGTTGAGAAGACCGAGGGAGAGCGAAAAAACCTCCTGCTCCGATACCGCTCTTGTCAAGGGCCGGAGGTTACCTGGATCCACCGCTCGCCGTGCGTTCCTCCGCCGTACGCAGCGATGGGAGATAGGAATCATCCTCGGCCGAAAAGCCCCATCCTGTGTCGGATCCAACGGAAAAACCTGCTTAATCCATCTCGATCCCAGGTAGCATTGAGCCTGAGGGGGAGCAGCACCACAAGGGGTGATTAATTCCCGGCAACGGCCCCTCCGTCTGGTCCGGACTCCTGCCCGCTTGCCGCGTCTCCTAAATCGGCGACTCCTGACGAGGACAGGTGAGCGACACAGATACGCTGGCACAGACGCCAAACACGGCGCCGATCGTTGTCCCCAATCTTTACCATGCCTCATTACATTAAAAAATCTTATTGCAAAGAGAGCGTGACGATCGTACGTAATCAACGCTGATGCATTTTGTCCACAGACAGACAGTAAAATGAAAAGAATGACAATAAAACATGAGACTGACAGACGTTGTTGAATAAGACAGCTTGGGTGGTCAACAGTAGAATGCCAAAAAGTCAAAGCCGTGTTTGACCTACTTTTTATGTAAATTAGAAAGTTGAAAAAGGCGAGAGAAAACCTCCTGTTCTGAGAAAGCCTTCCTTAACATGTCATAAGGGGGAGCCACGCCTCCTCAAACCTGCATGTGTCTGAGGCCTTCTGGGGAAACCAACCAATCAGCATGTCCTGGCCGAGTGGGAGGGGTAAACAGCTCTTTTCACTGAAAGCCTGAGTAAGGGGGTTTAGAATGGCCTGTATCAGGGCTCCTGGGACAGATGAAAGCCAAAAAAAAATTTTCATATGCTTTTTGGAGGCTCAAAGCTCTGTTTTAGATTGTTGATTAATTGCATTCTAGGACACCTTTAAAGGTGTTGAACACTCATTTAATCAATACATTTGCAGCAGTTTATAGTAGGAATGAATGCCTTGTATGTTGTACTCAGGAGAGAGGGGGGTTATGTTAAAACCAAGCACACCGTTGTTTTTCTTGTTACATTACCAATAAGTTTGATGTGTCACATGACCCTCTTCCTATTAAAAAAACAAAAGTTGGATACAAGATGGCTGACTTCAAAATGGCCACCATGGTCACCACCCATCTTGAAAAGTTTGCCTCCTCACATAATACTAATGTGCCACAAACAGGACGTTAATATCACCAACCATTCCCATTTTATTACAGTGTATCCATATAAATGGCCCACCCTGTACATCACCTCCAGTCTCTTCAGGGACGCTCAGTTGTAAACATCCAACAAATGAGCTAAACAACGTAAACATGCCGACAGCGTGGCTCATTTTCTTGTGCTTATCTGAGCTGATGCTGTTGAATGGCATTAGCGAGAGGCTGCCGTTTTTTCCCTTACGTTACCTGCTCGAATGATCTGCTTCCAGAAAGCGATACATTGGAGTGGGGGCATCGGAGGTACTTGGCCATGTTTTTACCGCTGCGTATGGGAGATGGGTCAGACAATGCTTGCAGTCTCTTTACTGTTCACCATTTTCTCTCCCCGTCTTTATATTCAACTGCAAACCAGAAATGTTCCCACACGGAAGGTTTGTATAAAGACGGCGCGTTGCATGTCGTCATGGCTAAGTTTCTCTCTGTAGCGCTTGTTTTGCTCAAACTTTCAGCTCAGTGGGGCGGGTCAAACCTGTGCTTGGATATTTACTCGTGGGTAGGGAGGGGGTCTGCTGTGAGCAGCTTCAGATGAGACTAGAGCGGGCACACGGAATGAAATTCATCTGCCTGGACAGACAAACGCACCCTGGTGCCGTGTAAAGCATGAAATAAAAGGACCAGCGCGAAAATAATGGCAAAACCGAAGTCCCGCGGTACATGAGGGTAGATTGTCCCGTGCAGGGAGGACCGAACGGTCCGGGATTTTACCGCATACTGTTGCATCCCTAGTGTGCACCTGTGTTCAGATTGAGTCTTGAGTGTAATTTGTTTTGAGAACATTTAGAGACCTCAGATAGCGTGAGACCAGAATCCCTGAGTGGCTCCTGGTCTGGGTAAAAGTGTCAAGAGGAAATGGCCATTGTAGCACCAAATTAGTGTGTTTTCAAATCAAACAAGAAAAGTAGGAACTAAATAATAAAACTTTCAGGAGAAAAAGCCAAAACGACACAACAGAATCAGGTTTACCTTCTTAGGCTAAGTTAGTAACAGTTGTCATATATAAGACAGAACAAGAAATTGGGAAAAATGACACAAAATGAATTCATGTCAGTCTGTAAACATCAACCAACATCTGTCTAAACTTACAGGGGTCAAGTCAGAAGAAATACAAGAGTTAACTTTCATGTTGTGCTTACCTGCTCTTTGTGAAGCTTTCACAAGTCCCTGCCTGATGACCTCACGCACCCAGGTCATCACCTTTGACCTGCTGGTTCCTCCCACAACAGAAACCACCAGGTTCGGAGGAGGGAGACCCCAATGGGTCGTCATCATATTGTAAACCATAGATGGTGATGTGTCCCATGACAGACGTAGAAACTGAGGAAGTAAACTACAAGCTATTAGTGCTGGAGATCAGGTAAGCAAATAATTAAATTAACACAGTAATTGTATGATTAGTGTTTGTTCAAATACAACAGTAGATTACAAATTACAAACATTAGAAAAGCCAATTATTAACTATTTCAAAATATATGATTAAGATAATCAGAAAGGCACCCACATGGCTGTGTCTCTTGCTGGTTCCAGTAAATTGCACCTCTCCAAAAGCATCAGTGGGGTATTCAGACGAGTGCTGGGCGCTGTCCCAGTGGTTCACTATGGCTGTGCTGAAACAGTCCCCAAGAGCCACAGAGGTGTGGTCGGTTCTGCTATTTCCACACTGACACAGTGCTCCATTACTGATAGAAGTAGAGAAATAAGAGTGTGAGAGAGTCTGGTCATCTTCTTACAACCATTTAACACAGAATCAGTAAAAGGAGTACCTGGAAGATTTCTCCACAAAGGTGGAGCACACTCTCTTCTTGATTGTCTTGGGGATCCAGCTCTGAAAACATTTCCAACAGATCCATAAAATGAGGTTACAGCAGGATTGGTGAGAAGGGATTTATTAAACATTTTTGTAGCAGGGTGTTGAACTTTACTGACAATCCCTGGAACACTCCTCTTAGCAACAGCTGTACATTGAAACCAGTGTGATTTCTGACAAAACTGATTCATTTACAAAAACTAAAGATTAAGAAAATGCAATTAAAGACCATAAATGAGAGCCAGCGAGGCAGCAACACACCGAACCCAGGTGCATCCAATGCCACGAATGAGCATACCAGTGTGACATAAGCAGTCCTGTGAGATGGCTGAAAAATGCACAGTGTCCCACATAGCAAAATTTGTCCGGCCCATCTCTGGCCCACATCCTTGCCTAAATACTGGCCCACTGTTGGCTGGGCCCTCGGCCCAATAACGGCCCACTCACAGAAAAATGACACAAGACAGCTTTGGCCCAGGTCTGGCCCATACACTGTAAGGTGACTCATTTTTGTTTATATTGGCCCTGTACTGGCCCACACTCAGTGAGCCGTACTTGAATGTTGGCTGAGAGCTGGCTTAACACCTGGCCCGGTATTGGCCCATATACTGAAAATCTGAGTTGGCTGAATGTCCCCAGGCCAGCATTGGCCCACACACTGAAATTAGTCTGGCCCATCTCTGGGCCACACCCTTGCCTGAATACTGGCTCACTGCTGGCTGGGCCCTCGGCCCAATGATGGTCCACTCACACAAGTTTGCATACACTGTAAAACTAAGACAATAAAATGCTAAATGTCCAAAAAAGAAATCACGAGTTTTCAAATTTGCATGAAAATGTTTGTATTTAACAAATAATAAATACAATACAAGCAAG
>SSNS01000193.1:1217079-1273535 GCA_006937985.1 Aphyosemion australe | reverse complement strand
TACGTCACGTTGTTCGTTACTCTGATTGGTCCTAGCGCTATCCAATTGTGTGCTGACATTTTGAAAGACAACCGTAGATCCCGCCTCACGACTGAGAGCCGTCAATGGTTCGTGGCCAGACTATTTATACACATATATAGGATGGCTTGCCAGGCTAGCTATTCGGCACCTTCAGCTATCATTTTAAGCAATTCAGCATTCAAACGCATATCTGCCAGAAATGCAATTAATCTAGTTGTTGTTTAACTTTACTGACAAATTTGTATTAAATCTAAATGTTTATTTTCTATTTTGCACTCAAAATGAATATTTTAATACTTTCTTGTTATTCACTGCTCGTTATTCAGGGTTCTATCCGAATCAGCAACTCCTCATGTTTCATTTCAAGTGAACATATAGCACTTGTTCACCCCTAATGGAAATAGCTGTGAGCAGTGTCAGGTATCTCAGGGATGTGCACCCTTGTAACTATATATCAGTGGCATTCTGAATCTTCTTTCTCCTTTACTCAGCATTGGCTGATTTTATAATCAAATGGACCTATCATAAAAACTGTCAACTGAAATATGACCCTAAATAAATCACTGCATTTAATGGAACAAACACTACACAAACCATGCTATGCACTCTTGCTATGCTGTATTAAAAAAACTGTGAACGTAAAAGACCTTGTAAATATTTATGAACCAACTAAAGGTTTAGTGTTCACAGTTTAATCATTACTACTTGCATATGCATCAGTTTGCAATTACACTTACTTTAACCGTATAACTGGCAACTTAAACATTTTGTAAACCATAATTTCAGTCCCTATATCCTATTGAAGCTTTAGTGAAACATAATGGGGGAGGGGGACTTACTCAGCCAATACAACAAAAATATATTTGGGAAGATGTCTGAATAAAAAGCCAAACATAATTACCTTACATTATTATTAACATAACATTTTATTTTTATTAGTATAACCTTAAATTATATTTTCACCCATATAACACTAAATTAATTTAAAAAATTTAAAAATAGACTTTGTTACTTTTTTGGTGTGAAAGTTAAAGGGTTGAACACTATTAAACCAAATAATGACTTCTTGTTAAAATCATAGCAATCATATATAAGCCTAAACATTTAAAAGTTTTTTCCAAAAGTTTTGTTTTGAATAGAGAGCATTCTACATCTAAGAATACATTTATGAATAGTTTTTATATAAAAATTCAAAATAATTTCAAATTCAAAATTCTGTTATTTCAAATAAATAAATAAGATTCTTTCTCACTGTTTCTAAAATATAGCACGGACACATAATAAAGATACATGTCTGACACCACATATGGTGTATAGACATCACTGTCAAGCTGAAAGGAAAGGAGCGTTCTGTGCTTTACCAAATTAAGCAACATGCTTAAGCTGAGTAGACACACTTGAGCATATATAAGCAGCAGCTCTAAATGCCTGCTTTAACTGACAGGCATTTGACTCAGGTGAGCCCTATGTGTGATAGTCTTTAGTTCAGGAGACACTTAAAAACAATATTGATTGGATAAACAATAAATAAATAAACAATTTTTATTGTATATAAATACATTTGAAATTGGGCAATTCTGTGTTCTCTCTTGTAGCATTTCTGGTTCCACACAAGACATCCATTTCTTAAGTCTGGACCCTGTGAGGTAAGCAGATTATTACAAAAGGAAATTCATGTAAAATAATTGGATTAAAGATTAAATATATACATGAGCCATAAGGATAATGCTGGAGAATATTTGTGAACATTTCAGGCTCCACTAAAAGTGTCATCATGAGTACCGACGCTGAGATGGAGCAGTATGGTCCGGCATCCATTTACCTCCGGAAGCCAGAAAAGGAGAGGATTGAAGCTCAAACTGCTCCATTTGATGCAAAAACAGCCTTCTTTGTGATTGATGATGCTGACCTTTATGTCAAGTGTAAAGTTGTTAAGAGGGAGGGTGGCAAAGCCACATGTGAGACAGAAGGAGGGAAGGTAAAGTTTATTGTGTATGCTTTAGCTTTTATTTTGTTCTTATCAAATACATATTCTATATAAAAATGCATTTGTGACCATTAAAATCCAATTTTTGTTTCAGACTGTCACCGTAAAAGAGGATGACATCCATCCCAGGAACCCTCCAAAGTTCGACAAAATTGAGGACATGGCCATGATGACCCACCTCAATGAGCCAACTGTGCTGTATAACCTCAAAGAGCGTTATGCATCATGGATGATCTACGTAAGTTTTTACTTTACAAAAAATTAAAATGAATACAAAAACAGCTGCAAACTGATATGTTTCTGCTCAACAGACCTACTCTGGGTTGTTCTGTGTGGTCGTGAATCCCTACAAGTGGCTTCCTGTGTATGATGCTGTCTGTGTAGCAGCATACAGAGGCAAGAAGAAGATTGAGGCTCCACCCCACATCTTCTCCATCTCTGACAATGCCTATCAGTTCATG
This sequence comes from Aphyosemion australe, assembly GCA_006937985.1. Taxonomy (NCBI): domain Eukaryota; kingdom Metazoa; phylum Chordata; class Actinopteri; order Cyprinodontiformes; family Nothobranchiidae; genus Aphyosemion; species Aphyosemion australe. Next base: position 1,271,066 of record SSNS01000193.1, on the reverse strand, counting down.
CTCACTGGTATGATTAAACCATTACTTACAAATATGTTTCACTGTCAGAAATATGTATCCAAAAATATTTTTTAATTATGTCACAACAGAAGACCATGAAACGCATGTTTGTCTGTTTTTCAGATCGTGAGAACCAGTCTGTCCTGATTACGTGAGTATGCAAAAAACTGAAAGTTTTACTCACCACATGCCTACACAAAACTAGAGTATTTAAAAATGCCTTTTCTGACTCAGCGGTGAATCTGGTGCTGGAAAGACTGTCAACACCAAGCGTGTCATCCAGTACTTTGCAACAATTGCAGCTCTGGGTGGTAAAAAGGATGCAGGAAGCTCTGGAAAAATTCAGGTAAATAAAACAATGATTTGTTTGTATGACTTCCTACAGGAATGGCTTACCTAACTAAAATGATCTCTTGCAGGGCTCCCTTGAGGACCAGATTGTTGCTGCCAATCCACTGCTGGAGGCCTATGGTAATGCTAAGACTGTGAGGAATGACAACTCCTCCCGTTTTGTAAGTGATAAAAATAATTGTGACATTAATGACCTAATGTCATACAAACAACTAATGCTAAGGGTGTCATTATCTAGGGTAAATTCATCAGGATCCACTTTGGCACATCTGGAAAGCTGGCTTCAGCTGATATTGAAACTTGTAAGTTTCCATCACTGTATTATCTTAAGAAGTACATCATATCTGTGGATCAGGGTATAAGGCAAAGCAGGCCAGAAAAAAATGTATTGCCCCATTTACTTGTAGGGGGAACTTAGGCTCACAGAAAAAATGCAAAGAAATCAATATGAGTATAATAATTAAATCAGCATAAATGATTAGAATAATGAAAGCAGAAAATCCACATATTTATCTGACATAACTGAATTCCTAAAAAGGATAAAGAAACCAACTGGTGCATAAACCACATTGGCAAAGAGTATTATGTTGTGGTACATTTTATGATTTTTGTTTTTTTCTCTTAGATCTGCTGGAGAAGTCCCGTGTCACCTTCCAGTTGTCTGCTGAGAGGAGCTACCATATCTTCTATCAGCTGATGACAGGCCACAAGCCCGAGCTTCTGGGTATGTTAATACTGTAGAATGATTTAATAAAATAAACAAAAGTATATTGTGGTATATGTTTGAACATTTTATTTTCATTTCTTTACAGAGGCTCTGCTGATCACCACCAACCCCTATGACTACCCAATGATCAGCCAGGGTGAAATCACAGTCAAGAGCATCAATGATGTGGAGGAGTTCATTGCAACAGATGTAAAAACATATTTTGATGAACTTGGGCTTTTGTACCTCAAACTGAAGTGATTTGTACTTAATGCACTCTTCCCTACACAGACTGCAATTGATATCTTGGGCTTCAATGCTGAAGAGAAGGTCAGCATCTACAAGCTGACTGGTGCTGTGATGCATCACGGCAACATGAAGTTCAAGCAGAAGCAGCGTGAGGAGCAGGCTGAACCAGACGGCACTGAGGGTAATTACAAATTATTGTGTATTTTAACAACTTTTAAAAGGCTTGCCCCCCCAAAGTTTCATATTGTCTTGTACTAATCTTTGAGTTATGCGGAGAAATTTTCACTTTATTGAGTATTGTCTTTCTTCATCTTCATCAGTGGCTGACAAAATCGCCTACCTTTTGGGCCTGAACTCAGCTGATATGCTGAAAGCTCTGTGCTACCCAAGAGTCAAGGTCGGAAATGAGATGGTCACCAAAGGTCAGACCGTGCCCCAGGTAAATAGAAAAAAATTACAAATTTGCTCTCTTTTTGCATCATGTGATTTGTGTAGCATAGTTCTGTTTCGGTGCATGAGCTAAATGAGTAAATCTCACTTAACTAGCACTTTTTCTTCTAGGTCAACAATGCTGTCTCAGCCTTGTGCAAGTCAATCTATGAGAAGATGTTCTTGTGGATGGTCATCCGTATCAATGAGATGTTGGACACAAAGCAGCCAAGAGCTTTCTTCATTGGAGTGTTGGACATTGCTGGATTTGAGATCTTTGATGTGAGTAGTTAAAATGAAGTGATAATTTGGAGAATATTACTTTCTCATGAAATAAAACACACTTTCTGTGATTACAGTTCAACAGCTTGGAGCAGCTCTGCATCAACTTCACCAATGAGAAACTGCAACAGTTCTTCAACCACACCATGTTTGTCCTGGAACAAGAGGAGTACAAGAAGGAGGGCATTGACTGGGAGTTCATTGACTTTGGTATGGACTTGGCTGCCTGCATTGAGCTTATTGAGAAGGTAAGAAGCTGTGATGCTCAATCAGTTTCATTTGTTCATCAATGTAAATATTATATTTTTAAAAAAATATCTCATGTAATTTTTCCAGCCAATGGGTATCTTCTCAATCCTTGAAGAGGAGTGCATGTTCCCCAAGGCTTCTGACACAACTTTCAAGAACAAGCTGATTGACCAGCATCTTGGCAAGAACAAGGCCTTTGAGAAGCCAAAGCCTGGAAAGGGCAAGGCTGAGGCACACTTCGCCCTGGTTCACTATGCTGGTACAGTGGACTACAACATCACTGGCTGGCTGGACAAGAACAAGGACCCACTGAATGAATCAGTGGTTCAGCTCTACCAGAAATCTTCAAACAAACTGCTGAGTATGCTGTATGCAGCCCATGCTCAGCTGAGGGTAAGATACAAGAGGGGAAAAAACAAGCAGATTTCTTAAAATTAAATTATTATTAAAAAGGGATTCATCTTTTCTCTTAACTACCGCTCCATATATATATATATATATATATATATATATATATATTATGTGTGTTTGTGTGTGTCATCTTAGTTTATATATACAATCTAATTCTTCATTCAAGTTCTTCATTCACCTAATACTTTTTATCTCTAAGTCTGCAACAAAAGTGTGTCTAAAATGTAGTGAGACTAAGGATAAACTGTAGTAATAGGTTGAACACACTTGTTTTGATTTAATAACACTGTAAAAATTCTTGTTCATTTCTAAAGCTGAGGGCAGTGGAAAGAAGGCTGGCAAGAAGAAGGGTGGTTCCTTCCAGACTGTGTCTGCTCTTTTCAGGGTATGTTTATTATCAGAGCTTTTCAAAACAGTGTGAACCCAATACAGAATAAATACATTTTTATTTTACAATGCTGATCCACAGGAGAATTTGGGTAAATTGATGACCAATCTGAGGAGCACTCATCCTCACTTTGTGCGCTGCCTGATTCCCAATGAAACAAAGACCCCAGGTAAGAACCCCCACTGTTCAGTACATTAGAACATACAAGGTGACCAAAGGTCATGCTAGACATTTTAGTTGTCTGTCATTTTGACCGACAGGGTAAAAAAATGGTCATGATCAATTGTTTTTCTTATCACTTTCATTTTTTAAAATATTCAATACTATTTAATTTTCATTAATTTTAATGAATATTAAGAGTGTCCCAGTAACACAGTAATAAAAAAATTCCATTTAAAGTAGCAACACTTCACCTGATGTGGCCCGAACGCAAAGTATCACTGCTCCGTGTAAACCTGAACTGTTTACCTGCTTGTGCGTAATCAAATGTGTCTAGGGGGCTTGCTGAAGAGGCTATAGTCATGAGGTTCTAGACTTTTGCCATTGACAGAATCCGTGCACCGCTGCCACAATGAAAACCGGAATCACGACCACTACTTCAGCTGAAGTTTTAAAATCAAGTGACATTTCTTCAAGTGAAAGAACCAGAATTCTGCTAAATTCTCTGGCAGCAGAATTTTCAGAGCTGGAAAGCACTCCCTTTAGAGGGAGGTAATCCTGCTGCAAGTGCTCTTGAAACAGTGGTTCTGCTGAACTGGACACGCTACGAGCTCCTTTCCAAAGCCCCTTACGTGAACTGTCAAAAGTGAAATGTGTTGAGAATGGTGTCCAGGTTTGAGATAATGTTTGGCTGCTCTGATGGGAGTCGTTTCTTGATTGATTTTGTTACCTCTGTGATGTACTCTGTGCATAACGTTTACAATGTCTGCGCACCTGCATGAGTCGGGGTGTGAATTGCAATCTGTCAAATGACCGACGGTCTTCAGATTTTTCTGTCACTGTTTAAAAAAAAATCAAATATGGAAAATGTCTGGTTATGTCACCCTTGAAAGTGACATAGCTGAATTTGACTAACAACATATCTTCAACACCCAGGTCTTATGGAGAACTTCTTGGTCATCCATCAGCTGAGGTGTAACGGTGTGCTGGAGGGTATCAGGATCTGCAGAAAGGGCTTCCCTGGCAGAATCCTCTACGGTGACTTCAAGCAGAGGTTACATCTATTTTACTACAAACATGCAAGCTTGGTTTCTGATTGTCAATAAGGACAATACTCAAACTATTATGTTTCTATAGATACAAAGTATTGAATGCCAGTGTCATCCCTGAGGGACAGTTCATTGACAACAAGAAAGCTTCAGAGAAGTTGTTGGGCTCCATTGATGTGGACCACACTCAGTACAAGTTTGGACACACTAAGGTACATTTCAACATGATATTAACATAGCAAAAATTTACCAAGTGGTATTCACAGGTACTGACAAGCAATATTTTTGATATGACCACATAGGTGTTCTTCAAAGCTGGTCTCCTGGGTACACTTGAGGAGATGAGAGATGAAAAACTGGCTGAGCTGGTGACCATGACTCAAGCTCTCTGCAGAGGTTATGTCATGAGGAAGGAGTTTGTTAAGATGATGGAGAGGAGGTGGGATTATTATCAGATTTACTAAAGACTTTAACTGTCCTTTCATATCAAGATCTTGAAATGTAAAATGGTGTTAAAAATTTGCTCCTTTTAGAGAATCTATCTACACAATTCAGTACAATGTTCGATCATTCATGAATGTGAAGAACTGGCCATGGCTGAAACTGTACTTCAAGATCAAGCCTCTTCTGAAGAGTGCTGAGACCGAGAAGGAGCTGCAGCAGATGAAGGAGAACTATGATAAGATGAAAACAGACTTGGCTACTGCTCTGGCCAAGAAGAAGGAGCTGGAGGAGAAAATGGTTTCCCTGCTCCAGGAGAAGAATGACTTGCAGCTCCAAGTGGCCTCTGTGAGTAGGAAAATGTCTCATTTGGTTTCTTGGTCTCCTAAAGTCAGAAAAGAAGTTTTGTACCCATTTTTACAACAAAAGAGCATGTTACATTTTATTTTACATGTGCTTTCCATACAATTTACAACATAGTGAGGGTTAAACACAGAAGTACTTAAAATTCTGTTGAACACTATTTATAGGAAGTTGAGAATCTCGGAGATGCTGAGGAAAGGTGTGAAGGGCTCATCAAGAGCAAGATTCAGCTTGAGGCTAAACTCAAAGAGACAACAGAGAGACTGGAGGATGAAGAGGAAATCAATGCTGAGTTGACTGCCAAGAAGAGGAAACTGGAGGATGAATGCTCTGAGCTGAAAAAGGACATTGATGACCTGGAGCTCACCTTGGCCAAAGTGGAGAAGGAGAAACATGCCACTGAGAACAAGGTGCAAATCAGTTACTGTCTGATACTAGCATGTAAACTTAAAGAGCTGTGTACATGTGTGCAGTTAGATGTATTTTAATGCATTTTTATGTTACATGTAGGTGAAAAACTTGACAGAAGAAATGGCTACTCAAGATGAGGCCATTGCTAAGCTGACCAAGGAGAAGAAAGCTCTCCAGGAGGCCCATCAGCAAACACTGGATGATCTCCAGGCTGAGGAAGACAAAGTCAACACTCTGACCAAGGCCAAGACAAAGCTGGAACAGCAAGTGGATGATGTAAGAAAACTGTTTCTTTCACTATATCATTTCATTTACATTGGCATAAACTATTGTTATTGACGTAGAAATATGTACCATCTGACAGCTTGAAGGCTCACTGGAGCAAGAGAAGAAGCTTCGTATGGATCTTGAGAGAGCCAAGAGGAAGCTTGAAGGAGATCTGAAACTAGCCCAGGAGTCCATAATGGACCTGGAGAATGACAAGCAGCAATCAGATGAGAAAATCAAAAAGTAAATGAAATTACATTATTTACTGTACACTATAAAAGCTTATTTCTTTCAGACTAAAATAATTTTTGTTGAAATCCAGGAAGGAATTTGAAACCAGCCAACTCCTCAGCAAGATTGAGGATGAACAGTCCCTTGGTGCTCAGCTTCAGAAGAAGATCAAAGAACTCCAGGTATATATTCCTATAAAACTATTGTTATTATATTAATGTGTAATTATGTTACTTTCAAGTTAATGAACCAGTCTAAATGTTACTTTCATTTGTCAAAATCTAGGCTCGTATTGAAGAGCTGGAGGAGGAGATTGAAGCTGAGAGGGCTGCTCGTGCTAAAGTTGAGAAGCAGAGAGCTGACCTCTCCAGGGAGCTTGAGGAGATCAGTGAGAGGCTTGAGGAAGCTGGTGGAGCAACAGCTGCTCAGATTGAGATGAACAAGAAGCGTGAAGCTGAGTTCCAGAAGCTTCGTCGTGACCTTGAAGAGTCCACCCTCCAGCATGAAGCCACTGCAGCAGCTCTCCGCAAGAAGCAGGCCGACAGCGTTGCAGAGCTGGGAGAGCAGATCGACAACCTGCAGCGTGTCAAGCAGAAGCTGGAGAAGGAGAAGAGCGAGTACAAGATGGAGATTGATGACCTCTCCAGCAACATGGAGGCTGTTGCCAAAGCAAAGGTGAATAGACACGTCTCACTTTACTATGTTATAATGAACACAAAATAAATGAAACATTTTGTGCTTTTAGGGCAACTTGGAGAAAATGTGCAGAACCCTTGAGGACCAACTCAGTGAAATTAAAGCCAAAAATGATGAAAATGTTCGCCAGCTGAATGACATTAATGCACACAAGGCAAGACTTCAGACAGAGAACGGTAAGTTACTTAAAACTTGAACTTGTATAATAATATATTAAAAGCATCAAGTGCATCAACGCATTTGTAATTTTCACAGGTGAACTGGCTCGCCAGCTGGAGGAGAAAGAAGCTCTTGTTTCTCAGTTGACAAGAGGCAAGCAGGCTTTCACTCAGCAGATTGAGGAGCTCAAGAGACACGTGGAGGAGGAAGTGAAGGTACAGAAATCTGACATCATTTGTTCCTCAAACACTCAATTTCCATAGAAAACTAATTCCTCAGTGTATATCACATGTGGGTTGATAATTAATGTTGTCTACTCAATTCACATGAAAATTTCTTGTAACAATAGTAAAATAATACCTGTTTCCCACTGACTGTGTTTTATAGGCCAAGAACGCCCTGGCCCATGCTGTTCAGTCTGCCCGCCATGACTGTGATCTGCTCAGGGAGCAGTTTGAGGAGGAGCAGGAGGCCAAGGCTGAGCTCCAGAGAGGAATGTCTAAGGCCAACAGTGAGGTGGCTCAGTGGAGAACCAAATACGAGACTGATGCCATCCAACGCACTGAGGAGCTGGAGGAGTCCAAGTATGTGCCTACAATTTTGTCATGTATAATAAATTTTATTTATCGTATTTTCCACTAATCAGCTCAAACATCTCTTCACCAAAGGAAAAAGCTTGCCCAGCGCCTGCAGGAGGCTGAGGAATCCATTGAGGCTGTGAACTCCAAGTGTGCCTCTCTGGAAAAGACCAAGCAGAGGCTGCAGGGTGAAGTGGAGGACCTCATGATTGATGTGGAGAGAGCTAATGCTCTGGCTGCCAACCTTGACAAGAAACAGAGGAACTTTGACAAGGTAAAATGATAATTTGGGAATTTCAAGTACTATAAAGTTTCACCCGTGAACATGGAACAAATTGTTATTACTGACTATTTATCTCCACTGCAAATATAGGTGCTGTCAGAATGGAAACAGAAGTATGAGGAGGGCCAGGCAGAGCTGGAAGGAGCCCAAAAGGAGGCTCGTTCTTTGAGCACGGAGCTGTTCAAGATGAAGAACTCCTATGAGGAGGCACTGGATCAGCTGGAGACCATGAAGAGGGAGAACAAGAACCTGCAGCGTATGTTATTTTTTCAAGTACACAGAATGATATTAATTTTATGAGTAACTAAACCATCTTGCATTGCTGACCTGTTTTTTAGTGTGTTTCACAATTGTATCTTTTTACAAACAAAATAACTTTTGTAGGTAAGGTATTAATTTTCCTTGATTGTGACTTTGTAGAGGAGATCTCAGATCTGACTGAACAAATTGGTGAGACTGGAAAGAGCATCCATGAGCTGGAGAAAGCCAAGAAGACTGTGGAGACTGAGAAATCTGAAATTCAGTCTGCACTGGAAGAAGCTGAAGTAAGATCTTGATAATCACTTAATAGACATGAGACATCCACGTGTGCATAAATGCTAATGAATATGACTTTTTCTTCTAACAACAACTTATTTGGTATCTTTTTTTAAATGTAAAGGGCACTCTGGAGCACGAGGAGGCTAAGATTCTCCGTGTCCAGCTTGAGCTCAACCAGGTCAAGGGTGAGGTTGACAGGAAACTGGCTGAGAAGGATGAGGAAATGGAGCAGATCAAGAGAAACAGCCAGAGGGTGATTGACTCCATGCAGAGCACTCTTGATTCTGAGGTCAGGAGCAGGAACGATGCCCTGAGAGTCAAGAAGAAGATGGAGGGAGACCTGAATGAGATGGAGATTCAGCTGAGCCATGCCAACAGACAGGCTGCTGAGGCCCAGAAACAACTGAGGAATGTCCAGGGACAACTCAAGGTGGGGATGGGGTTAGATCTGAATTTAATAGAAGTTTGAAAAGAAACAAAATGTTGACTGTTTCATATTTTTGCTGTTAGGATGCCCAACTGCACCTTGATGATGCTGTCAGAGGACAGGAAGACATGAAGGAGCAAGTTGCCATGGTGGAGCGCAGGAATGGTCTGATGGTGGCTGAGATTGAGGAGCTGAGAGCTGCTCTGGAGCAGACTGAGAGAGCACGTAAAGTGGCTGAGCAGGAGTTGGTTGATGCCAGTGAGCGTGTTGGACTGCTCCACTCTCAGGTTGGATTCTATTCATTTACAAGAACTGAAATATATAAAATATAGAAGACATATGCTTAACATTTATTTTGGACAATTTTCAGAACACCAGCCTCATAAACACCAAGAAGAAGCTGGAGTCTGATCTTGTCCAAGTTCAGGGTGAGGTGGATGATAGTGTTCAGGAAGCAAGAAATGCTGAGGACAAAGCCAAGAAGGCTATCACTGATGTGAGAATCCCCTTTAAATTTGTTACTTCAACACACATTTATTTATTTTTCCGTATCTTTCAAAATTGTAATTTCAAAATTTTCATCATTCCAGGCTGCCATGATGGCTGAGGAGCTGAAGAAGGAGCAGGACACCAGTTCTCACCTGGAGAGGATGAAGAAGAACCTGGAGGTCACAGTTAAGGACCTGCAGCATCGTCTGGATGAGGCTGAGAACCTCGCCATGAAGGGTGGCAAGAAGCAGCTCCAGAAACTGGAACAGAGGGTATAAATGTTGCATGCCCTAAATGAGTCTAATATGCAGCAGTGCCAGGTCTGACATTGCCTTCCAATTTCAAACAGGTTCGTGAACTGGAGTCTGAAGTTGAAGGTGAACAGAGACGTGGAGCTGATGCCATCAAGGGTGTCCGCAAATATGAGAGGAGAGTTAAAGAGCTGACTTACCAGGTATATTGATTTTTATTTCGATTGAATTGTTCTTGTCTACTGGTTTCTTCTATTTTGTGACATAAGTTTTGTTTTTTACTACCATAGACTGAGGAGGACAAGAAGAATCTGATCAGACTTCAGGATCTGGTGGACAAACTGCAGCTCAAAGTCAAGGCTTACAAGAGACAGGCTGAGGAGGCTGTAAGTCACATAGTTTATGACTGTTGATTTATTTTATTTTATTGACACTCAGTTTTTCAGTAGCCTTAGAGGACATTGTAAATTTCAAATATAATTACATGCAATTATAAAATCCACAGGAGGAGCAGGCCAACACCCACATGTCCAGGCTCAGGAAGGTTCAGCATGAGATGGAAGAAGCTCAGGAGCGCGCTGACATCGCTGAGTCCCAGGTCAACAAGCTCAGAGCCAAGAGTCGTGATACTGGAAAGGTGAGTTCTCATTTCATGGAAATCATAGTTTAGATCAGACGTTTTTCCACTTTAATATTTCACCTCTTTGCAAAATGACAAGATTATAAACTGTTTCTAACACGTGCTAACATAACTACATTTTCTTACTCTTTTCCAGTCTGACAGCGCTGAATAAGAGACACCATTCATCTTGCAACATTTTAACAGAGTTCATAAAATATGAACTACAGCTGTTAAATTGTTCTTTTAATGTATCAAGTTAATAAAGTACATCACTGAATTTTAATACTATTTTCTCCATTTTATTTACCTTTTTGTTTAACTTGATTACTTTTATATTTAATCTTTGGTCAGTCAAGTAATTTTGTGAGATCAGAAATGTTTATTCTACTGTTGGAAGAACTCATTCAAAACCACAACTGCATGTGTTACAAAACTGATAAAGATTGTGTTTATTAGTTTTGCTCAACCAAAAAATTAAACCATTTCAGATTCTATACTATCAGTATTGAATCCACAGCAGTGATTATATTTTTATTACAAAGGAAAGGCCAGTTTAAAGAATAATTTTGATTCATATGAAGTTTAAAGTGACATGGATTTTATATATAAAAAAAACTATGGAAACTAGGCATGTCTGAAACTCTCCAAGTACAAACTTAGCATAATGTGTTTCATACTACAAATTAAGAAGATTACTCATTTTAAAATAAATAACATTTTGTGTTTTAACAAGTTTTTTTCAAACCATTTTTAATTGGTGAATCCGGAAACTATTGATGTAATAACATAAATGCTTTGTGTGGAAAAATGTTTCCAACAGCATCCATAATTGCTCTGATCTGGTAAAGTATCCAACATATCAAACAAAAGCTAAAACAAATGTTATCATTAAATTATATTTAAAAGTTTAAGGCCATGTAATGTTTAATAATTCATGCATGTACTAATAATGTGACAAAAACAATCAGCTTTCCTTAGGTAATGGTTTATTGTAAATCTAAAACAATTATTTGATCATGCTATGACTATATGAAAAATAAACAAGCAGCTTTCATTTTTACATTAAAAATACAAATTTAACCCTTAAATGATCCATCACATTCATCTCTCTACTTTTCATCTCCATGATGCTTTGTTTAGAAAAAAATTATTGTAAAGCCAAACTAACTGAAGCCAAAACGAGTACATGCAAAGACTTATTCAAACACTTACTTTATCGGAAATATATTCTACATTCACTTTACATTCACTGGCTACACTCAGCAGTTCATCTACCACATAGCAGAACAGGGAATGTAGCTGCGGTTAAAACAGAGTACTCATTGCAAATGAAATCGGCCAACAGCCACAGGGAGCACCTTATAAGTATCCAAGATGTCTCTGTCATCTGTTTCCTGACACTTGAGACCACACTTTCAGATGCCATCCTATTTTTGAATGTGCTGTTCAAGCAAACCCTGGCTGAAAATGAGAGCAGTCATCAAATAAATTAGACAGGCAGCTTATAAAACATAACACCCCTTCCATGCACACGCACACACACACACAGCACCCTTTAACCCTATGCTGTAAAGAGATAAATTCTGAGATGGATGTAATTCTAGTTTAGAAATAACGAACCAGTAATTGATTTACAAGTGAACCTTTGCATAGCATTGTAGTACAACTGTCTCAATGAAAGTAAATATGTTGTCTTTTGCAATAGAAAGGTTGCTAATGATGTTAAAGTAACATTTAAAAATGTTGCTCTTCAATGAATTCCTGTAGTGGCTCAAATTTCAGGAGGTCCTAAACTCTCTTTATAGGGCGGTTGGATTATTTTTGGATAATTTTTGTCCTTTAAACCTGTTAAAATTGCATTAGTAGGTGCAAAGATGGATTCAGAATATTTTGGAGTCTAAGAAAATCTCATAAATTGAAGAGTTCAACAAAAGTGTGCTATAGCTCTGCTACAAACGTAGGTTTAATTCTATATTTTGATTGCAAAATATGTTTGAATAAGTTAGCTTCCTTTATACCTATCAAAATTTCAATCATAGCTGCAAAGTGGAGTCTTACTATTTATGGAGTCTAACAAAATCTCATAAATTGAAGAGTATGCTATAACAAAAGTATGCTATAGCTATGCTACCAACTTAGGTTTAATTCAATATTTTTGTTGCAAAGTAAACCCATAATAAGCTTTACAGTGAACCAACCAATCCTAGTCTTTTAAATATTCTGAACTTCAGTGATGTAGTTGATTACAATACAAATTATGTATAAAGCAAAAAAAAAAAAAACATGTCCAGACTTTGATCAAAATGAAGGAATCCAGTAATGATTTGATAAATACATTTGACAAACTGAAAACTCAAACTATGATAATAAAAAAAAAGATCTGTGTGTCTCTGTGTGTGTAGACAATTAAAAATTCTCTTACTTCAGTTGGCTCAAAGAGACTATAGATAATATAATTTAGTTTAATGATTTGTATCATTCTTTGGATTGTTTGATGTGTGGTATTCATTATTTTGTGGTGTGGGGAATATTTTAGGTTGATTAATTTTTAATGTGTTAGCTTTGGTCAAATATCACGTAAAAGGGATAGGTTTTATGATTTTGCTTCTACCTACACCCTTTCAGTTAGGCCAACTGAAATCCACTGTTTGTTTTGTACCAAAATAAACTTCCATTCATAGATGGTCTAGTTTATTGCCTAAAGGTTTAACACCACAAGGCCCTGTGTATGACAATGTGAAATAAACAACATTAAAACAACAACAAGGAAGAGCCACAGGAGTTTAGACATATTTAGAAAGCCTACCATTAATGCCCTAGTCCAAGTTCTTAGAAAACTATACTGATAATATTTCTATTAATCAAAATGAATAGGAAAACCACATCAAATGTTATTGCTCTAATATATATATATATATATATATATATATATATATATATATATATATATATATATATATATATATAAATATATATATTATTTCACAATAAAATGTCATGCAAGAAACCCAAACTGATTCAATTTATTTTGAGTGTGCTGTAATTTAAATGAAATATATTTTTATACATACAATGGAGCAAAAAATAAATTTTCAGCCACTTATTGTGTAAACTATCCCACTTAAAAAGATGAGAGGTCTGTAATTTTCATCATAGGTACACGTCAATTGTGAGAGACAAAATGGCAAAAATATCATGAAATCACATTGAATGATTTTGAAAAATATTTATGTATAATGGTGCAGAAAATAAGCATTTAGGTCAAAAACATAGCTTTATTTTGGCCCAATCTTCTATGGATATCTTCTTTAAAGCTTTAATGTTTTGGGGTTGTCGCTGGGCAAGATGGACTTTCAACTCCCTCCTTTCACAATTGATGGCTGCCAAATACTTTTTATATATACACACATACACATGTATAAATATATATATTTAATTAAATGTATATGTGTGTGTTTTTAATGAGATGGTGGCTCCATCTGGATTGAACTGTGAGTTTAGTGTGGTCCTTTGCAGAAAGGTGCAAGCAAATGGAGTCATTAACACTTGAACTGAAGCTCCCCACACAGGGACCAGCACTAATCAGTCAAAATGCAGTCCCCTGCCATTTTTAGAAAGTTGCTGAACGAGGCACATTCAGATGGACCACCTGCACTCTGACCAAAAAAGATGCAACACTTTGGTTTATTTCTTCGCATCACATTTGATAGTGTTACACAGAATATTTTTAGAACATATTCTATAACATCACTATGCCTGTCTCATGGTCTTAGAGCTATTTATTTACTAATTATCAGTTCTGAAAGGCTAGAAAAGGAAATGAAATGCTCTGTCTACAGTTCCAGGAACTACTTTCTAGCTTCCATTATATGTTGGAAAAATACAGAAGTATTCTTAATTTTAATCTAAACTTTAAAAAGACACAATGTGGATGAGCAATTACAGAAGAAGAAAGGATTTTTTACATTGAGCCTATCTAGATAAAAATCACAGGTATAATAAAAAATTTAAAAATGATTAAAAACATAATAAAAAAGACAGAAACGAATATAAGATACTAAAAAAGAAACCATGGGAGCCAGAAAAATACAGAAGTGACAGAAACGGCAGCATGAAAAGAAGCTAGTGAGGAAGATTAGGATGACTGGCAGTTCAATTGAAAACCAGCCTGAACAGGTGAGTTTTCAGCTGCTTTTTAAAGGAGACCAATGACTCCACTGATCTCAGGCTCAGGGGGAGAGAGTTCCAGAGTCTGGGGGCCACAGCAGCAAATGATCTGTCACCTTTGGTCTTTAGCCTGGTGCGCTGCACAACCAGTAGGCTTTGATCACTGGACCTCAGGGACCTGCTGGGGGTGTAGGGACGGAGAAGATCACCAATGTATGATGGTGCTTGTCTGTGTAAGGCCCTAAAAACCAAAAGCAAGATGGTAAATGGCCTATATTTGATATAGCACCTTCTACAGTTCTACAACTCTCAAGGTGCTTTTCAATACAAGTAGTCATTCATCCACACACATACATTCATACGCTTGTTTTGATGAACAACAACATGGCCACAGCTGCCCTGGGGCACACTGACGGAATTGAGGCTGCCGATCACAGGCAATTCCAAAGTGCAAGCCGAGTCAAAGATCACACCAAGATTCCTGACAAATGGTTTGTTGTGAGAAGCAAGCTGACAAAAACAATCTCTGACTTTGGGAACCAGCTGGTTTGGAGCACACATGAGGATCTCAGTCTTGTCTTTATTCAGCTGTAGAACGTTCCCAGCCATCCAGTTTTTAATAGAGTCTAAGCAGGTGTGTAACAGCTGCAGCTTGGACTTAAAGGAGATGTACAGTTGAATGTCATCTGCATAAAGATGGTAGGAGGTTTCTTTCAAAGAGCTCAGGGTGGGCTGGAGAGGGAGCAGATAAAGGAGGAACAATAGAGGCCCCAGGACAAAACCATGTTACACAACATGGGCAAGGAAGGTGGAAGAGGACCAAAACTTGGAGAAAGCCTCAAAGAAGTAACGCTGAGACAGATAAGAGAAAACCACTCCAGATCAGTTCCTGATAGGCCTGCCCAGTGTCTTAGCCTATCAAGTAGCAGGTGATGGTCAAGTGTCAAAGGCTGCAATGACGTCCAGCTCACTGTGAATCAGAAAGTCATTAGAGACCCTGACCCCGAATCCACACTGGAGGAATCAGCAGAGCTGAATGGCAGTGGGAAAGTTTACTCACGTGCTTTGCTGCGCATCAATTCACACTGGGGTAGAGTATAAGATGCGGAGCAGCTTCCCCGATGTCCTCCTCACTGGACTCACAAGATCACAAAATCCCTCAAGACTTCAAATGTAGCGGTTTTTATACCATCTGCCATTAAACCAAGAAGAAGAACACGTTTGATATCCCTGTTTGATGTCATAGATAATGTTGTATCTCTCCACTGCCAGGATTAAAGCCATGAAAAACATACAGTGGCACTTCTTGAAAGATGCTGGGAGTAAATAAGCCATTAGGTCACATGTATTGACGTAATTTACATAGATAAGTTTATTCAGTTACATTGAATAACTGAAATCACATCTCTGTAATAGTTTTTTATTTTGAAATTTACCAGACATTTTACACTGATATCATGTGTGATTTCTTGTCTGCAGAAATTGATGCATTCAAACATTCAAATGATATTTCTGCAAGAAATGCAATTTATTTAGTTATTAGAAGATAAAGGATGATTGAAAGCAGCAGAAAATTTGCCAACAGTGCTCTGATTAAGAAAACAAGAAGTAACCAAATTAAGTCATTTAAGGAGGTTGAAGTCATTGAATTCCTGAAGGAAAGAATTGTTTGGTATGGTGTGGTATCAGGGCCAAAATTAAGACTACTTCCCTGCTGCTGGAGGCAGGTATATATTCCGAAGCAAGCTACTGATCTGATTAATGATAGGCTGGTTCTGCTAACTCAGAGGCTGGTGCTGGTTACTGAGAAAAAGCCCACTAACTTGTGTCAATATTGGAGACGCTAGTGACTAGCAATCCTTGGCTGGTCATCATCTGGATCACCTCCTCTGCTGTCTATTAGCATGGATAGTCTAGCGATAGCCTGGATAGGCTGGCATTAGCATTGGAGAAGCCAGCTATTTGCATGCCTAGGCTGGTCACTCACTGGATTTCCTACTCCCTCTGCTGTCTATTAGCATAGATAGAGTTAGTATTGGAGAGCATAGAGAGCCTAAGTCTCCTCACCTTCTGATTGGCTAATGGGTCCCCAGAACTAAAGTGAACGGGGCTATAAATTATTTTCTAATCTGCTTTGCCTTACGCCCTGAATCACTGATATTTTGCACTTATATTTATATGAAAAATAATTATATTTTTTAGACTATATCTGTCTCTTATTTTGAGATTTATTTGCTTGTAAAAATTCGTAAATAAAATTACTACAAATCACAAGACGCATATATGACGTCACTATAGAATCTCTTCTCCCCCAGCGTGCTACTTACCACATGGCCAGATTTATAGTGGTTTTCTCCACATTTAATGCTCCTTCTTTCATCCTGGAAGAAGGATTCGAAGCTCGCTAAACTCACAGCCATTTTTTTCTCCTCTTCGTGTCTGGTTCGATGACATCAATTTGGAGAGACGCGCATTTGTAATCCATTACTTCTCAACCTAAAATAACTTTTGCCGCTTGTTGAAAAAAAGCGCTTTCTTGGCATCAAAATGTCTTTAAAATTCACAGACATCATATGTGAAATCCATGGCACATATCAAACAGGATCAGAAAATAACTTTTATCCACTTATAGACTCCCATTCAATTTTTTTGGCAGTTGGGCATCCATGATCCTGAAGTAGATGGGCTTGACTTAGGCTCCCTATTGGAGAGGCTAATGATTTGCATGTCTCGACTGGTCACTTGCTTACTTAGTATATATTTTTTCTTTTAAACTTAATTCATAAAATGAATGACATATAAAATCTATAACAGAATAATCTGATGTTTGCTGCCAAACTTCAGTCAAAAATAGGACAATCCAGGTTTTTAATGTGAAATTAGATCATTAAGTAGAAAAGAATTATTGTTTATGGAGCGGACATTTTGTGTACAACAGCCTCACTTATTTCAGTGTGCCCCAGCTGTGGCCACAACATAGCTCATTACCACCAGTGTGTGAATGTGTGTGTGAACCAGTGAATGACTGTTGTGTTGTAAAGTGCCTTGGGGCTTTGTCAGACTCTAGAAAACACTATATACAGTGGGGAGAATAAGTATTTGACACATCGACATTTTTATCAGTAAGGGTATTTCTAAGTGGGCTATTGACACAAAATTTCCACCAGATGTTGCCATCAAGCCAAA
Organism: Aphyosemion australe; assembly: GCA_006937985.1. Taxonomy (NCBI): domain Eukaryota; kingdom Metazoa; phylum Chordata; class Actinopteri; order Cyprinodontiformes; family Nothobranchiidae; genus Aphyosemion; species Aphyosemion australe. The sequence goes on along the minus strand of SSNS01000193.1, from coordinate 1,253,682 downwards.
TGTTGAATTCATACAAAGAAATCAGAACATTTAAGTACACAAGTTGAGTTATAATAGTGAAGTGATATAAAAGTGAAATGATACAGGGAATAAGTGTTGAACACACTTTATTTAATACTTTGTATTTAATACTTTAATACTTTGTAAAGCTTCTGGACATGCTTCTTTTATAGAGAGACCAGTCGTTTGCATTGCCAGGAGTGATTCTGGCCCATTCTTCCACACAAACGCTCTTTAAATCCTGAAGGTTCCTTGGGGCTCTTTTATGAACTTTGATCTACAGCTCTCTTCATAGATTTTCTATGGTACTTAGGTCAGGTAACTGACTGGGCCATTCAGGCAACTTGATTTTCTTTCTTTACAGCCAATTCATTGTTTCCTTGGCCTTGTGTTTCAATATCATCTGGTCAGCAGCTAAAAGGGGCATTTTGGTTTGTAAACAAGAACACCCCCCTTCAATAACAGAAACACCTCCTTCTTCTTATTTGAACCTGAATTGTTACATCACATCCAGTCTCAATCAATCTTTCAAAATAAGATAGTGATCATTTTGATTATTGCAAAAAAATATATTTCTAAATAAAATATTGTAAGGGTTAGGTTACTTAATGTAATTGTGTAAAAACGACAAATACTTACTGACATATCGTGTAGACTTTTATTTAGACACATGTCCAGCAGTGGAAATAACATTTTTGTGATGCCCATTCTGATTGGTTGATGAAATGCTACAGTAACCCCCACTAAGGCATTTTTGTAGCCCAAACCGAAACAGCCCCCACAGCTAGCCCAACCCCGCTCTTGTGTTTGGGATTATTGTTTTGCATAAATACCCACCCTCTTTTCATTTTCAGCTTTCTGGTAGATGGCAGCAGATTTTTATCCAGAATGTCCCAGTACATTTATCCATTCATCCTGCCTTCAATTATATGAAGTCTGCCAGTCTCCCTTGCTGAAAAGCAGCCCCACACCATGATGCTTCCATCACCAAACATAACTGTTGGTATGGTGTTCTTGGGGTTAGTAGGCAGTGCCATTTCTTCTCCAAACATGGTGTGTAGAATGACAGCCAAAAAGTAAAATGTTAGTTTTGTTTTCCACTTGTTGATGGTGCCAGGGAACTGAAGATGGATGGAGTTCTTGACACAATTAACATGAATATCAAAATCATCAGCAATAAAAACAGAAAAATCTGATAAAATATCTGTAAAATTACTACAAGGGGAAATCAGTCATATTTCCTCTCTTTTAAATGAAGAAACTGTTATTTAAAAATTCTAAAGATAATTTTTTAAACACACACACAGTATGTTCGTAATCTCAATAACCTCACAACAAAATTCAGCTACTCTATTATTTTTAGTCCTGGTTGCTGCTATCTAGTTTGGGCAGAAAATCATTATAAAGAAAACAAATAAACAAAAAGAAACTGTAAAATAGCCATTGAATGTAATGGAAACATGTACTGAAAAGGTTGCACTTTCCATCAAAAACTTAAGACAGAAACCAAAGGTTATTTAGGAGTAAAGAGTTACCTAATGCATAGTAATTTAGACAGTGGTAGACAAGCCACAGGAAAAACTTGTCACTTTCAAACAACAAATATCCTCATTTCAGATTTGACCCAGAAAGGTTATTTTTGTATGAGTGTAGTGATAATAATTGCACTGAAAAATCTGCTGATTCAAATTTCCCTAACAAAGCTTTCAGACTAATCAATGATGAAAAAAAAAAACGATTAAATTGTCTGCAGTGTGCTTCTACCCAGGCTAAAAAACACTCTAGTAAGCCATTTCCTGTTTTGGTATGTTATCTTTTAAATATGCTCTGTTATTTTCTGTCACTTCAGCCTAACTCCTGAGTTTTTACAGTTAACTTGCAGTTTGAACTGTAAATGAACCCTGTAAAATAGTTATACTACAATCAGTCTGTAAAATCTAATAGTAAATTCAATATTATTTACAATAATTAATCTCTTTAAACCTTGGTTATGGTGTTAACAGCAAAACCTAATACACTCTATAAATATATCCTTCTCTCAATGCCAAATACGAATCAGTGTTCCCTGTCTAAGCTTAATTTAGTTTTGACCATAGGGATATATCATCGTCATTTATTGCAAGATAGCAAATTATGTGCCAAGTTCACACAGAACTTGGACATGAAGGCTAATCCTGGGATATGATGCCAGAATGTCCTTGACTAAATCTTTTCACTATTGCTTACTATAGCAAAATAATCACTGAAAATATCACTTTCTCCTCTCTAAAATGAGGTCATTAATTTTGTTTATGAGAATTTTTTTCTGGTGTTAAATGACTCCAGCTGACCTGCACTCAAACTTGATTCCCAGGAGATTTATAACACATATCCAGTTCAAGTGGAAAGTTCATTAACTAGAATTCTATTTCAGATGTCTGAAGTATTTCAGCCCTTCTATGAATTTAAAGTTCATTGATGGCTTTGATATCAAAAATCACAAGACCCATATATGTCAGCTATGAACTGGGCAAACCTATAATACTATTAACACGTAGTATCTAAAGTATTAAGGGCACTTTTGGTATTTACTATTAGGAAAACTATGAACATTACAGGAGTACTCAGATTTAAAAGGACAATTAAGCTTAAAATCTGATCAAAAAAAGAACAAAATACTTAATAGGTCTACATTCAATAGCCAAATGAAAAAATCTACTTTTCAAGTAAGAATAAAATTAGGTGTCAAAGCTTTTGCAGGAACATAAAATAATCATTGTGCAAACTTGAATTAATTTAGAGACTGCTGTAATGTTGATGTAATTATAATTTAATTATCTAAATGTACACTTTGTCATTGAAGACTAAATGAAACATAAAACAATTCTTTATTTTTGACAGCATCAATATCAAGCAACGAGGTGTCAAACATTCCTGACCAAATTGAGTGGACCACAAATGCTGAAGAGGTTGGGCTGTTGTGTATATAAAAGCACCAGCTCTGGACATGTGCTCTAACTGAAAGGCATCTAAGACAGGTGAGTGCAGTTAAAATGTTCTTTACTTTGCATGTGTTAAGCTTTACCACCATACCACCCTTAATTATTGATAGAAAATATATTTCAGTAAATAAATGTTAAAAATCAAGACTCAACACACAACTGATAATAGTACTATTCATACTAATTATCATTACAGTAGCAGTAATTTTTATAAAAATTATTTAAAACATCTGTTTCAGAATATAACATATCTGAAAACGTTTGTCTAATTAAAACTTCTTTTTTAGCACCTGGCATACACGGCACATTGAGGAATTTCTGTTTATACCAGCTAAGGTAATTTTAATGACTGAATCATGACAGAATAATGACAGTTGGTGGTTATATGGTTACTTTGTGGTTATATGAGAATTTTCACATTTTCAGGCTCCACCAATAGTGCCATCATGAGCACAGACGCTGAGATGGAGCAGTATGGCCCGGCGTCCGTTTTCCTCCGGAAGCCAGAAAGGGAGAGGATTGAAGCTCAAACCGCTCCATTTGATGCCAAAACAGCCTTCTTTGTGGTTGATGAGGCTGAGATGTATCTCAAGGGTAAACTGACGAAGAGGGAGGGTGGCAAAGCCACTGTTGAAACTGATACGGGGAAGGTAAATATGATTCCCTAATCATTTAGACCGTTGTCCTTTCTAGCAAAGGTTTTGAGCACAGTTTTGTGAAAACATGGTTCAGCAATGTTTAGTCAGCTAGGTTTATTCTGGTAAAAAAAAAAAAAACACAGCTCTTCTGGAGGACTTGATGGTTTAAAAGATTTTCACTCTTTTCTGTGAAGACTGTCACTGTAAAAGAGGATGACATCCATCCCAGGAACCCTCCAAAGTTCGACAAAATTGAGGACATGGCCATGATGACCCACCTCAATGAGCCTTGTGTGCTGTATAACCTCAAAGAGCGTTATGCATCATGGATGATCTACGTGAGTTTTTACTTTACTAAAAATTAACATGAATACAAAAACAGCTGCACACTGATCTGTTTCTGCTCAACAGACCTACTCTGGGTTGTTCTGTGTGGTCGTGAATCCCTACAAGTGGCTTCCTGTGTATGATGCTGTCTGTGTAGCAGCATACAGAGGCAAGAAGAAGATTGAGGCTCCACCCCACATTTTCTCCATCTCTGACAATGCCTATCAGTTCATGCTCACTGGTATGATTAAACCATTACTTACAAATATGTTTCACTGTCAGAAATATGTATCCAAATATATTTTTTAATTATGTTACAACAGAAGACCATGAAACTCATGTTTGTCTGTTTTTCAGATCGTGAGAACCAGTCTGTCCTGATTACGTGAGTATGCAAAAAACTGAAAGTTTTACTCACCACATGCCTACACAAAACTAGAGTATTTAAAAATGCCTTTTCTGCCTCAGCGGTGAATCTGGTGCTGGAAAGACTGTCAACACCAAGCGTGTCATCCAGTACTTTGCAACAATTGCGGCTCTGGGTGGTAAAAAGGATGCAGGAAGCTCTGGAAAAATTCAGGTAAATAAAATAATGATTTGTTTGTATGACTTCCTACAGGAATGGCTTACCTAACTAAAATTATCTCTTGCAGGGCTCCCTTGAGGACCAGATTGTTGCTGCCAATCCACTGCTGGAGGCCTATGGTAATGCTAAGACTGTGAGGAATGACAACTCCTCCCGTTTTGTAAGTGATAAAAATAATTGTGACATTAATGACCTAATGTCATACAAACACACTAATGCTAAGGGTGTCATTATCTAGGGTAAATTCATCAGGATCCACTTTGGCACATCTGGAAAGCTGGCTTCAGCTGATATTGAAACTTGTAAGTTTCCATTACTGTATTATCTTAAGAAGTACATCATATCTGTGGATCAGGGTATAAGGCAAAGCAGGCCAGAAAAAAATGTATTGCCCCATTTACTTGTAGGGGGAACTTAGGCTCCCCATAAAAAATTGTGCTCAATGCTAAGAAATCAATATGAGTGTAATAATTAAAATTCAGCATAAATGATTAGAATAATGAAAGCAGAAAATCCACATATTTATCTGGCATAACTGAAGTTCCTATAAAGGAAATAAAAGTACAACCAACTGGTGCATAAACCACATTGGCAAAGAGTATTATGTTGTGGTACATTTTCTGATTTTTGTTTTTTTCTCTTAGATCTGCTGGAGAAGTCCCGTGTCACCTTCCAGTTGTCTGCTGAGAGGAGCTACCATATCTTCTATCAGCTGATGACAGGCCACAAGCCCGAGCTTCTGGGTATGTTAATACTGTAGAATGATTTAATAAAATAAACAAAAGTATATTGTGGTATATGTTTGAACATTTTATTTTCATTTCTTTACAGAGGCTCTGCTGATCACCACCAACCCCTATGACTACCCAATGATCAGCCAGGGTGAAATCACAGTCAAGAGCATCAATGATGTGGAGGAGTTCATTGCAACAGATGTAAAAACATATTTTGATGAACTTGGGCTTTTGTACCTCAAACTGAAGTGATTTGTACTTAATGCACTCTTCCCTACACAGACTGCAATTGATATCTTGGGCTTCAATGCTGAAGAGAAGGTCAGCATCTACAAGCTGACTGGTGCTGTGATGCATCACGGCAACATGAAGTTCAAGCAGAAGCAGCGTGAGGAGCAGGCTGAACCAGACGGCACTGAGGGTAATTACAAATTTTTGTGTATTTTAACAACTTTTAAATGGCTTGGGGGTTTTATTGTTTGTTTTTGTCTTGTACTAACTGTATTGTGTTATGCTGAGAAATTTTCACTTTATTGAGTATTGTCTTTCTTCATCTTCATCAGTGGCTGACAAAATCGCCTACCTTTTGGGCCTGAACTCAGCTGATATGCTGAAAGCTCTGTGCTACCCAAGAGTCAAGGTCGGAAATGAGATGGTCACCAAAGGTCAGACCGTGCCCCAGGTAAATAGAAAAAAGTTACAAATTTGCTCTCTTTTTGCATCATGTGATTTGTGTAGCATAGTTCTGTTTCGGTGCATGAGCTAAATGAGTAAATCTCACTTAACTAGTATTTTTTCTTCTAGGTCAACAATTCTGTCTCAGCCTTGTGCAAGTCAATCTATGAGAAGATGTTCTTGTGGATGGTCATCCGTATCAATGAGATGTTGGACACAAAGCAGTCAAGAGCTTTCTTCATTGGAGTGTTGGACATTGCTGGATTTGAGATCTTTGATGTGAGTAGTTAAAATTAAGTGATGTTTTGGAGAATATTACTTTGTCATGAAATAAAATACTCTTTTTGTGATTACAGTTCAACAGCTTGGAGCAGCTCTGCATCAACTTCACCAATGAGAAACTGCAACAGTTCTTCAACCACACCATGTTTGTCCTGGAACAAGAGGAGTACAAGAAGGAGGGCATTGACTGGGAGTTCATTGACTTTGGTATGGACTTGGCTGCCTGCATTGAGCTTATTGAGAAGGTAAGAAGCTGTGATGCTCAATCAGTTTCATTTGTTCATCAATGTAAATATTTTATTTTTAAAAAACGTGTCATTTGAAATGTGCTTTTTGCCAGCCAATGGGTATCTTCTCAATCCTTGAAGAGGAGTGCATGTTCCCCAAGGCTTCTGATACAACTTTCAAGAACAAGCTGATTGACCAGCATCTTGGCAAGAACAAGGCCTTTGAGAAGCCAAAGCCTGGAAAGGGCAAGGCTGAGGCACACTTCGCCCTGGTTCACTATGCTGGTACAGTGGACTACAACATCACTGGCTGGCTGGACAAGAACAAGGACCCACTGAATGAATCTGTTGTTGGGCTCTACCAGAAATCTTCAAACAAACTGCTGAGTATGCTGTATGCAGCCCATGCTGGAGCTGAGGGTAAGATACAAGAGGGGAAAAAACAAGCAGATTTCTTAAAATTAAATTATTATTAAAAAGGGATTCATCTTTTCTCTTAACTACCGCTCCATATATATATATATATATATATATATATATATATTATGTGTGTGTGTGTGTGTCATCTTAGTTTATATATACAATCTAATTCTTCATTCAAGTTCTTCATTCACCTAATACTTTTTATCTCTAAGTCTGCAACAAAAGTGTGTCTAAAATGTAGTGAGACTAAGGATAAACTGTAGTAATAGGTTGAACACACTTGTTTTGATTTAATAACACTGTAAAAATTCTTGTTCATTTCTAAAGCTGAGGGCAGTGGAAAGAAGGCTGGCAAGAAGAAGGGTGGTTCCTTCCAGACTGTGTCTGCTCTTTTCAGGGTATGTTTATTATCAGAGCTTTTCAAAACAGTGTGAACCCAATACAGAATAAATACATTTTTATTTTACAATGCTGATCCACAGGAGAATTTGGGTAAATTGATGACCAATCTGAGGAGCACTCATCCTCACTTTGTGCGCTGCCTGATTCCCAATGAAACAAAGACCCCAGGTAAGAACCCCCACTGTTCAGTACATTAGAACATACAAGGTGACCAAAGGTCATGCTAGACATTTTAGTTGTCTGTCATTTTGACCGACAGGGTAAAAAAATGGTCATGATCAATTGTTTTTCTTATCACTTTCATTTTTTAAAATATTCAATACTATTTAATTTTCATTAATTTTAATGAATATTAAGAGTGTCCCAGTAACACAGTAATAAAAAAATTCCATTTAAAGTAGCAACACTTCACCTGATGTGGCCCGAACGCAAAGTATCACTGCTCCGTGTAAACCTGAACTGTTTACCTGCTTGTGCGTAATCAAATGTGTCTAGGGGGCTTGCTGAAGAGGCTATAGTCATGAGGTTCTAGACTTTTGCCATTGACAGAATCCGTGCACCGCTGCCACAATGAAAACCGGAATCACGACCACTACTTCAGCTGAAGTTTTAAAATCAAGTGACATTTCTTCAAGTGAAAGAACCAGAATTCTGCTAAATTCTCTGGCAGCAGAATTTTCAGAGCTGGAAAGCACTCCCTTTAGAGGGAGGTAATCCTGCTGCAAGTGCTCTTGAAACAGTGGTTCTGCTGAACTGGACACGCTACGAGCTCCTTTCCAAAGCCCCTTACGTGAACTGTCAAAAGTGAAATGTGTTGAGAATGGTGTCCAGGTTTGAGATAATGTTTGGCTGCTCTGATGGGAGTCGTTTCTTGATTGATTTTGTTACCTCTGTGATGTACTCTGTGCATAACGTTTACAATGTCTGCGCACCTGCATGAGTCGGGGTGTGAATTGCAATCTGTCAAATGACCGACGGTCTTCAGATTTTTCTGTCACTGTTTAAAAAAAAATCAAATATGGAAAATGTCTGGTTATGTCACCCTTGAAAGTGACATAGCTGAATTTGACTAACAACATATCTTCAACACCCAGGTCTTATGGAGAACTTCTTGGTCATCCATCAGCTGAGGTGTAACGGTGTGCTGGAGGGTATCAGGATCTGCAGAAAGGGCTTCCCTGGCAGAATCCTCTACGGTGACTTCAAGCAGAGGTTACATCTATTTTACTACAAACATGCAAGCTTGGTTTCTGATTGTCAATAAGGACAATACTCAAACTATTATGTTTCTATAGATACAAAGTATTGAATGCCAGTGTCATCCCTGAGGGACAGTTCATTGACAACAAGAAAGCTTCAGAGAAGTTGTTGGGCTCCATTGATGTGGACCACACTCAGTACAAGTTTGGACACACTAAGGTACATTTCAACATGATATTAACATAGCAAAAATTTACCAAGTGGTATTCACAGGTACTGACAAGCAATATTTTTGATATGACCACATAGGTGTTCTTCAAAGCTGGTCTCCTGGGTACACTTGAGGAGATGAGAGATGAAAAACTGGCTGAGCTGGTGACCATGACTCAAGCTCTCTGCAGAGGTTATGTCATGAGGAAGGAGTTTGTTAAGATGATGGAGAGGAGGTGGGATTATTATCAGATTTACTAAAGACTTTAACTGTCCTTTCATATCAAGATCTTGAAATGTAAAATGGTGTTAAAAATTTGCTCCTTTTAGAGAATCTATCTACACAATTCAGTACAATGTTCGATCATTCATGAATGTGAAGAACTGGCCATGGCTGAAACTGTACTTCAAGATCAAGCCTCTTCTGAAGAGTGCTGAGACCGAGAAGGAGCTGCAGCAGATGAAGGAGAACTATGATAAGATGAAAACAGACTTGGCTACTGCTCTGGCCAAGAAGAAGGAGCTGGAGGAGAAAATGGTTTCCCTGCTCCAGGAGAAGAATGACTTGCAGCTCCAAGTGGCCTCTGTGAGTAGGAAAATGTCTCATTTGGTTTCTTGGTCTCCTAAAGTCAGAAAAGAAGTTTTGTACCCATTTTTACAACAAAAGAGCATGTTACATTTTATTTTACATGTGCTTTCCATACAATTTACAACATAGTGAGGGTTAAACACAGAAGTACTTAAAATTCTGTTGAACACTATTTATAGGAAGTTGAGAATCTCGGAGATGCTGAGGAAAGGTGTGAAGGGCTCATCAAGAGCAAGATTCAGCTTGAGGCTAAACTCAAAGAGACAACAGAGAGACTGGAGGATGAAGAGGAAATCAATGCTGAGTTGACTGCCAAGAAGAGGAAACTGGAGGATGAATGCTCTGAGCTGAAAAAGGACATTGATGACCTGGAGCTCACCTTGGCCAAAGTGGAGAAGGAGAAACATGCCACTGAGAACAAGGTGCAAATCAGTTACTGTCTGATACTAGCATGTCAACTTAAAGAGCTGTGTACATGTGTGCAGTTAGATGTATTTTAATGCATTTTTATGTTACATGTAGGTGAAAAACTTGACAGAAGAGATGGCTACTCAGGATGAGGCCATTGCTAAGCTGACCAAGGAGAAGAAAGCTCTCCAGGAGGCCCATCAGCAAACACTGGATGATCTCCAGGCTGAGGAAGACAAAGTCAACACTCTGACCAAGGCCAAGACAAAGCTGGAACAGCAAGTGGATGATGTAAGAAAATTGTTTCTTTCACTATATCATTTTTATTTAGATTGGCATAAACTATTGTTATTGATGTAGAAATATGTACCATCTGACAGCTTGAAGGCTCACTGGAGCAAGAGAAGAAGCTTCGTATGGATCTTGAGAGAGCCAAGAGGAAGCTTGAAGGAGATCTGAAACTGGCCCAGGAGTCCATAATGGACCTGGAGAATGACAAGCAGCAATCTGATGAGAAAATCAAAAAGTAAATGAAATTACATTATTTACTGTACACTATAAAAGCTTATTTCTTTCAGACTAAAATAATTTTTGTTGAAATCCAGGAAGGACTTTGAAACCAGCCAACTCCTCAGCAAGATTGAGGATGAACAGTCCCTTGGTGCTCAGCTTCAGAAGAAGATCAAAGAACTCCAGGTATATATTCCTATAAAACTATTGTTATTATATTAATGTGTAATTTTGTTACTTTCAAGTTAATGAACCAGTCTAAATGTTACTTTCATTTGTCAAAATCTAGGCTCGTATTGAAGAGCTGGAGGAGGAGATTGAAGCTGAGAGGGCTGCTCGTGCTAAAGTTGAGAAGCAGAGAGCTGACCTCTCCAGGGAGCTTGAGGAGATCAGTGAGAGGCTTGAGGAAGCTGGTGGAGCAACAGCTGCTCAGATTGAGATGAACAAGAAGCGTGAAGCTGAGTTCCAGAAGCTTCGTCGTGACCTTGAAGAGTCCACCCTCCAGCATGAAGCCACTGCAGCAGCTCTCCGCAAGAAGCAGGCCGACAGCGTTGCAGAGCTGGGAGAGCAGATCGACAACCTGCAGCGTGTCAAGCAGAAGCTGGAGAAGGAGAAGAGCGAGTACAAGATGGAGATTGATGACCTCTCCAGCAACATGGAGGCTGTTGCCAAAGCAAAGGTGAATAGACACGTCTCACTTTACTATGTTATAATGAACACAAAATAAATGAAACATTTTGTGCTTTTAGGGCAACTTGGAGAAAATGTGCAGAACCCTTGAGGACCAACTCAGTGAAATTAAAGCCAAAAATGATGAAAATGTTCGCCAGCTGAATGACATTAATGCACACAAGGCAAGACTTCAGACAGAGAACGGTAAGTTACTTAAAACTTGAACTTGTATAATAATATATTAAAAGCATCAAGTACATCAACGCATTTGTAATTTTCACAGGTGAACTGGCTCGCCAGCTGGAGGAGAAAGAAGCTCTTGTTTCTCAGCTGACAAGAGGCAAGCAGGCTTTCACTCAGCAGATTGAGGAGCTCAAGAGACACGTGGAGGAGGAAGTGAAGGTACAGAAATCTGACATCATTTGTTCCTCAAACACTCAATTTTCCATAGAAAACTAATTCCTCAGTGTATATCACATGTGGGTTGATAAATAATGGTGTCTACTCAATCCACATGAAATTTATTGCAACAACAGTAAAATAATACCTGTTTCACACTGACTGTGTTTTATAGGCCAAGAACGCCCTGGCCCATGCTGTTCAGTCTGCCCGCCATGACTGTGATCTGCTCAGGGAGCAGTTTGAGGAGGAGCAGGAGGCCAAGGCTGAGCTCCAGAGAGGAATGTCTAAGGCCAACAGTGAGGTGGCTCAGTGGAGAACCAAATACGAGACTGATGCCATCCAACGCACTGAGGAGCTGGAGGAGTCCAAGTATGTGCCTACAATTTTGTCATGTATAATAAATTTTATTTATCGTATTTTCCACTAATCAGCTCAAACATCTCTTCACCAAAGGAAAAAGCTTGCCCAGCGCCTGCAGGAGGCTGAGGAATCCATTGAGGCTGTGAACTCCAAGTGTGCCTCTCTGGAAAAGACCAAGCAGAGGCTGCAGGGTGAAGTGGAGGACCTCATGATTGATGTGGAGAGAGCTAATGCTCTGGCTGCCAACCTTGACAAGAAACAGAGGAACTTTGACAAGGTAAAATGATAATTTGGGAATTTCAAGTACTATAAAGTTTCACCCGTGAACATGGAACAAATTGTTATTACTGACTATTTATCTCCACTGCAAATATAGGTGCTGTCAGAATGGAAACAGAAGTATGAGGAGGGCCAGGCAGAGCTGGAAGGAGCCCAAAAGGAGGCTCGTTCTTTGAGCACGGAGCTGTTCAAGATGAAGAACTCCTATGAGGAGGCACTGGATCAGCTGGAGACCATGAAGAGGGAGAACAAGAACCTGCAGCGTATGTTATTTTTTCAAGTACACAGAATGATATTAATTTTATGAGTAACTAAACCATCTTGCATTGCTGACCTGTTTTTTAGTGTGTTTCACAATTGTATCTTTTTACAAACAAAATAACTTTTGTAGGTAAGGTATTAATTTTCCTTGATTGTGACTTTGTAGAGGAGATCTCAGATCTGACTGAACAAATTGGTGAGACTGGAAAGAGCATCCATGAGCTGGAGAAAGCCAAGAAGACTGTGGAGACTGAGAAATCTGAAATTCAGTCTGCACTGGAAGAAGCTGAAGTAAGATCTTGATAATCACTTAATAGACATGAGACATCCACGTGTACATAAATGCTAATGAATATGACTTTTTCTTCTAACAACTTATTTGGTATCTTTTTTTAAATGTAAAGGGCACTCTGGAGCACGAGGAGGCTAAGATTCTCCGTGTCCAGCTTGAGCTCAACCAGGTCAAGGGTGAGGTTGACAGGAAACTGGCTGAGAAGGATGAGGAAATGGAGCAGATCAAGAGAAACAGCCAGAGGGTGATTGACTCCATGCAGAGCACTCTTGATTCTGAGGTCAGGAGCAGGAACGATGCCCTGAGAGTCAAGAAGAAGATGGAGGGAGACCTGAATGAGATGGAGATTCAGCTGAGCCATGCCAACAGACAGGCTGCTGAGGCCCAGAAACAACTGAGGAATGTCCAGGGACAACTCAAGGTGGAGATGGGGTTAGATCNCTACCAGAAGTCTTCAAACAAACTGCTGGTATTACTGTATGTAGCCCATGCTGGAGCTGAGGGTAAGAAATATGAGTAGAAAAAACAGATATCTTAAGATCTTAAAATTAGAGAAACTGCATTTAAAGTAATTTTAGATAAATTTGAACGAAAAGTTTATCTAATTCATTGGTGCTATTTTTAGTGACACAAAAGTGTCAATTTTAGCTTATGTGTCAAAGATTTTAGAATCTGAGTTTGCATGATTAAAGATTGAAGGATTTTTGTAACAGCAGCAAAAAAAGACTTCTTTGAATTACACTGAATAAAATCTGGTTTATTTCTAAAGCTGAGGGTGGTGGAAAGAAGGCTGGCAAGAAGAAGGGTGGTTCCTTCCAGACTGTGTCTGCTCTTTTTAGGGTATGTTTATTATTGGAGCTTTTGAAAACAGTGTGAACCCAATACAGAAAAAATACAACATTTTTATTTTACAATGCTGATCCACAGGAGAATTTGGGCAAGCTGATGACCAACCTGAGGAGCACTCATCCTCACTTTGTGCGCTGCCTGATTCCCAATGAAACAAAGACCCCAGGTAAGAACTCCTACAATACACTAAAACATTCAAGGTGACACAGTTGAATTAGTTTAACAACATATCTTTAACACCCAGGTCTTATGGAGAACTTCTTGGTCATCCACCAGCTGAGGTGTAACGGTGTGCTGGAGGGTATCAGGATCTGCAGAAAGGGCTTCCCCAGCAGAATCCTCTATGGTGACTTCAAGCAGAGGTTACATTTATTTTACTACAAATATGCAAACTTGATTTTTGTATGTCAAGTAGAAAAAACTTATTATTTGTCTTTAGATACAAAGTATTGAATGCCAGTGTCATCCCTGAGGGACAGTTCATCGACAACAAGAAAGCTTCAGAGAAGCTGTTGGGCTCCATTGATGTGGACCACACTCAGTACAAGTTTGGAACCACTAAGGTACATTTCTATAGAATATTAATAGTAAAAATGTACCTAGTGGTATTCACAGGTACTGACAAGCAATGCCTTTGATGTGACCACATAGGTGTTCTTCAAAGCTGGTCTCCTGGGTACACTTGAGGAGATGAGAGATGAAAAACTGGCTGAGCTGGTGACCATGACTCAGGCTCTCTGCAGAGGTTATGTCATGAGGAAGGAGTTTGTTAAGATGATGGAGAGGAGGTGGGATTATTATCAGATTTACTAAAGAGTCATCTGTCCTCATATCAAGATTTCCTTGCTTTAAATGTAAAACTATGCTTTAATTTGCTCCTTTTAGAGAATCTATCTACACAATTCAGTACAATATTCGCTCGTTCATGAATGTGAAGAACTGGCCATGGCTGAAATTGTACTTCAAGATCAAGCCTCTTCTGAAGAGTGCTGAGACCGAGAAGGAGCTGCAGCAGATGAAGGAGAACTATGATAAGATGAAAACAGACTTGGCTACTGCTCTGGCCAAGAAGAAGGAGCTGGAGGAGAAAATGGTTTCCCTGCTCCAGGAGAAGAATGACTTGCAGCTCCAAGTGGCCTCTGTGAGTAGGAAAATGTCTCAAGTGTTTTTTTTTTATCCTTGTCACTTTGTCCCTTGCTCGTCAACACTCTAGCGCAACACCCACTCATCCCCAAGATGAGGTGTTGTCACCTGGTGGACCCGCACATTCTTGGAGTACACACACACACACACATATCAGAATGCAGCTAATTGAATATTAATGTCCTGGCTGAGTGGGCAGGGAAAACCTTTCATTGTAAGGCTTTATAATGGGGTTGTAGTTCATTTTTCAGGGCTCCTAGGACATTTCTACCTCCAGCAAAGTTCCACAAGCTTCAATGAGTCTCAAAGAACAACTTCCAATTGTAAATAAACAGCATTCTACTGCCATGTCTGTTTACCACTATTCATAGGAAGTCGAGAATCTTGGAGATGCTGAGGAAAGGTGTGAAGGGCTCATCAAGAGCAAGATCCAACTTGAGGCTAAACTCAAAGAGACATCAGAGAGACTGGAGGATGAAGAGGAAATCAATGCTGAGTTGACTGCCAAGAAGAGGAAACTGGAGGATGAATGCTCTGAGCTGAAGAAGGACATTGATGACCTGGAGCTGACCTTGGCCAAAGTGGAGAAGGAGAAACATGCCACTGAGAACAAGGTGCAAATCAGTTACTGTCTGATACTAGCATGTCAAGTTAAAGAGCTGTGTACATGTGTGCAGTTAGATGTATTTTAATGCATTTTTATGTTACATGTAGGTGAAAAACTTGACAGAAGAGATGGCTACTCAAGATGAGGCCATTGCTAAGCTGACCAAGGAGAAGAAAGCTCTCCAGGAGGCCCATCAGCAAACACTGGATGATCTCCAGGCTGAGGAAGACAAAGTCAACACTCTGACCAAGGCCAAGACAAAGCTGGAGCAGCAAGTGGATGATGTAAGAAAACTGTTTCTTTGACTATATGATTTCATTTGGATTGGCATAAACTATTGTTGACGTAGAAATATGTACCATCTGACAGCTTGAAGGCTCACTGGAGCAAGAGAAGAAGCTTCGTATGGATCTTGAGAGAGCCAAGAGGAAGCTTGAAGGAGATCTGAAACTGGCCCAGGAGTCCATAATGGACCTGGAGAATGACAAGCAGCAATCTGATGAGAAAATCAAGAAGTAAATAAAAGGATTAATAATAGTGTTGCACAATGTTATTACATATATGTTCAGATTGAAAAGTGCATTTGTTAAAATCCAGGAAGGACTTTGAAACCAGCCAACTCCTCAGCAAGATTGAGGATGAACAGTCCCTTGGTGCTCAGCTTCAGAAGAAGATCAAAGAACTCCAGGTATATATTCCTATAAAACTACTGTTATTATATTAATGTGTAATTATGTTACTTTCAAGCTGATGAAGCCTGATGATTAAGTCTAAATGTTACTTTCATTTGTCAAAATCTAGGCTCGTATTGAGGAGCTGGAGGAGGAGATTGAAGCTGAGAGGGCTGCTCGTGCTAAAGTTGAGAAGCAGAGAGCTGACCTCTCCAGGGAGCTTGAGGAGATCAGTGAGAGGCTTGAGGAAGCTGGTGGAGCAACAGCTGCTCAGATTGAGATGAACAAGAAGCGTGAAGCTGAGTTTCAGAAGCTTCGTCGTGACCTTGAAGAGTCCACCCTCCAGCATGAAGCCACTGCAGCAGCTCTCCGCAAGAAGCAGGCCGACAGCGTTGCAGAGCTGGGAGAGCAGATCGACAACCTGCAGCGTGTCAAGCAGAAGCTGGAGAAGGAGAAGAGCGAGTACAAGATGGAGATTGATGACCTCTCCAGCAACATGGAGGCTGTTGCCAAAGCAAAGGTGAATAGACACGTCTCACTTTACTATGTTATAATGAACACAAAATAAATTAAACGTTTTGTGCTTTTAGGGCAACTTGGAGAAATTGTGCAGAACCCTTGAGGACCAACTCAGTGAAATTAAATCCAAAAATGATGAAAATGTTCGCCAGCTGAATGACATTAATGCACACAAGGCAAGACTTCAGACAGAGAACGGTAAGTGACCTAAAACTTGAACTTGTATAATGACATATTAAAAGCATCAAGTGCATCAACGCATTTGTAATTTTCACAGGTGAACTGGCTCGCCAGCTGGAGGAGAAAGAAGCTCTTGTTTCTCAGTTGACAAGAGGCAAGCAGGCTTTCACTCAGCAGATTGAGGAGCTCAAGAGACACGTGGAGGAGGAAGTGAAGGTACAGAAATGTGACATCATTTGTTCCTCAAACACTCAATTTTACTTAGAAAACTAATTCTTCAGTGTATATCACGTTTGGGTTGATAAATAATGTTGTCTACTCAATTCACATGAAAATTTCTTGTAACAATAGTAAAATAATACCTGTTTCCTACTGACTGTGTTTTATAGGCCAAGAACGCCCTGGCCCATGCTGTTCAGTCTTCCCGCCATGACTGTGATCTGCTCAGGGAGCAGTTTGAGGAGGAGCAGGAGGCCAAGGCTGAGCTCCAGAGAGGAATGTCTAAGGCCAACAGTGAGGTGGCTCAGTGGAGAACCAAATACGAGACTGATGCCATCCAACGCACTGAGGAGCTGGAGGAGTCCAAGTATGTGCCTACAATTTTGTCATGTATAATAAATTTTATCATATTTTCCACTAATCAGCTCAAACATCTCTTCACCAAAGGAAAAAGCTTGCCCAGCGCCTGCAGGAGGCTGAGGAATCAATTGAGGCTGTGAACTCCAAGTGTGCCTCTCTGGAAAAGACCAAGCAGAGGCTGCAGGGTGAAGTGGAGGACCTCATGATTGATGTGGAGAGAGCTAATGCTCTGGCTGCCAACCTTGACAAGAAACAGAGGAACTTTGACAAGGTAAAATGATCGACTGAGTAATTTGAACAACTACAAAGTAGCACCAGTAAACACAGTTCAATATTTATTACCAATTATTTACCTACACTGCAAATATAGGTGCTGGCAGAATGGAAACAGAAGTATGAGGAGGGCCAGGCAGAGCTGGAAGGAGCCCAAAAGGAGGCTCGTTCTTTGAGCACTGAGCTGTTCAAGATGAAGAACTCCTATGAGGAGGCACTGGATCATCTGGAGACCATGAAGAGGGAAAACAAGAACCTGCAGCGTATGTTTTTTCAAGCAAACAATTTAACAACATGTACATTTTTGACAAACTAATACATTCGAAATAGTGGCCCATAAGTTGCCAAAAGGTCTATTTTAATGTTAACCATCTAACTCACATTTTATCCTTATATTGCACATCATAAGTTATAATGTCCTTGGATAAGACACTGAACCTAATCAACTTTCTAATGTGTAAATTGGTGTGTTTTAGTTTGAATGGACCAGTAACTTAAACTGAGTATTCAAAAGAAATACTAAATCATGTTATAGCTCATTTGTCATTTATTAAATCCTTTTAATGTTATTCACTTTGTAGAGGAGATCTCAGATCTGACTGAACAAATTGGTGAGACTGGAAAGTGCATCCATGAGCTGGAGAAAGCCAAGAAGACTGTGGAGACTGAGAAATCTGAAATTCAGTCTGCACTGGAGGAAGCTGAAGTAAGATCTTGATAATCACTTAATAGACTTGAGACATCCACGTGTGCATAAATGCTAATGAATATGACTTTTTCTTCTAACAACTTATTTGGTATCTTTTTTTAAATGTAAAGGGCACTCTGGAGCATGAGGAGGCTAAGATTCTCCGTGTCCAGCTTGAGCTCAACCAGGTCAAGGGTGAGGTTGACAGGAAGCTGGCTGAGAAGGATGAGGAAATGGAGCAGATCAAGAGAAACAGCCAGAGGGTGATTGACTCCATGCAGAGCACTCTTGATGCTGAGGTCAGGAGCAGGAACGATGCCCTGAGAGTCAAGAAGAAGATGGAGGGAGACCTGAATGAGATGGAGATTCAGCTGAGCCATGCCAACAGACAGGCTGCTGAGGCCCAGAAACAACTGAGGAATGTCCAGGGACAACTCAAGGTGGGGATGGGGTTAGATCTGAATTTAATAGAAGTTTGAAAGGAAACAAAATGTTGACTGTTTCATATTTTTGCTGTTAGGATGCCCAACTGCACCTTGATGACGCTGTCAGAGGACAGGAAGACATGAAGGAGCAGGTTGCCATGGTGGAGCGCAGGAATGGTCTGATGGTGGCTGAGATTGAGGAGCTGAGAGCTGCTCTGGAGCAGACTGAGAGAGCACGTAAAGTGGCTGAGCAGGAGTTGGTTGATGCCAGTGAGCGTGTTGGACTGCTCCACTCTCAGGTTGGATTCTATTCATTTACAAGAAATGAAAGATATAAAATATAGAAGACATATGCTTAACATTTATTTTGGACAATTTTCAGAACACCAGCCTCCTGAACACCAAGAAGAAGCTGGAGTCTGATCTTGTCCAAGTTCAGGGTGAGGTGGATGATAGTGTTCAGGAAGCAAGGAATGCTGAGGACAAAGCCAAGAAGGCTATCACTGATGTGAGAATCCCCTTTAAATTTGTTACTTCAACACACATTTATTTATTTTTCCGTATCTTTCAAATTTGTAATTTCAAAATTTCATCATTCCAGGCTGCCATGATGGCTGAGGAGCTGAAGAAGGAGCAGGACACCAGTGCTCACCTGGAGAGGATGAAGAAGAACCTGGAGGTCACAGTTAAGGACCTGCAGCACCGTCTGGATGAGGCTGAGAACCTCGCCATGAAGGGTGGCAAGAAGCAGCTCCAGAAACTGGAACAGAGGGTATGAATGTTGCATGCCCTAAATGATTCTGATATGCAGCAGTGCCAGGTCTGACATTGCCTTTCAATTTCAAACAGGTTCGTGAACTGGAGTCTGAAGTTGAAGGTGAACAGAGACGTGGAGCTGATGCCATCAAGGGTGTTCGCAAATATGAGAGGAGAGTTAAAGAGCTGACTTACCAGGTACTTTGATTTTTGTATATTTCAGTTGTAATGTTTTTGTGTGTTTCTTCTTGTGACATAAGTTTTGTTTTTTACTACCATAGACTGAGGAGGACAAGAAGAATCTGATCAGACTTCAGGATCTGGTGGACAAACTGCAGCTCAAAGTCAAGGCTTACAAGAGACAGGCTGAGGAGGCTGTAAGTCACATAGTTTATGATTGGTTTTTTTTTTGGGACACCCAATTTTTCAGTAACTTTAGAGTGGATTGTAAATTCCAAACATAATTAAATGCAATCTTAAAATCCACAGGAGGAACAGGCCAACACCCACATGTCCAGGCTGAGGAAGGTTCAGCATGAGATGGAAGAAGCTCAGGAGCGTGCTGACATTGCTGAGTCCCAGGTCAACAAGCTCAGAGCCAAGAGCCGTGATGCTGGAAAGGTGAGTTCTCATTGTATGGAAATCAAATCTTAGATAAAAAATTTCATCACTTTGCAAAATGACACAAAACTGTCAACTGTTCCTAACACGTGCTAACATGATTATATTTTCTTACTCTTTTCCAGTCTGAAAGCGCTGAATAAGAGACACCATCCATCTTGCAACATTTTAACAGAGTTTGTAAAATATGAACTACAGCTGTTAAATTGTTTTTTAATGTATCAAATCAATAAATTACATAATTGAAACGTAATATTTTCTGTTTTATTTACCATTTTGTTTAACTTGAAAGGTTATGGTTTATCTACCAATTAATTTTGTGAGATCAGGTATGTTAATTCTGTTGTTAGAAGAACTCATTCAAACCACAATTACATGTGGTTGTGTTAACTACTGTCACTTAACTAAAAATTAAACTATTCCAGATTCTACATATTCAGTATTTAATCTACAGCACTGATTACATTTATTAATTACAAAAGAAAGGCCAGTTTATAGAATAATTTTGATTCATATGAAGTTTGAGTGACATGGATTTTATTGAAAGAATGGAATGCGGCTCAGGTGGTCACGGAGGTAAAAACCCGGGAGAGGGAGAAGTTCAATTAGATCATGGAGCAAGACTTCGTATGGTTTTGAAAAGATTCTGATCCATCATCCGACATCTCAGGAGGGGAAAACGGTGGACTATCAACACTATTTATAGTAGGGACAGTGTGCTGCTGACCTCGACTTGGGATGTTGTGAATTGGTTGGCAAAGTACTTCGAAGAGCTCCTTAATTCCAATCCCAGTGAAGAAGCAGAGTCTGTGGACTGGGTCAGGTTCTCCAATCTCTGGAACTGAGGTCAACGAGGTGGTCAAAAGGCTCCTCGGTGGCAGGGCCCCAGGTAAGGTCTCTTTAAAGTGCCAAAACACATGGACGCGGTTTCCACGTGCATAAACGTGTCATGCACAAGGATGTTATAACTTTCGAGGGAAAATATACATTGTGAGAGGGAATTTGTACACTGTGAGAGAGCAAACAGTATCTTTTCAACGTCTCTTTAAAGTGAAAGATAAGAGCCGAATCCTTGTAGAGAACCGTTCATCTTGTCTTCTAGTTAGCACCCCTTCCCCATGGACATCGGCGTAATGCTACCCCACCATGGACATCAGTGGGACACGTCACTCAACACCCCCCACCTCCACTCCTACGGAGATTGCTGTTTGCTCAAAAGAGCCAGTCTTTTGAACAGCTCTTTGAGGTAAACGGCTCTTGAATGAACGGCTCCTTTCAGAGTAATAAGTCTCATCACTAGTATCTACAAGCGCACAAGCATCTACACAAGTGACTGTTAATCAAACAGTGCGTGCATGCATTGGCCAACGAGAACATAAGTGTAATTCTTTAAACAAAAGCCTCGAGCGCTTTTTAAGTGAAGTATTTGACTCTCAGGTGAGGGATCAGACAAAGTGCAGCCCAAAGACTCCTTATGATGAGTTCAATAAATGGAAACAGTGTTCTCTTGCCTGGATGTGAGTCACTGGGGCCCCCCTCTGCAGCCAGGCCTAGAGGTGGGGCACGTTGGCGAGCACCTGGTGGCCGGCCTTTCATCCATGGAGCCTGACTGGGCACAGCCCAAAGAGGAGAGGTGAATGCCCCTTCCCATGGGCTCACCACTCGTGGGAGGGGCCAAAGGGGTCGGGCGCAATGTGAGATGGATGGTAGCCGAAGACGGAGACCTTGGCGGTCTGATCCTTGGCTACAGAAGCTGGCTCTCGGCATGTGGAATGTCACCTGTCTGGTGGGGAAGGAGCCTAAGTGTGTGTGTGTGAGGTTGAGAGGTTCTAACTAGATATAGTTGGACTCACCTTGACGCATGGCTCTGGCTCTGGAACCAGTTTCCTTGAGAGGGGTTGGACACTCTACCACTGGAGTTGCCTCCATTGAGAGGTGCCGAGCAGGGGTGGGCATACTAGTTTCCCCCCATCTTGGTGCCTGGACGTTGGGGTTTACTCCGGTGAACAAGAGGGTAGCCTCCCTCCACCTAGGTGTGGGGGGATGGGTCCTGACTGTTGTTTGTGCTTATGCACCAAACTGCAGGTCAGACTACACACCCTTTTTGGAGTCCTTGGAGGTGGTGCTGGAGAGCGCTCCTTCCAGTGACTCCCTCGTTCTGCTGGGGGACTTTAAAGCTCACGTGGGCAATGACAGTGAGACCTGAAGAGGTGTGGTTGGGAGGAACGGCTCCCCTGATCTGAATCCCAGCAGTGTTTTGTTATTGCACTTCTGTGCTTGTCATAGATTGTCCATAATGAACACCATGTTCAAGCATAAGGGTGTCCATGTGTTCTCTTGGCACCAAGATATCTTAGGGCCGCAGCTCGATGATCGACTTTGTTGTCATCTCATCTGATCTGCAGATCTTGGACACTCGGGTGAAGAGTGGGGCAGCGCTGTCAACTGACCACTACCTTGGAAGTAGTTGTAGTGGGCATCAGTAGCTCAGGAGGTAGAGCAGGTTGTCCAGTAATCGGAAGGTTGCAGGTTTGATCCCGGCTCCAGCCAGAGAATGCTGCTTTGTGTCCTTGGGCAAGACACTTAACCCACCTTGCCTGCTGGTGGTGGTCAGAGGGACTGGTGGCACCAGTGCTCGGCAGCCTCACCTCTGTCAGTGCACCCCAGGGCAGCTGTAGCTACACTGTAGCTCATCCCCACCAGCGTGTGAATGTGTGTGTGGATGGGTGGATGACTGATTGTGTTGTGAAGTGTCTTGGGGGGTTGTAGGACCCTAAGAAGGCTCTATACAAATACAGGTCATTTACCAGGCCATTTCACTACCTGGTGGTGAGTTGGCTTCGATGGTAGGGGAGGATGCTGGTCAGACCTGGCAGGCCCAAACATATTGTGAGGGTCTGCTGGGAATTTCTGGCAGAGTCTCCTGTCAGAAGGAGCTTCAATTCCCACCTCCGACAGAAGTTCCAAAACATTCTGGGGAAGGTGATGGAAATTGAATCCGAGTGGGCCATGTTCCGTGCTGCCATTGTCGAGGTGGCCGACCGGAGCTGCGGCCGCAGGGTTGTTGGTGCCTGTCATGGTGGCAACCGCCGAACCTGCTGGTGGACCCCAGTGGTTAGGAATGCTGTCAAGCTGAAGAAAGAGTCTTATCAGGTCCTTTTGGCCTGTGGGACTCCAGAGGCGGCTGACAGGTACCAGCAGTCCAATCGGAATGCGGCTCAGGTGATCGCGGAGGCATAAAACCCGGTCGTGGGAGGAGTTCAGTGAAACCATGGAGCAAGACTTCTGTATGGCTTTGAGGAGATTCTGGTCCACCATCCGCCTCAGGAGAGGAAAGCAGTGCGCGACCAACACTGTTTATAGTGGGGACGGTGTGCTGCTGACCTCAACTTGGGATGTTGTGGATCGGTGGGTGGAGTACTTCAAAGACCTCCTCAATCCCACCGGCACATCTTCCAGGGAGGAAGCAGAGTCTGGGGACTTTGGGTTAGGCTCTTCAATCTGTGGTGCTGACGTCATTGAGGTGGTTAAAAAGCTCCTCTGTGGCAAGGCCCCAGGGGTTAATGAGATCCACCCAGAGTTCCTTAAGACTTTGTGTTGGCTGACGTGGCTCTGCAATATCTCATGGACATCGGGGGCAGTTCCACTGGATTGGCAGACCAGAGGTGGTGGTCCTCCTATTTAAAAAAGGGGATCGCAGGGTGTGTTCCAACTACAGAGGGATCACACTCCTGAGCCTCCCTGGAAAAGTCTATTCAGGGGTTCTGGAGAGGAGGGTCCATTGGATAGTCGAACCTCGGATTCAGGAGGAGCAATGTGGTTTTCGTCTAGGCTGTGGAACACTGGACCAGCTCTATACCCTTAGGGGGCCCTGGAGAGTGCGTGGGAGTTTGCCCAACCAATCTACACATGTTTTGTGGATTTGGAGAAAGCATTCGACCATGTCCCTTGGGGGGCAATGTGGGGAGTACTCCTGGAGTATGGGGTACCAGGCCCCTTGACACAGGCTATTAGGNCTGAGGTCAGGAGCAGGAACGATGCCCTGAGAGTCAAGAAGAAGATGGAGGGAGACCTGAATGAGATGGAGATTCAGCTGAGCCATGCCAACAGACAGGCTGCTGAGGCCCAGAAACAACTGAGGAATGTCCAGGGACAACTCAAGGTGGGGATGGGGTTAGATCTGAATTTAATAGAAGTTTGAAAAGAAACAAAATGTTGACTGTTTTCATATTTTTGCTGTTAGGATGCCCAACTACACCTTGATGATGCTCTTAGAGGACAGGAAGACATGAAGGAGCAGGTTGCCATGGTGGAGCGCAGGAATGGTCTGATGGTGGCTGAGATTGAGGAGCTGAGAGCTGCTCTGGAGCAGACTGAGAGAGCACGTAAAGTGGCTGAGCAGGAGTTGGTTGATGCCAGTGAGCGTGTTGGACTGCTCCACTCTCAGGTTGGATTCTATTCATTTACAAGAAATGAAAGATATAAAATATAAAGGACATATACTCAACATTTATTTTGGACAATTTTCAGAACACCAGCCTCATAAACACCAAGAAGAAACTGGAGTCTGATCTTGTCCAAGTTCAGGGTGAGGTGGATGATAGTGTTCAGGAAGCAAGAAATGCTGAGGAGAAAGCCAAGAAGGCTATCACTGATGTGAGAATCCCCTTTAAAATTGTTACTTCAACAAACATTTATTTATTTTTACATATCTTTCAAAAATGTGATTTAAAATTTTCATCATTCCAGGCTGCCATGATGGCTGAGGAGCTGAAGAAAGAGCAGGACACCAGTTCTCACCTGGAGAGGATGAAGAAGAACCTGGAGGTCACAGTTAAGGACCTGCAGCATCGTCTGGATGAGGCTGAGAACCTCGCCATGAAGGGTGGCAAGAAGCAGCTCCAGAAACTGGAACAGAGGGTATGAATGTTGCATGCCCTAAATGAGTCTAATATGCAGCAGTGCCAGGTCTGACATTGCCTTCCAATTTCAAACAGGTTCGTGAACTGGAGTCTGAAGTTGAAGGTGAACAGAGACGTGGAGCTGATGCCATCAAGGGTGTCCGCAAATATGAGAGGAGAGTTAAAGAGCTGACTTACCAGGTACTTTGATTTTTGTATATTTCAGTTGTAATGTTTTTGTTTGTGTGTTTCTTCTTGTGACATAAGTTTTGTTTTTTACTACCGTAGACTGAGGAGGACAAGAAGAATCTGATCAGACTTCAGGATCTGGTGGACAAACTGCAGCTCAAAGTCAAGGCTTACAAGAGACAGGCTGAGGAGGCTGTAAGTCACAGCTTTTAGGATTGTTGAATTTTTTTTTGTCTCTCTTTTTTTTGGACTCTCAGTTTTTCAGGAACCTTAGAGGACATTGTAAATTTCAAATATAATTAAATGCAATTATAAAATCCACAGGAGGAGCAGGCCAACACCCACATGTCCAGGCTCAGGAAGGTTCAGCATGAGATGGAAGAAGCTCAGGAGCGCGCTGACATTGCTGAGTCCCAAGTCAACAAGCTCAGAGCCAAAAGCCGTGATGCTGGAAAGGTGAGTTCTCATTGTATGAAAATCATAGTTTTTTCTCTTTAATAATTCTTTACATTTCAAATTTCTATGAGATTGTTAACCTGTTTCTGACACATGCAAACGTAATTATATTTTCTTACTCTTCCAGTCTGACAGCGCTGAATAAGAGACACCATCCATCTAGCAACTTTTTAACAGAGTTCATAAAATATGAACTACAGCTGTTAAATTGTTTTTTAATGTATGAAGTCAATAAACTACATCATTGAAATGTAATAATATTTTCTCTGTTTTATTTACTTTTTTTACCCTTGAAAGATTTTATTATTTAATCTTTAATCACAACAAGTCGGAAAAGGGTAGAATGCCTTCTCCAAGTCAGGGACGAGATCCTGCCCCAAGTGGATGAGTTTAAGTATCTCGGGGTTTTGTTCTCGATTGAGGGAAAGATGGAGCGCGAGATCGATAGGCAGATTGGTGCTGCATCTGCAGTGATGCAGACGTTGTACCGGTCTGTCGCGGTGAAGAGAGAGCTGAGCCAGAAGGCGAAGCTCTCGATTTACCGGTCGATCTACGTTCCAACCCTCATCTATGGTCATGAGCTTTGGGTAGTGACTGAAAGAATGAGATCGCAGATACAAGCAGCCAAAATGAGTTTTCTCTGCAGGGTGGCTGGGCTCTCCCTTAGTGAAAGGGTGAGAAGCTCGGTCATCCGGGAGGAGCTTGGAGTAGACCCACTGCTCCTACATCGAGAGGAGCCAGTTGAGGTGGCTCGGGCATCTGGTTAAGATGCCTCCTGGACACCTCCCTGGTGAAGTTTTCCAGGCACATCCAACCGGGAAGAGACCCAAAGGAAGACCCAGGACATGCTGGAGGGACTATGTCTCTCAGCTGGCCTGGGAACATCTTGGGATTCCCCCGGAGGAGCTGGCCCAAGTGGCTGGGGCCAGCCTAAGTGGCAGCTTAGGCTGCTGCCCCCCGCGACCCGACTCCTGATAAGCGGACAAAAATGGATGGATGGATGGCTGGATCTTTGGTCAGCCAAGTCACTGTGTGAGATCAAAAATGTTTTTCATATTTCATTTTTAATCCACAACAATAATTACATTTTTAAAAAGAAAATTAAAAAGACAGGCCGGTTTAAAGAATAATTTTGATTTATATGAAATTCGAATGACATGGATTTTATATATAAAAAAAACAAACTATGGAAACTAGGCATGTATGAAACTCTCCAAGTAAAAACTTAGCATAATGTGTTTCATACTGCAAATTAAGAAGATTACTACTTTTAAAATAAAAATCATTTTGTGTTTTAACAATTGTAAAAAAAGGCACACAGAGTTTTTTTCAAACCATTTTTAATTGGTGCATCCGAAAACTATTGATGTAATAACATCAATGCTTTGTGTGGAAAATGTTTCCAACAGCATTCATAATTGCTCAGATCTAGTAAAGTATCCAACATATCCAAAACAAGAATACAAATTTTATTATTAAATCATATTCAAAAGTTTAAGGCCATGTAATATTTAATAATTCATGCATGTACTAATAATGTGATAAAAATAGTCAGCTTTCCTATAGGTAATGGTTTAATGTTCATCTAAAACAACTATTTGGTCATGCCATGCTAAGCTATATGAAAAGTAAACAAGCAGCTTTAATTTTTACATTAAAAATACAAATTTAAACCATAAGTAATTCATCACATTCATCTCTCTACTTTCCCCCCGGGATGCTTTTACTTAGAAAAAAATTGATTGTAAAGCCAAACTAACTGAAGCCAAAACAAAACATGTACATGCAAAGACTTATTCAAACACTTACTTTATCGGAAATATATTCTACATTCACTTTACATTCACTGGCTACACTCAGCAGTTCATCTACCACATAGCAGAACAGGGAATGTAGCTGCGGTTAAAACAGAGTACTCATTGCAAATGAAATCGGCCAACAGCCACAGGGAGCACCTTATAAGTACTCAAGATGTCTCTGTCATCTGTTTAAGCTTTCTGACACTTGAGACCACACTTTCAGATGCCATCCTATTTTTGATTGTGCTGTTCAAGCAAACCCTGGCTGAAAATGAGAGCAGTCATCAAATAAATTAGACAGGCAGCTTATAAAACATGACCCCTCCCCAGCACTCTTTAACTCCATGCCATAAAGAGATAGATTCTGAGATGGATGTAATTCTATTTTAGAAATAGCCAACCAGTAATTAATTTACATGGGCTAACTTAAGTGAACCTTTGCACAGTACTGTAATACAATTGTCTCAATGAAAGCAAATATGTTTTCTTTTACAATCTAAAGGTTGCAAATTTTGTTTTGGTGACAAAAAACAATTGTGCTCCTCAATGAATTCCTTTAGTGGCTCAACTTTCAGGAGGTCCTAAACTCTCTTCATAGGGCACCTGGGTGATGTTTGGATAATTTTGTGTCCTTTAAACCTGTCAAAGTTGCATTAGTAGCTTCAAAGAGGATTCAAAATATTTTGGAGTCTAAGAAAATCTCATAAATTGAAGACTTCAACAAAAGTATGCTATAGCTCTGCTACAAACGTAGGTTTAATTTAATATTTTTATTGGTCTCATCTGTCCATATGATGTTGTTCCAGAACTGTAAAGACTTCTTTGGATCACATATGGCAAACTTTAATCTGACCTTCCTGTTTTGAGGCTCACCAATGGTTTACATCTTGCGGTGAACCCTCTGTATGCACTCTGGTAAAGTCTTCTCTTGATTTTTGACTTTGACACACATGCACCTACCTCCTGGAGAGTGTTCTTGATCTGGTCACCTGTTGTGAAGGGTGTTTTCTTCACCAGGGAAAGAATTATTTGGTCATCCATCACAGTTGTTTTCTGTGGTTTTCTGGGGGGGTTTTGGTGTTGCTGAGCTCACTGGTGCACTCCTTCTTTTAAGAATGTTCCAAACAGTTGTTTTGGCCACGCCTAATGTTTTTGCGATCTCTCTGATGGGTTTGTTTTGTTTTTTCCAGCCTAATGCTGGCTTGCTTTACTGATAGTGACAGCTCTTTGGATCTCATCTTGAGATTTGACAGCAACAGATTCCAAATGCAAATAGCACACCTGAAATGAACTCTGGACCTTTTATCTGCACATTGTAATTGGGATAATGAGGGAATATCACACACCTGGCCATAGATGTGTAAACAGCTGAGAAACTAATTGTTCCATTACTTTTTGTCCCTTAACAAGTGTAGGGCACATGCGCAAACTGTTTTCCTACACCGTTCACCTGATTTGGATGTAAATACCCTCAACTTAAAAAACTGTGGAAACAAACGATCAACTGATTATGAGGATTTGGACATGATGACTGTAAAGACTATAATATAATCTGTTATTGATCCTTTCACTTATATATGTAATTTGTCACTTTCTACGGGAGTCTTCCCCGATGCTATGAAAATAGCTAAAGTTGTTCCATTGTTTAAGACTGGTGATAAACGCAATTTCACTAATTACAGGCCGGTGTCACTGCTTCCATAGTTTTCCAAAATAATAGAAAAAGTTTTTGTATCAAGGTTGGATAAATTCATTGAAAAAAATAATATTTTACATAATGAACAGTATGGATTCAGGACCAAACATTCAACAGCAATGGCAATAATAGATTTAACAGAGAAAATATCCACAGCAATTGACAATAAAGAGTACTTCATTAGCGTTTTTATTGACTTACAGAAAGCTTTTGACGTTATTGATCATTCAAGGTTAATGCAAAAATTACATCAGTATGGAATAAGAGGTGTAGCTCATCATTGGATTAAAAGTTATTTAGAAAACAGAAAACAATATGTTCAGATAAATAATATTAAATCAGAACTGCAAGATATTAGTTATGGAGTGCCACAAGGGTCGGTCCTTGGACCTAAACTGTTCAACTTGTTTATCAATGACCTGGTAAATGTGTCTGAGAAACTTGGTTCTGTTTTGTTTGCAGATGATACAACATTGTTTTAATTCAGGGTCCAATATTAATGAAGTAACACAAGTAATAAATAATGAACTAATAAAAGTTAAAACCTGGCTTGATATAAATAGATTAACACTTAACCTTAAAAAAAACAAATTTTATTTTATTTAATGATAGGGAGAAAATTGATGTATCATTAAAAATAGATAGCAGGGAAATACAAAGGGTAAAGGAGACCAAATTTTTAGGAGTAATGATTGATGAAGCTCTAACCTGGAAATCACATATAGGTTATATAAAAGGTAAAGTGGCCAAAGCCATTGCAGTATTACATAGTGTGAAGTTTTTACTGAATAGCGATGGGTTGTTATCATTATACAATGCACTAATTCTGCCATACTTAATCTATTGTGTAGAAATCTGGGGAACTGCATATAGAACTTATACACAACCATTGTTTATTTTGCAGAAAAGAGCCATAAGAATTATTAATAATAATCACAGTAGAGTTCCATCTAACCCATTATTTATAAAATATAAGGTAATAAAATTTCATGATTTGGTCGACTGGAGAATATTGCATATAATGTATAAAGCTAATATAGGTACATTGCCAAAAAACATTCAGCAATTATTTGGAAAGAGGGAAAGTAATTATTCGTTGAAGGGAATTGAAATCTTCAAAAAGCCCAGATTTAGGACAAGAATGAAGGAAATGAGTATATCGGTGAATGGTGTGAAATTATGGAATTGCCTGGACAGAGTAGGGAAAGAATCAAGAACTCTAAAAGTGTTTACAGTATATATCAAAACAAGTGTGTTGAGTGGATACGAATGCGTATAATTTATGTGGATATAATGGACCTATGTGACTGAATGAACTGTGAGGGAATGCATAAAGATATGTTGGTTATTTAGTTTATAAAAAAAAAGGGGCAGAAATTATAAGATTTTTTCTTCCATCTGCTCCCTTTCATTCAAATTGTATTGTGTTTATATGTATATTGTTTTGTAGTTGTTGTATTTTTTTTTATTGAATGAAATAAAAAGGANATGAGGATTTGGACATGATGACTGTAAAGACTATAATAGAATCTGTTATTGATCCTTTCACTTATATATGTAATTTGTCACTTTCTACGGGAGTCTTCCCCGATGCTATGAAAATAGCTAAAGTTGTTCCATTGTTTAAGACTGGTGATAAACGCAATTTCACTAATTACAGGCCGGTGTCACTGCTTCCACAGTTTTCCAAAATAATAGAAAAAGTCTTTGTATCAAGGTTGGATAAATTCATTGAAAAAAATAATATTTTACATAATGAACAGTATGGATTCAGGACCAAACATTCAACAGCAATGGCAATAATAGATTTAACAGAGAAAATATCCACAGCAATTGACAATAAAGAGTACTTCATTAGCGTTTTTATTGACTTACAGAAAGCTTTTGACGTTATTGATCATTCAAGGTTAATGCAAAAATTACATCAGTATGGAATAAGAGGTGTAGCTCATCATTGGATTAAAAGTTATTTAGAAAACAGAAAACAATATGTTCAGATAAATAATATTAAATCAGAACTGCAAGATATTAGTTATGGAGTGCCACAAGGGTCGGTCCTTGGACCTAAACTGTTCAACTTGTTTATCAATGACCTGGTAAATGTGTCTGAGAAACTTGGTTCTGTTTTGTTAGCAGATGATACAACATTGTTTTACCGGGTATTCAGGGTCCAATATTAATGAAGTAACACAAGTAATAAATAATGAACTAATAAAAGTTAAAACCTGGTTTGATATAAATAGATTAAAACTTAATCTTAAAAAAACAAATTTTATTTTATTTAATAATAGGGAGAAAATTGATGTATCATTAAAAATAGATAGCAGGGAAATACAAAGGGTAAAGGAGACCAAATTTTTAGGAGTAATGATTGATGAAGCTCTAACCTGGAAATCACATATAGGTTATATAAAAGGTAAAGTGGCCAAAGCCATTGCAGTATTACATAGTGTGAAGTTTTTACTGAATAGCGATGGGTTGTTATCATTATACAATGCACTAATTCTGACATACTTAATCTATTGTGTAGAAATCTGGGGAACTGCATATAGAACTTATACACAACCATTGTTTATTTTGCAGAAAAGAGCCATAAGAATTATTAACAATAATCACAGTAGAGTTCCATCTAACCCATTATTTATAAAATATATGGTAATAAAATTTCATGATTTGGTCGACTGGAGAATATTGCATATAATGTATAAAGCTAATATAGGTACATTGCCAAAAAACATTCAGCAATTATTTGGAAAGAGGGAAAGTAATTATTCGTTGAAGGGAATTGAAGTCTTCAAAAAGCCCAGATTTAGGACAAGAATGAAGGAAATGAGTATCTCGGTGAATGGTGTAAAATTATGGAATTGCCTGGACAGAGAAGTGAAAGAATCAAGAACTCTAAAAGTGTTTAGAGAATATATCAAATCAAGTGTGTTGAGTGGATATGAATGTGTATAATTTAGGTGGATATAATTGACATATGTGACTGAACGAACTGTGAGGGAATGCATAAAGATATGTTTGTTATTTAGATTTTTTCTTCCATCTGCTCCCTTTCATTCAAGTTGTACTGTGTTTACATGTATATTGTTTTGTAGTTGTTGAATTTTTTTAATTGAATGAAATAAAAGGAAAAAAAAAATTAAAGCTGACAGTCTGCAGTTATAGCACATCGTGTTTGTTTCATTTCAAATCTATTGTGGTGGTGTATACAGTCAAAAATGTTAGAGCTATGTTGATGTCCCAATATATGGACCTGACTGTAGTTGACGTGTTGTGAGTTTTAAAGACAAAATAAGGTCATCCAGATAAATCAGAGGTCTGCATTAAATACAAAAGTATTCTTAATTTCTTAAAGGGATACTATGCAACTTTTTCCACATTTTTTAATACTTTTCTTGAGTCAGTATGTGCTAAAATGACCCTTTACAGGGTTAATGAAATGTCACTCAGACCCCTACCACCCTGTGTGGCCAGAATACCACATTTGCAACTTCAGAGTGCCGGGCCAGCACCTGTTACACTTAGAAAAAAATTGAGCTTACATACCTGGTACTGCAGCCTGCTTCCAGCATGTTTCCTGCATGCTTTAGATCATGAACACAGCTGATTTGCTTAATTTAGTGATGAATCACTCCTGTAGAAACTAAGGCTGAGGAGACATTTCAGCAGTTAGATTAAGGTGTTAAAAAAACAAACACACAGCAGGAGATAGGTTTCACTTTTGCTTTGACCACAGATAATTAATAACGGACACTAGGGCGTGCTAAAAGCAAGCAAAACTGCCAAGTGTGCCTTTAATCTTAACTTTACAAGGAGACAATATATTGTAGTTAAGCAAATGGGACAGTTGTGATCTCCCCTCTCAAATCAAATAAAGGCTAACATTTATACTAAAATGTTATTTAGTGCAGCCTTTGTTTTATAAAACCATAAACCAGATTTTCAGTATTGCTTTTGGGTTGGATAATCCTTTATTAATAGTAGTAAAAGAACATGCTTGAGTCAAAAATGACTTTTTGTTAGTACCACAGAACGCCAAAGCTACATTCTAGAGCAACTATTGCACATGAACATGAAACATAGAAAATTGCACATAATTTAGACAAATACTTTTCTATACATTAACATATTGACTCCACTATGCCTGACCCCTAAATAAAGTGTGTCACCAAGACCTGACATGCATGTCATGCTAAAGCCAAAACAAAGATGCAGCACTCTAAGGTATTCTATGATTCACACTGGTATGTATGGAAAAAATCATGCCCTTATGGTAATCCATCTGAATAAATAGACCAGTCTAATAAACATCTTTATTGCTGCTGACATGTTCAATAAAAATAATATTAATAATGGATTGGATTTATATAGCGCTTTTTCTCAGCACTCAAAGCGCTTGCATTATTCATGCACTCTCACATTTACACACTGCCGGTGTTGGTAAACGACTAGCCGCAGCTGCCCTGGGGCATTAATGATCAATGGAGCCATAAATAGTACTGAGCTCTATCTATGTCAGTGCAAGATAAGTGATAATCCAACATGTTAATTATTCAGAAGCCCTGGCAGAACAATTTTAATAGTTTTTAATGTCTTAGCATGTAACCTTGAATTTTGGTGCAGTGTAAAATATTCTTGAACATTATGAAAGCAGAGGAGTAAAGTGCCTGTCCCGTAACAGGAGGGTTGCAGGTTCACGCCCCAATCTGTCATAGTCGTTGTGTCCTTGGGCAAGAAACTTCATCTGCTTTTCCTGCTTGTGATGATTGGAGGAACCGGTGGCATCTGTGTACAGCAATCTCACCTCTGTCAGTGTGTCCCAGGGCAGCTGTGGCCAGAATGTAGCTTATCACCACCAGCATGTGAATGTGTGTGAATCAGTGAATGACTGTGGTGTTGTAAAGTTTCCTCGGAGGGTGGGGTTTGTAGGACTCTAGAAAGCATTATAAATACATTTACCATTCACCTTGAAACAATCTTTTCAGCTAAATAATTTTGAGATTTGACAGAACACAATATTTTCTCCAGTATGTATTTGTTTGGGGTTTGCAATTGTGTACCTAACATACAGTCAGTGAAAAGCCTTGCTATCTTCTCTTGGTTGATTGACAGACTGTCATTGTTTTTACGTGATTAAAAAGACAATAAAAAACTTTAAAATTCATTACAGAAATTATACACTTTATTAACAAGAGATCAACTCAGTGTTTTGTTCTTGATGGAGTAGGAAAAAATAATAAACTGTGTCAAGTGAAGGTGAGAGAGCCAAAGAGTTAGCTGTATTTTCTACAAATATTAGAAATGAATCAGGCCAGAGAGAGTCCTCAGGTAAAACAACTAGATGTTCTATTTTCTTGCCATAAGTTACAAGCCTGGCAAGCCATCCTATATATGTGATTATATAGTCTGGCCTAGGGGTGGGTGCAATTAATCGATGTGGCGATGCATCTCAAAGCTTCACATGATGATTTGGAATCAATTAATTAATGTTGATCCTTAAAAAAATAAAGCCGGTACTAAAAAAACCAAAAACATGTAACCGCAGCATTAACAAATGTAAGTTACTTGTTTTTGTGTAAGGCAGATGCTTTTTACTGGCGCACATTGTGGTAATCTATGTTCTGTGGAGGAAAATAGAGGAACCAGCAAAGACACAAAGGCAGAAATGGTCCAAAGTTTGGGCTCAAATGAGCCCCTATGGGCAGATTGGCTAATGCTGAAACTAGCGGGTAGCAGACTCACGCCGTGGGTTCCAAAAAAACATGATGATCATGAAACTAAGAATGACTAAAGTGGACGAAAAGTCCCCACCATCCTATTTATTCTTAGCTGTCTGCAGCGCTATGGAGCAGAGCCACAGCAAAAGTAGCTACTGGGAGTCACGTTGTTGTTACGAGTCTGCGCAACACCGCTCCAGGTCTATGACAAGCCGTTGTAGTGTGTAATTCACAAACGCTTCTATCTGTGAACATAATTTAAACTGTATTATTGCCAATCCATACATTATAGACATGCCACCATTACATTTTTACCAGTAGAAATTAAATTTTATTCAATATCTCAAAAGCTGTAAGACAGTTGAGGTGATAGCATGTTGTTTTGCATGTTATTGAACTGTTTTCTAATAATGTTCTGTTGTTAAATAAAGTAAAGAAAGGAGAGAAAAATGTTTCCCTTGCAGTTTTTAAATGTTCCCGTTTAATCCGAATAATCGAGTCGAGACCCCATCGAATTCATCGATGATTCAAATAATCGTTTGTTGCAGCCCTATTTCCGACAATGGAGGGGACACTAGTGCAAGTAAAGCTTTCCCTGATCGAAGTTAAGTTGGTCAAAGTGCAAATATTTACACAAGTCATACAGTCATAAAATAAGATTTTGTCTTTGAAAAATAGTTCAGTGTTAAAAAAAATTTATTTACTTACCGAGAGTAGTTTTAGAGGAACTGAGTTAATTGATGTTATTTATTTACAAATGTAGACAAAGAAGACAATCAATCTTGTATGAAAAAAAGTATTAAAAATGTCAATAAATCGAAGCATCGAAGCTCCCATAATCAAAATAGAATCTAATTGTGAAGTACCCTTTTTGGAACACCCCTAGTCTGGCTACAGTTCATCGATGGCTCTCAGTCGTGGGGCGGGATCTACGATTGTCTTTCAAACTGTCTCCACATGCTGTTGGACAACAAACAACGTGACATACTGAATGCTACAGATGTCAGTCAACGAGGCAGTCCGCCATACTCCGTCAAAGAAGACACAAATACATCCTTTTCTACATAAACTTAAATACCTCTATCTTGACTCCAAGTCAAAAAAGTTCAAAGTTAATGCCAAAGCCATTTCAAATGAGCCGCTGCCATCTTTGTTTTTTCAGTAACATCCCACAAACCAATAGAGTGCTGTGATTGGACCGCTACGGAGCTATCGCCATCTTGTTAGCTCAGTCTCACTAACATCCCGCCCACTTGACTGATAGAGTGCTGTGATTGGCCCACCTAACCATTAGAGCGCTGTAATTGGACCGCTACCAATGTCAGTCAACGGGGCAGTCTGCCATACATCGTGGAAGAAGCAGGGAAGAAGACAAAAATACATAGTTCTTTCAAAATAAATGCACTGTGATTGGCCAGCCACAGTACTGGCCAGGACTGCGGAGCATTGCTAGACCGACATGCAAAGCAAATTATTTTGCTTCGGCAAATGACAGTCTAGATTCTAGGCTAATAAGTTACAGCATGGCCAAGTATGACTGTTTGTTTTCTTATAGTTTACTAAATCTACTGGTTTCAGGGAACTGAGGGTAACTTAGATGGAATTCTTGACACATCCATCCATCCATCCATTTTCTCCCGCTTATCCGGAGTCGGGTCGCGGGGGCAGCAGCTTAAGGAGGGAAGCCCAGACCTCCCTCTCCCCAGCCACTTGGGCCAGCTCCTCCGGGGGAATCCCAAGGCGTTCCCAGGCCAGCCGAGAGACATAATCTCTCCAGCGTGTCCTGGGTCTTCCTTTGGGTCTCCTCCCGGTTGGACGTGCCCGGAAAACCTCACCAGGGAGGCGTCCAGGAGGCATCCTAATCAGATGCCCGAGCGCACCTCAAATGGCTCCTCTCGATGTGGAGGAGCAGCGGGTCTACTCCGAGCCCCTCCCGGATGACCGAGCTCCTCACCCTATCTCTAAGGGAGAGCCCAGCCACCCTGCGAAGAAAACTCATTTCGGCCTCTTGTATCCGCGATCTCGTTCTTTCGGTCACTACCCAAAGCTCGTGACCATAGGTGAGGGTAGGAA
>SSNS01000193.1:1168642-1216979 GCA_006937985.1 Aphyosemion australe | reverse complement strand
GGACGTGCTCATCTCCGACACGGGAGGAGATTCCGCACAGGTTGAGGGCTCTCCGCGAGGAGCGGGCCGCAGGTGAGGCTGGATCGTATTGCTCTGTTTAGTCGACTTTGGTGGCATTTTGGAGAGCGAAAAATCAGTATATTATTGCAAAAATGATTTAAGTGTCGCATGGAGTCAAAAAAAGAAAGAAGTGCCCAATAATAGATATCAAAAAAAGTTAGCTCTGCAGGAGCTCGCCGAAACGCTTCTACCTCCTCGCCGCCATTAGCCGGAAGTCCGGCAACCTCACTTCTGTCAGACCGCCCCAGGGTGGCTGTGGCTACATAGTAGCTTACCATCATCAGCAGTGTATGAATGTGAAAGTGAATGAATAATGGAAAGCGCTTTGAGTGCCTTGAAAAGCGCCATATAAATCCAATCCATTATTATTATCATTATTATAGCTCATTTTCACACAACTCACTACCAAAAATGATCAAATAGAGGTCAGGAGGTATTTCCAACAAAGACAGAAGAAAACCAGAACATTTGTATTAGCTAGAACAGGTCTGGTTCCTATCTACGGGCCTATTCATACAACAGCTGGGGTAACGTCGTAACCAAAAACTGGGAACTTCTTCAAAACGACACCACAGGACAAATTGTCAATGTGAAGTCTGGAAGCAGTTTCACATTGTTTAGTTTGACCTTTGACCTCCATGAGCTGACCTTTCCCAGCAGTACTGTGACACCTGCACTCAGCAGATATCTGATGTGTTTGGAATCGTCTGTTTAACTTTAAATAAATTATTTATTACATTAATTTATTTTGCGGTGGAAAAAATATTCAACTTCAGAAGCAACTTTATTTATTTATTAAAGTAGCTCTCCAGAGTATTTATTTAATCCAGATGGCACCATCTAGTGGCTGACAAGCGTATCGCACCAATAGTCAGGTCAACTCAATAATTTAAGATGGCGACTGCACGTTTCTTGTTTATGAATGAGCTTCTGTAGCCGACAAACAGATCTAAAACACGTTGTTTTACAATTATTATTCTCATGTCATGTTGTGTTTTCATATATTTATATTTTAAAGACTTACTTGTCCGTGAAAAGTTCATCAACTCTGCATCAGCTGAGGTACTTCCTTAAATTTGAAGAACGTAAGCGGTAGTCTAACGCTATTGGTTAGTTTTACTCGGCGCTCAGTTTCCTATTGCATGGATTTTATGGGCAGGGGGCGGGCTTAGCAAAAAAAAAAAGACGTATTGCTTACATTATATTACACTACATGATAAGACAATCACTTTTACGGATTTCTGAAAAATCATGCATAATTCTTGAAAGGGGAAAACCCCGGATTGCTGCTTTAAGTAGTGGTAGTAGAAATACTTTCAGCACTTGGGAAAGTACTTCAGAGATACTCAAAGTTAAAACAGCTTATATTACTAGTAAATCTTTAAATGCTGAAGCTAACACTACATAATTGTGCCACGCTCCATTTCAGGAGGATATATTTATCCACAGATAACGTATCTGAAGCTCTAAGGTGGAGCGTTTATCTGGCCTCCAGGGCTCTTGTTCAAGTGGTCCTCAGGCTATTCTGCCCTCTTCCTGACAGCATTTTCAGACACACACGAGCATTTCAGATAAACTTTAAGGTGTCCTTCCTCCACTTGACAGCTTTCACCACTTGTGGGCTTCATCTCAGGCATGAACATCTGGCTGCTACAATATTACCAGATGTTAAAGGGTATAGACTTGGTGAGTATGCACAGTTCAGGACTTAATAATAATAATAATAATAATAATAATAAATATTTCAATCCTGCATCTCATTACTCTTTTCCATTCCTGACCATCTTTGAGCATCCTAAAGCTCACACAGCTGCAGTTATGTCTCAAAACTAGTAACATTTCCTCCTGAGTTATAGGATAGTGCAATGAAATGGACCTACAATGTGGGTAAAACCACAGTGCCCAGCTTGAAGCTGATTAACACCATGTCAGACAACATCTGCTGGTTTAGTCGTTGCATATTTGTCTTTTC
This sequence comes from Aphyosemion australe, assembly GCA_006937985.1. NCBI lineage: Eukaryota > Metazoa > Chordata > Actinopteri > Cyprinodontiformes > Nothobranchiidae > Aphyosemion > Aphyosemion australe. Next base: position 1,214,947 of record SSNS01000193.1, on the reverse strand, counting down.
AAAGCTAAATCTTCTCATAGTCAAACGCCACATGTCGTAGCCGCTCTGTCCGATTAATTCACCCATTAAAAGTGACCCCTGAACATCGGCAGTAGGCGAGGGGCTCATGCCCCTCTTGTTGCCCTCTGCTCTCCTTGCTCCTCCTCCTCCACGGTAGCAAAAGGAATCTGGTTTCTGTTCACGATCAATCCTCACTTGGAAAAAGAATTCAGCAGGAGACATGACAGGGAAAAGTGTGGCAGAATTAGAGATAGAGACGGTATGTTTGGGAGTGAGTCATGGACGAGTTATGCCACAGAACGTTCCTGGCACCGCGCCCGAAAAAATCACATTATTTGGACACGAGAGGTAGAGACAAGCGAGCAGAGAGGGCAGCCAACACGGGCGCTGTCATAAGTGATAAAAATGATGGAGATTACCTCAGTGTGTAGATGTGTGTGTCAGGGCACTGAAGTATGTGTTGTATCGTACACCTGATGGTGTGTGTGTGTGTGTCTCTGTGTGTGTGTGTGTTATCAGGTCAGGGTGGCGCCCTTGGCCTTGTAAGGCAGGTTATCTGGGGTTATATATTTGATCCCTGCTGTGCCTGCAGGTCTAGCAGACACTTCCTCTTCACCTGGCTTCTGTAAGTACGAAAACTGGTCAAATCTGTTTGTGCTGCTTCTAATTTTTTTTTATTTACCCACAAATCAAAGACAAGATGAATGGTTTACGTATGATAGCAGGAAAGAACTGACATACGAGTGATGTAGTAATAAAACACCTTATTAGAGGGTTAAGAGATTCATTTGTGGGGATCTAGTTCTGATAAATGACAGAAAATCTGAGCTATTATTTCCTCTAATGCTAATTTGCTATATTTAACATTTTACAACTTGAGTCCAATTGGTTATATTTTTCTTCCTCGTGCAGGCCTATCAAGAATTTTTCCCCTGAAGACTGAGCTCACGTTCTATCTGATCTAAACTCACCGGTAAATTTACATTTTCACAAGTATCTCATAGCAACACGTACAGTTCAAATCTAATAAATTATTGTCTTTTTAGTGATGGATATAAAAAAGGATCTAAAAGTGTGTAAATCTGCAGTGAAAAACATTTTCAGTGATCTGTGTGCATCAGTGCAGCCATGGGGGATGCAGAGATGTCCGTGTTCGGTGCGGCTGCACCGTACCTGAGGAAGTCAGACAGGGAGCGTATGGAGGCTTCCACGCGTCCATTTGACATCAAGAAGGAATGCTATGTCCCAGATCCGGTGGAGGAGTTTGTAAAGGGAACCATAACCAGCCGGGATGGAGACAAGGCCACTGTGGAGACACAGAATGGGAAAGTGAGTGTTTACATTTGATCTACCATTAATATGGAACAGTTAGCATCAGCTACTAACACTACATACAGTTTTATCACTATAGCTGCAGCGATATAATGACTATCAGGTACCAGTGAATTTATTTGCTGAATCAGATTAATCTAATTTGTCTGTCTGGTGTTTGAATCTGAGTGTGTGTGTGCGTGTGTGGAAGTGAGCGTTGATGCGAGTATAAATCTGTGTGTGATTTAAAGTGTCTTTACTTAAGAGAGTGTGACCAGAACTTCAAAGGGAAGCCAGTTCCCACCATAGACATGAGTACGTAGACGCCCCATTGGGTGCTGGAGAGCGTAACAGCATTGCCGCCATATTGGATGGGTCTCCTCACTCTCCAAAGTCAATGCAGAGTGGGAAACTATGCCCGTTTTTGTGCAGCTTACGGTTGCAAAAACCGACGTATTATTGAAAACAGGTCACGTGGTATTACTATTGACTTTTTTAGCCTACCTGATGGGATTTTATATTTAAATTTTTAAAATTTATTTTGTTTAATTATATTCATATTTTAATTATCATGCCATACCACATGTCTGATTTTGTGAAAAAGCTTGATAAAATGTGTTTATTAGCTGGGTAAGCACCTTCCTCAGTAGAAATGAATGCACTGGGTGCGAATGGAGACCCAACTAAGATGGCGGCCGGCTACTACGGCAGCTCCTATAGGCAGTCCACGAGGCGTCTACGTGTATACGTCTGTGGTTACCACGACGATGAGTGATGAAAGGTGTCACTGCCACCTGCCATTAAGACAGAATGTTTTCATACCTCTGCAAACAGGACTGATGGCAGCACAAGTGCCAACAAATGTTTGGTTTATAAATCAGGATCACTGCATTTTCACCCCCTCCAGACTGTGACTGTCAAAGAGTTGGATATTCTGCAACAGAATCCACCCAAGTTCGATAAAATCGAAGACATGGCCATGCTCACCTTCCTCCATGAGCCGGCTGTGCTGTTTAACCTCAAAGAGCGCTACGCAGCATGGATGATCTATGTGAGTAAGCTGCCGGACAATAAACCGTAACACTAATCAGACGCCTGACACTGTGAGTGGCAGTGATCTTCTCTGTGCTCTCAGACCTACTCTGGGTTGTTCTGTGTAACCGTCAACCCATACAAGTGGCTGCCGGTCTATAATCAGGAGGTGGTTGTTGCCTATAGAGGAAAGAAGAGGAGTGAAGCTCCTCCTCACATCTTCTCCATCTCTGACAATGCCTACCAGTACATGCTGGCAGGTACAGATTCATTACACAGAAACCGCTAAAATGAAGGGTATTTTACATATTTACTAACAAAATTCTTCTTATTCCAAATCTTTTTGGCAGATCGTGAAAACCAGTCAATTCTGATCACGTATGTGATGCCCTGTTTTCGAAAAGCATTTGTGGCACAGCATGCTTTGAAATAAAAATTTGGTGGTATTTTCATGTACTGATCTTTAATTTTGCTGTCACAGTGGAGAATCTGGTGCAGGAAAGACTGTCAACACAAAGAGAGTCATCCAGTATTTTGCAAGTATTGCAGCTGGAGGATCTAAGAAGGATGCTATTGCTAAAGACAAGGTATTAAGCTTAGCTGAATGTAGAAGCTGCTGGAATAAAAATGTTTTGGAAGATGCTAAAACTGTGTTTTTCCATGACAGGGCACCCTGGAGGATCAAATCATTCAGGCTAACCCTGCTCTGGAGGCCTTTGGGAATGCTAAGACCATCAGGAATGACAACTCCTCCAGATTTGTGCGTTTCTTCTTTGTCTGTGTGGCTGAGTAGTTTGAAATATTATTCATTTAAAGCAGCAATCCGGAGTTTTCCCATTTCAGGAATTATGTATGATATTTTAGAAATCCGTAAAAGTGATTGTCTTATCATGTATATATAAGACAATATAATATAATATAATCGATACGTCTTTTTTTTTTGCTAAGCCCGCCCCCTGCCCCGTAAAATCCGTGCAATAGGAAACTGACCGGCGACCAGAACTAACCAATAGCGTTATACTACCACTTACGTGCTTTAAATTTAAGGAAGTACCTCAGCTGATGCAGCGTTTATGAACTTTTCACGGACAAGTAAGTCTTTAAATTATAAATATATGAAAACACAACATGACATGACAATAATACTTGTGAAACAACGTGTTTTAGCTCTGTTTGTCGGCTACAGAAGCACATTCATAAACAAGAAACGTGCAGTCGCCATCTTAAATTACCGAGTCGACCCGACTATTGGTGCGATACGCTTGTCAGCCACTAGATGATGAGATAAAGGAAACACTCCTGAAAGCTACTTTAAGGGAGTGTCATTTTATATAGAAACTTTCTGTTTCCAGGGTAAATTCATCCGAATTCACTTTGATACCAGAGGAAAATTAGCATCTGCTGATATTGAAACATGTAAGACCAAGCACCATTTTTTTTGTATGTTTCTTATTATTTTAGGATGTTAAAGTTTATCTCACAAAAATGCTCTCTGTTTGGTCTTTGTTAGACCTTCTGGAAAAGTCTCGTGTGATCTTCCAGCTCAAGGCTGAGAGAGATTACCACATTTTCTACCAGATTCTTTCCAACAAGAAACCTGAAATCCTTGGTTAGTGAATGGACAGTAGCTATTTGGTAAACAAAAATGTTGTCACTGGCCTGATCTACACATGATTTTTCCTCCAGAGATGCTGCTGGTGACAAACAACCCCTATGACTACTGCTTCATCTCTCAGGGGGAAACTCAAGTGGCCTCCATAGATGATGCAGATGAACTGATGGCAACAGATGTTAGTCCTTGTTCTTTAATTCCTTTACAAAACATTGATACAATGAGTTGAGGTTTTCCTCTCTGCTCTTCCACAGAGTGCCTTTGATGTGCTGGGCTTCACTCAGGAAGAAAAAAACTCCGTGTACAAGCTCACAGGTGCTATAATGCACCACGGTAACATGAAGTTTAAACAGAGGCCCCGAGAGGAGCAAGCAGAGGCAGATGGCACAGAAGGTGAAGTCAAGACTCTGTCGTGTTGGGTCAGAATCAACCAACGTAATTGTAAAACTTTTGCTTCCTGTCTCCAGATGCTGACAAAGTTGCTTATCTGATGGGCCTGAACTCTGCTGACCTCATCAAAGGTCTCTGTCACCCAAGAGTCAAAGTAGGAAACGAGTGGGTCACCAAGGGACAGAATGTTGCCCAAGTAAAGGAACAGAAACTAACTTTGATGACTTATAAGTTCAATCAAACAGGAACTTGACTCATTTGAATACTGCGATGTCATTTTCACAGGTGAACTATGCTGTTGGAGCTCTATCCAAAGCCGTTTATGAGAAAATGTTCCTGTGGATGGTCATAAGAATCAATCAGTCACTTGAGACCAAGCAGCCACGTCAGTACTTCATCGGTGTGCTGGACATTGCAGGATTTGAGATCTTTGATGTAAGTTATGTTATCAGGTACCGGAGCTGTGTACAACCTTTCAAAGAAACATAAATATATTGATTTTCTCTTCCAGTTCAACACCTTCGAGCAGATGTGCATCAACTTCACCAATGAAAAACTGCAACAGTTTTTCAACCACCACATGTTTGTGCTGGAGCAGGAAGAGTACAAGAAAGAGGGAATTGAATGGACTTTCATTGACTTTGGTATGGATCTGCAGGCCTGCATCGATCTGATAGAAAAGGTGAGACACTGGATTGTTAAACGTTAAGACAAATGTATAATTATGCTAGCCTAGTGAACTAGACTAAATTCTTGCCTTGCAAAGTTTGGTCTAGGCACGCTTCATTGGAACCCTCGCAGCCCGATCCACTGCTGTGGCTGTCCAATCACAGCTCGCTATAGTTTTGGTTGGGCCAATCACAGCGCTCTATATTGTGGGCCAATCACAGAGCTGCGGCCGCAAACACAAACAACATGGCGACAGCGCAGGAACCACGTTAGTTTGAAACGGCTTTGTCATCAACATTGGATTATTTAGACCCCAACGTGCGTAAGTCTGTTGGCTATACTTAGCAGCTTCTTATTTTTATCAAACAAAGTAGTGCAATGTCCCAGTACACCTGATATTCACATGTTTTTCATACAAAAACGAAGGAAATCATTGATGTTAGACGCCATTGCTGCCTCCCTCTTTTCCGTCGCTGTGATTACGTCACGTTGTTCGTTACTCTGATTGGTCCTAGCGCTATCCAATTGCATGCTGACAGTTTGAAAGACAACCGTAGATCCCGCCCCACGACTGAGAGCCGTCAATGGGTCTTGGCCAGACTATATATTCACATATATAAGATGGCTTGCCAGGCTATAATTATGCTGTTTCTAAACTATATATTTTCCTGTTTTAGCCCATGGGTATCATGTCCATCCTTGAAGAGGAGTGCATGTTTCCCAAAGCCACTGACTCCACCTTTAAAGCTAAGCTTTATGACAACCACCTGGGGAAGTCCAGTAACTTCCAGAAGCCAAGAATCGTCAAAGGGAAACCAGAGGCCCATTTTGCCCTGATGCACTATGCTGGAACTGTTGATTATAACATCAACAACTGGCTGGTGAAGAACAAGGATCCTCTAAATGAGACCGTTGTTGCACTGTACCAGAAGTCCACCCTCAAACTGCTCGGTACACTCTTTGCAAACTATGCAGGAGCTGATTCAGGTACCCTGGTGCTTATATTCTAATGTAAATGTTTGACAGTTTATTTCCACTTGGCAAATGTCATTCATCACTAATTCTCAATACAATAATCAACACAATTCTTCCAAGTGAAAAAATGAATAAATGAAACTAAAAGGTAATGTATTTATACAAATGGCAGTGTGAGGTCTCATGATACATTTCTATTAACAGCAATGGGTGAAGGAATGGAGGGTAAGAAGGAAAAGAAGAAGAAAGGATCATCATTCCAGACTGTTTCTGCCCTCCATAGGGTATGCCATCATTCTGTCTTCCAGCAAAGCTGCTAAAACATCTGCTAATATAAATGATACATCATATTAAAGGAGAACCTGAACAAACTGATGACCAACTTGAGGTCCACCCACCCCCACTTTGTGCGCTGCATCATCCCCAATGAGACCAAGACTCCTGGGGCCATGGAGAACCCTCTGGTGATGCACCAGCTGCGCTGTAACGGTGTACTGGAAGGCATCCGGATCTGCAGGAAGGGCTTCCCCAACAGGATCCTCTACGGGGATTTCAAGCAGAGGTATAATCGTTGTTTGGTCACAGATTGCACATCTCCAAGCAAATTGAGCAACAGCTGATGTCATTGTCCAGATATCGCATCCTGAATCCTGCTGCTATCCCTGAAGGACAGTTTATTGACAGCAGGAAGGGAGCTGAGAAACTGCTTGGCTCTCTGGATATTGACCACAACCAGTACAAGTTTGGTCACACTAAGGTATATGCATATTTTTCTTTAAATAAATAAAATTAGTAATACATAATCATAAAGATGAACATTAAAGTAAAGTAAAATTGGTATTGTTAGGTGTTCTTCAAGGCTGGATTGCTGGGTCTGCTAGAGGAGATGCGAGATGAGCGTCTTGCCAAAATTATTACATCTATTCAAGCCAGGTCTCGAGGTCTTTTGTCTCGGATTGAGTATCAAAAGATGGTGGAGCGCAGGTTTGTTTAGCATACAAGTCCTTAAACTGGTTTGTTGCTTTACTTTATTCTAAACTCCCTAAAAAATGTTTTTTTTCCCCCAGAGATGCTTTATTGGTGATCCAGTGGAACATCCGTGCTTTCATGGGGGTCAAGAATTGGCCCTGGATGAAGCTGTTCTTTAAGATCAAACCTCTGCTGAGATCTGCTGAAGCAGAAAAGGAGATGGCCAACATGAAGGAAGAATTCCTCAAACTGAAGGAGGCTTATGCGAAATCAGAAGCTCGTAGGAAGGAGCTAGAGGAGAAAATGGTCTCTCTTCTCCAAGAGAAGAATGACCTGCAGCTCCAAGTCCAAACTGTAAGAAGAACACTATAAATCTACTCTCAATGCAACGCATTGTTACTATAATTACAATTTTGCGTTTCACAGGAGCAAGATAACCTCTGCGACGCAGAAGAACGATGTGAGGGGCTGATCAAAAACAAAATCCAGCTGGAAGCAAAAATCAAAGAGTTGACTGAAAGGCTGGAGGATGAAGAGGAGATGAATGCTGAACTCACTGCTAAGAAGAGGAAGCTGGAGGATGAGTGCTCTGAGTTAAAGAAGGATATTGATGACTTAGAGCTAACTCTGGCAAAAGTAGAGAAAGAGAAGCATGCTACTGAGAACAAGGTACTAAAGACATCTGTTACTTTACTGAAATTAGTGACTGTTGTCTGATTATTCTGTGAAAACCAAATAAAAGTCGTTTCTGGCTACAGGTAAAGAACCTGACAGAGGAGATGGCTGCTTTGGATGAAATCATTGCCAAGCTGACCAAGGAAAAGAAAGCCTTACAGGAAGCTCATCAGCAAACGCTGGACGACCTGCAGAGTGAAGAAGACAAAGTCAACACTCTGACCAAGGCCAAGGCCAAGCTGGAGCAGCAAGTGGATGATGTGAGAGTTTTAATTTGTCATATCTATGCGAACAACTGATGATTATAATGAGAACATTTGTTTGTTTTTAATTCTATGCAGCTTGAAGGATCCCTGGAACAAGAGAAAAAAATCAGGATGGACCTCGAGAGGGCAAAGAGGAAGCTGGAGGGGGATCTGAAGTTGACTCAGGAGTCCATCATGGATCTGGAAAATGACAAGCAGCAGCTTGAAGAGCGGCTGAAAAAGTACAAATTCATCCTGATGCTATTTAATCAGTCTGGTCACTTAATATTGTTTGCTGTGTTTTAATTATGTAAATTTTGTTGCAGGAAAGACTTTGAGATCAGCCATCTCAACAGCAAGCTGGAAGACGAACAGTCCATAATTATTCAACTCCAGAAGAAGCTGAAAGAGCTGCAGGTGAAACTTGTACAATATACAATAATTAGTAGTTGTTTAGGTCTTAACAAAAATCAAGATGACAAAGGCCCTTTTTTCTGATGCTAGGCTCGTGTAGAGGAGCTGGAGGAAGAGCTGGAAGCAGAGCGAGCTGCTCGAGCCAAGGTGGAGAAGCAGAGAGCAGACCTGGCCAGAGAGCTGGAGGAGATCAGTGAGAGGCTGGAGGAGGCTGGAGGAGCCACAGCCGCCCAGATCGAGATGAACAAGAAGAGGGAGGCTGAGTTCCAGAAGCTGCGCAGAGACCTTGAAGAGGCCACGCTGCAGCATGAAGCCACTACTGCTACACTCAGGAAGAAACAAGCTGACAGTGTCGCTGACCTGGGAGAGCAGATCGACAACCTGCAGAGAGTCAAGCAGAAACTGGAGAAGGAGAAGAGTGAGCTCAAACTGGAGCTCGACGATGTGGTCTCCAATATGGAGCAGATAGCCAAGGCTAAGGTATGTATGGTGAATGGGTAATGATGACAACAAATGACACTGGGTTTAACTGTAAACTATTTCCACTTAATTTCAAGATCATTCTGGAGAAGACATGCAGAACGTTTGAAGATCAGATGAATGAATACAGGACTAAATGTGATGAATACCAAAGGTCCCTGAATGACTTCACCACCCATAAAGCCAAGCTTCAAGCTGAGAACGGTTAGACCCAGTTTTCACTTTCAAGACACAAAGCTGCTTCATGTAGAGCCATGTTTTCCTTTAATCCATGTCTTTAGACGAGCTTTCAAGACAAATGGAGGAGAAAGAGTCTCTTGTTTCTCAGCTGACAAGAGGAAAGAACTCCTATAATCAACAGTTGGAAGACTTAAAAAGACAACTAGAGGAGGAAATAAAGGTGTGACTATAACCACATAACACATTTATCTTTATAACTAAAAACAGCCAATTGAGTGTAAAAGCCTGATCTTTTTCATGCCAGGCCAAGAACGCATTAGCCCATGCTGTGCAGTCTGCTCGTCATGACTGCGACCTCCTCAGGGAGCAGTATGAGGAGGAGCAGGAGGCCAAGGCTGAACTGCAGCGCGGCATGTCCAAGGCCAACTCTGAGGTGGCTCAGTGGAGAACCAAGTATGAAACTGATGCCATTCAGAGGACTGAGGAACTGGAGGAAGCAAAGTGAGGAAAGAGTATTTACCTGAAGAGAATCAGAGAAGAGTAGCAGCGTTTAACCCTTAAAACCACTTCTGTTATTCAGAAAGAAGCTGGCTCAGCGTCTGCAGGATGCCGAGGAGGCTGTTGAAGCAGTGAATGCTAAATGTTCCTCTCTGGAGAAGACCAAACACAGGCTGCAGAATGAGATTGAAGATCTCATGGTGGATGTGGAGAGGTCCAATGCTGTTGCTGCTGCTCTGGACAAGAAGCAAAGAAACTTTGACAAGGTATGTTGCACAAATGTGATAAAAGGTGTTTGTGCTGTTAGACATGCTGCTGTACATCATGACTGAATAGCTTTACTTCTTGGCATTGTGTCGACACAGACCTAAATATGAAAGCGCAACAAAATGTGAACCTTTAAGGAAACTCTACCTTTAAACAGTGATTCTACTGTACTTTGACCACAGCACCTTAATTAACAGGCTTCGTGACTCAGTGGGAACCTCTGGAACTGTTCTAGACTGGTTCAGATCATACATTTCTAACAGAAGTTTCAGTGTCTGTATAAACCAGATCATTCCAGATTCTAACAATCTGTTCTGTGGGGTACCCCAAGGCTCTGTTTTAGGTCCACTCCTGTTTTTATTATATATACGCCCTCTTGGACAGATAATTGATGCTTTTCATGATGTCTCCTATCATCTATATGCAGATTACATTCAGCTGTACTGCTCCTTTAAGGATTCTGAGTTCTATAAGCTGGCTTAACTACTAGAGTGCCTGCTGTCATGAGGAATTTGGGTGTTTTTGACCAATCAATGTCTCTTGAAGGTCACTCAAAAACACTGGTCAGAAACTGTTTTTATCACTTGAGAAAAATCTCCAAACTGCGAAGGTTGGTGTCAAAACATGAATTTGAAATGGTTCTCCATGCCTTTATCTCCTCCCGTCTAGATTACTGTAACACACTTTTCACGTTTTAACAAAAAAGCCCTTGACCACCTTCAGTTGGTCCAGTACTCTGCAGCGAGGCTCCTAACTGGAGCAAACAGAAGAGCTCACATCACTCCTATTCTGATGTCTCTGCACTGGTTAACCATTAAGTTTAGAATCCTGACTAGAACTTTCAGGGCTCTACATGGCCAAGCTCCTCCTTATATTACTGAACTGTTAAAGCCTTTTGCTCCAACCCGAGCTCTCAGGTCCACAAACCTCTTCTCGTGCAGCGTTTTCTGCCACACTTTTTCCTTCCCACAGACTTCCCACTGAGGTGCCTTGATACAGCACTCTGGGAACAGCCTATTTGTTCAGAAATTTCTTTCTGTGTCTCACCCTCTTGCTTGAGGGTGTCAATGATGGCCTTCTGGACAGCAGTCAGGTCGGCAGTCTTACCCATGATTGCGGTTTTGAGTAATCAACCAGGCTGGGAGTTTTAAAAAGCCTCAGGAATCTTTTGCAGGTGTTTAGAGTTAATTAGTTGATTCAGATGATTAGGTTAACAGCTCGTTTAGAGAACCTTTTCATGATATGCTCATTTTTTGAGATAGGAATTTTGGGTTTTCATGAGCTGTATGCCAAAATCATCAAATATTAAAACCAATAAACGGCTTGAACTACTTCAGTTGTGTGTAATGAATCTAAAATATATGAAAGTCTAATGTTTATCAGTACATTACAGAAAATAATGAACTTTATCACAATATGCTAATTTTTTGAGAAGGACCTGTATACAAAAAAAATGTACATACTTAGAGCCACATGTATCACAAATCGTGCCTTTTTATTATCTTTATGAAAAACTACATATTTCAAAATGCTGTCCAACATTGAAAATTCTAATGATGTTGAATAGATTTAACATTTGAATCTGTGTCTGTTTGTCAAGGTCCTGTCTGAGTGGAAGCAGAAGTATGAAGAGTCTCAATGTGAGCTGGAGAGCTCCCAAAAGGAAGCCAGGTCTCTGAGCACCGAGCTCTTCAAACTGAAAAACTCCTATGAAGAATGTTTGGAGCACCTGGAGACCATAAAGAGAGAGAACAAGAATCTTCAAGGTAGTATTTCACTGAGAGTCATCGTACAAAACAAAGCCACTGTTGCCTAACACGTCCATTTTCTTACACAGAGGAGATTTCTGACCTCACTGAGCAACTTGGTGAAGGTGGTAAAACCATTCATGAGCTGGAGAAGGCCCGTAAGCAGCTGGAGCAAGAAAAGAGTGAGATCCAGACCGCCCTGGAGGAGGCAGAGGTAAAGCTAAAGCAACACTTATTCAGTACCCCACTTTGGCTGATAGAATCCCTAAAATAAAATTCTGTTTTACAAAGATTTACAAAGAAAGAACATACATGCTGATTTAAAAACATGCTTGTTGTTTTAGGGTTCTCTTGAGCATGAGGAGGGCAAGATTCTGAGAGTTCAGCTTGAATTTAACCAAATTAAAGCAGAAATGGAGCGCAAACTGTCCGAGAAGGACGAGGAGATGGATCAGTGCAAGAGGAACATGCAGAGGACGATCGATACCCTGCAGAGCTCTCTTGAGGCTGAGTGTCGCAGCAGGAACGAAGCCCTCCGCTTGAAAAAGAAGATGGAGGGAGACCTGAACGAGATGGAGATCCAGCTTAGCCAAGCCAACAGGCAGGCAGCTGAGGCTCAGAAACAACTCAAGTCTGTTCATGCTCATCTGAAAGTAAAGCAAAACGATAAACGTCTCACTTTCTGGAGATTTCTCAACTGTCTATGAGCATTAATGTGATAAATGTTCCGTTTAGGATTGCCAAATTCAGCTTGACGAGTCTGTACGCGCTAACGATGATCTCAAAGAGAACATCGCCATTGTGGAGAGACGCAACAACCTGCTCCAGGCGGAGCTGGAGGAACTGAGAGCAGCTCTGGAGCAAACTGACAGAAGCCGTAAACTTGCTGAGCAAGAGCTGCTGGATGTTAGCGAGAGGGTGCAGCTGCTGCACTCCCAGGTGGGACCACGTCTCAAAAGCAACAACACTTTAGACGTGTCAACTTCTCACATTCTCATGTTTCACATCTTAAAAACACACAGAACACCAGCCTGATTAACCAGAAGAAGAAACTGGAGGCTGATTCAGTCCAGCTTCAAACGGAGGTGGAGGAGGCGGTGCAGGAATGCAGAAACGCTGAAGAGAAGGCCAAGAAGGCCATCACTGATGCTGCCATGATGGCAGAGGAGCTGAAGAAAGAGCAGGACACCAGCGCTCATCTGGAGCGCATGAAGAAGAACATGGAGCAGACCATCAAAGACCTGCAGCACCGTCTGGATGAAGCTGAGCAGATCGCCATGAAGGGAGGCAAGAAGCAGGTGCAGAAGCTCGAGGCTCGGGTGAGTATTTTATTTATATCTGCAATACATTTATGGGCAGAAATTATGCGTATAAATGTTGAAAAAAATGCCCCTGACAGGTGAGAGAACTAGAAAACGAAGTGGAAATGGAGCAGAAAAAAAGCAGCGAAGCTGTGAAAGGTGTCCGCAAATATGAGCGTCGCATCAAGGAGCTGACTTATCAGGTTTGTGACACATACAGCTCTACTGGTCCGCTTTCAAATTCTTGAAGACGAAACCTCAAATAATTTGTTCTTCCAACAGACTGAGGAGGATCGCAAAAATATTGCTCGGCTGCAAGACTTGGTGGACAAGCTGCAGCTCAAAGTCAAAGCCTACAAAAGATCTTCTGAGGAAGCTGTGAGTGTGTCAGTTTGTGAAGTGGAATTTTTGGGCAGATTCTTTCATAAACACCTTTGTGTGATTTGCTTAAACCAGGAGGAGCAGGCTAATGTTCACCTGGGCAAGTTCCGCAAGCTGCAGCACGAGCTGGACGAGGCCGAAGAGAGAGCCGACATTGCTGAGTCTCAGGTCAACAAGTTGCGTGTCAAGAGCCGTGATGCTGGCTCCAAGGTCTGAACCCTGCAGCCACACTGTATCTGACCCTGATGAATGCTGCTACCCTCTGCTACTGTTTTTAACTCCTATGCTGTTCTTTTTCCAATTTTTAGCATGAAACACTCTAAGAACTACATCAAATTCAGTGCATTAAATTGGAAATGCTTGACAGTAATACAGAAATACTAATCTGAACACTAAACAACCATTTCTCTTTTTTCTGTCTCCCCGTTTTTCTGGGCAGCAGCAGAAAGGGTTTGATGAGGAGTGAAGCTTTGGAGCCTGCTGAAATCTTTTTGTCTGCTGTGACCCGTAGATCCCCTCAACTATCATGATTCATAACCTGTAGAGCTAATAAAGTCCCATTGAGATGTTGCACATCATTCGTCTCTCTTTTTTCCCCTGTAATAAGGTGTGTTCACGAGAAACCAATAGTTAGTGCAGAAACTTCGTATAGTATAAACCAGGGGTCACCAAACCCCAGGAACTATATAGGGTGCCCACAGGCCTTTTTTCTAACTAGCGCAAGTCTACAATAAACAAAAAAATAATTTCTGCTGCCATCTTTTTAATCACAAATGCATTAATATAGATTTAAAAACTACAATATTCTTTAAAAACAATACATTATGTTTATTATACATGAAGTTTATTTGAACTCAGATCTATTCCAGTTCAAAGGTCAACCTGGTAGTCCTTCGTATGGGACAGTACCCATGAAGAATCAGCTTCACAAAGCTTGGTGACCCCTATAAACCATGTCTTTATTTACTCAGTCACAATAAAATTACACAAAAAGCTAGAGTATGTTTTTCTAATTTAGCTTTAAGGCTGTTTCTCAATGTGTGTACTTGTCTGTACTTGTGTACTCCCGTCCTTGTGAAACGTCATCAACGATGGTCCAAGTACTGTTCCAATCCAAAGTACATATAATGGCAAGTACGCTCAAAGTTCCCGTTGTGTCCATCTGCGGACTTGGGACAGACGGTAAAATAAAAACAACCTGACATAAAAATAAAAGTCTAGTCTGTTCCTTAAATGACAAAAAACAATGAAAATGTATTATTTGTATTATATTTGGTCCACTTTTCATCAAAACTGATGAAATACCAGCATTTCCCGCTGTTAAATGAAGAATAGAAGTTTATTTTTCATCAAAACAAAGCATCGTTGATGACGTTTCACGAGGACGGGAGTACACAAGTACAGACAAGTACACATAAACGGCCCAAGTACTGCTCCAATCCTAAGTACATATAATGGCAAGTCGCTCAAAGTTCCCAGATATGTTCTTGCTCCGCCCATTGTATCGAGGATGCACTGAATGAGTCCTTCTGCGGACTTGGGACAGCAAAGTTTCCCATAATGCATTGCGCCACTAACCGTTTATACTCCAAACGGCAGAGGAGAAAGCTCATAACTGTTGTGTTTTATATCAGAAATACAAATAAATATAAAATTGTCTGTTATTGTAAATAATTGGGTAAAACCTGTAAAATTTGCTGTGTATTTGTTTTTTTTCTTCATTGCATCTTCACGATCCCTCAAAATGCTAATTAGCTAACCCACTATCAAAATAAAAGCATCGTTGCTTTGTTTTGATGAAAATGAAACTTTTTTCTTCATTTAACAGCAGGAAATGCTGGTATTTTATCAGTTTTGTGGACCAAATATAATACAAATAATATGTTTTTGTTGTTATTTTGTTATTCAAGGAACAAACTAGACTTTTATTTTTATGTCAGGTCATTTTTTTAACTGGCCGTGATGCAAAGGAGCGCTTTGCTCCAAATGCCGTCCTCGTCCTCCCGTACTTGGTAGAACGGACTTTCTGCTGTACTAGCCAAGAACACACTTGTCAAGTACACAAGAACGTACTAGTGTCCTTGAGTATTGAGAAACGGCCTTATTTTGATTAAAAAAAAAATTTGTTCATCTTTGAAGAAAATGTCAATTTTTCATTTGGATCAATAATACAGACAAATGACAGTGATTTGGGGGTTGTGGATAGGTCTAAGAACAAACAATAAAAATCAAATGAAACATCAACAGCAAACTAAAATGACATAAAATGTTACACCGAGTTCCAAAAATGGAAAAGCTGACTTGCAGTGGAAACTATGATAAAAAAGGAGATAAAGAAAATGTCCTGCACCTAAAATAGAGTTCCCCAAAGCCCCAGCGACTGGGCATCAAGGTCAACAATAAACCAGCGCTTAAACCTGGATGTACCATAATTCCACCTTTAATCACACGCAGCTGGTCAGTGAATCCCTGCTAAAGTCTGTATGGTTCTTCAAAGGACTAAAGAGGATTTTAAAGAATTCCAAACTATTTATTTCATATAACAAATGAAATCAACTAAAAAGCAACAGAGAACTATTAGATTTTAAAACATTTGTTATCTTTTTATGTTAAACTGAAGTTTATAATGATTTGAGAAGTAAAATGGTGAATTTTAGGCAGATGCATGACTAGAAGTGGTCAGCGCTTTAAAGTGATACTTTAGCACCCCCTAGTGTCCCTTAGTAAAACCAAAAGTGAAACTTATCTCCTCGCTGTGCGTTGGTTTTTTTTAACACCTTAATCTAACAGCTGAAATGTCTCCTCAGCCTTCATTAGTGTCTACAGGAGCGGTTCATCACTAAATCAAACAAATCAGCTGTGTTCATGATCTAAAACATGCAGGAAACATGCTGGAAGCAGACTGCAGCACCAGGCATGTCAGCTCCACTTTACTAAGTCTAACAGGGACCGGACCGCCACTCTAAAGTTGCAAGTGCGTTTTTCTGGCCACAGAGGGCGGTGGGGGTCTGAGTGACATTTCATTAACCCTGTAAAGGCCATTTTAGCACAAACTGGCTCAAGAACATGATTTAAAAATATGAAAAAGTTGCAGAGTATGGCTTTAACGCTATAATTCTGCTCATTTGCATTTGCTTGGTGGTAGAACCAAGTCTAAGTGTGTTAATGTTGCTTCAGGCAGCAGAAGTTAGAAAACCTACCCCAGACTCTCTCAGGGTGAACTTCAGGGAGCCCTGTGTCATCTTACATGTCCTAAACGCTCCTATCTGACAGGCAGGTATCTAAGAACTAATGAAGCCATATTTACACCTCTGCCTACAGCGGTGCACCGCAAACAACACTGAATGTGTTGAGGCTTATCGGAGAGATTGACGCGATACTTGAGCTCATCCGAGTAAACAAGTGACCTAAGGTGGAACCGTCTCTGTGATTAGACCGACCGCCTCGTGGGTTGAACTGAAGCTGCTTCAACACACTGGCCACATTTCTCTTCTATAAATACTCCTCTATCACACCGTTAAATACTTCACTTCCCCAGGAATAGAGAGCATAATGGCCTATAAAGTAACTGCTATACACAAAGATATATATGTATATAGTAAATTAAAGGTCACACAAATACTGAGTTGAGTCATTCAATTGAGTTTTATCCACAAGATACTACAAATGAATATATAAGTTAAACAAAGAAAACATTCAGAAATAGCTTTTAGCTAATTTGGCCCATTAGTTGCTATTTAATGGTGCAAAAAAACCAGCATGAAAAGTTATGACACCTACTCACATAACTGAGATCCAGTGAAGGGATTATAAATATATAAGCCTGCCTTAAACTTTAGTTCTACTGCTGAATTTCTGATGACATTAAGAGTGTTTTGTGTCTAAAGGTTTTTTTCTAAGTAAGTTTAAACAAGTATGAACAACAAAATATTCAAGTGAAACTCTAAAAATTAGAATATGGTGCAAAAGTCAATTTATGTCAGTAACTCAACTTAGACTGAGAAACCATCTAAAGCAGGCCTATTCAAATGGCGGCCCACGGGCCCTCACCAGCTGGCCCACCTGACCCTATCCCCCAACCACAAACAGAAAAAACCCAGTTGAAAAATTCCCACACTGATATTGCACTTGAACGCAACACCATCTTAGCAATCACAGACATATATACGTAAACACCCCGTGGACTGGCGCTGCCTATTGGAGCTGCCGTAGTGTGGCGTCTACGTATTCATGTCTATGTTAGCAGTGACCCAGCCCTGCCTGAATGATTCACCTGCGAGAAGATGTCACTGACTGGTCAGAAACGCAAAATTGACACGGCAAATAGGCGATTTAATCCAACTTGGATGGAAAAATATGTTTTTATTTTGCATAGCTGCTATGCTATTATTGTTCATTTTCATTTAGTCACTGCGATCGTGTTAATGCAGATTAAAAACCATAAAAATCTTTGTATTACAGCTCTGCAACTGTTGAATTGATGCAGATCATTAAAACAACAAAAATACATTGCTGTTATTTTTAGTTGTATTTGTAGTAGTGGTGGAGGTAATAATATCAGTCAAAATATTAAAATGTAATATTTAAATGTAGTCAGTAAAATACATAATAAAGATTTGGGGATCCGGCCCAAATCTGATCCACGATTTTGAAATCTGGCTCAGTAGAGAAAGTCATTGAATAGGCCTGATCTAAAGGCTCAGGAACCATTTGCAGGTGTTTTGCATTAATTAGCTGATTAGTGTGTATAATGACTATTCTATTCTATTAAGAGAGAAAGCTGAAAGACTTACATGTTACTATGCAGGTCGATTGGAGGAGTGAACTCCTGGACCGAAGCCCAGACAGGGATTAAAATGTCCAAAATAAACCCGCCACAGTTTTAATGACATAATACATCTATATGATGACAAAGTGCATTAGCTGTGACATAAGAAAAGCGTTTAAAACATGGTTCATTTATTGTGTCTGATGTGTGTGGTTGGAGTTATCTTCACTTGCTCTTTTGGGGTTTTGGAATCTTCCACCTCCTTTTGTCACACCGACGCCAGCTGTCAGCGACAGAGCTGGGGAAGTTATCAGAATGGAAATAAGCTCAGCACTTGTCAGCAGCTGTTGACCCTCCTTTTTATCTCTTGACCTTTAAAGAGGCTGTGGTCGCTGGCCACCAGGGCTGCCTGTGATTTACAGTTGGTATAAATAATTAAAGCTATACGTCGCAGGCGTTTTGACAGAAATGATGAATGGTGAAACAGAACGCTGCTGGTTGAGTGACTCATGAGCCACAGTCAATATTTATGTAAAACTGACCTCATGAGCAACGACAGCTGATCATACATGAGACAAAAAGTGGATCCCAAAAGCCTTGATGACAATTCCGCTTAATCAGTTCGGACTCTGGCACAGTTATGTTTGTCTGCAAAGACACGACTCCATGTAAACAGGCCTGTAACTGAGGGGACTAAAGCTTTATTCCTCTGACCTTGGTGTCACATTGTCGTGTGGCACAAACCCTCAAATGCTTGTCATATTTATTGCCTTCGATGAATGTCAAGCACGTTCACCTGTGGTAAACGTTTGTCCGTGTTGCCTCGCACCTGTTGCCTGTCTAATCCCACACAATAATGTCCTTTTTTAGGACCGGCTCACTCAGTGTGTTACCATCCATTCTGTAATCACCAAACACAGCGAGTCCCTGAAGCCTCTCTGGGACTCTTGGAGTAATGAGACCATCATCGCATACTTCTCTAAAAGTACCCTAACCCCAAACCCCATCCCTCCAAACATGGTGCCCATCTTTTATTGTGTTTAGACAACAGTACCTGCAGGTTCTCATTTATAGCATTCTTTTTAATTATAGTGAAACATGTCGAAAATTCAATAAATGATTCAATGGTTAATTTCCTTTGAATGCAAAACATCTTAAATCAGATTTAAATGCATTAAATTTAAATATTCTTGGAAACTAAAACAGACATTTTGTTTATTTAATTTAGGGGTGAGAATTGAACACGTTAATTATGATTAACTAATTAGAAAAAAAATAACGCGTTTAAAAAAATGAAAGCATTTAACCCTTTAAGCCCGAGGGTCCCCCAATTGGGGGATGTTGAAGTTTAGCAGCAAAATCCATGCCCTAAATATAGTCAAGCTGCACCTCTAAAGAAAACTCAGAACCTTGGCTACAAGACCATGTAACCTTTTTTATGTGCTCCAAACACAACTAACACTACAATCATGTGTTTTTGCCTTCATTTCTGTCTCTAATGATGCTAAATCAAACCAAATTGCACACACATTCTATCAACCCATTATTATTATTATTATTATTTTAAAGACAATACCATTATCAAAATGTACTTAAAATAGTATTGTACTTTTAGGTCTGTCCTATTTTGCCAGTGATATACATATATATTTTTTTCTCCTGTTTTAAATTGAAATACAATTTAAAAGCATTTTTTTAGAAATTAAAAGAGCTTGTGTTTACAATAATAATGTCAATGACTATTGTTTGATTCTCTCTCATTATTTTTAATTTAAAAAAATAGCTTTTGGGGAAAAATTTCTTGAACGATTAAAATGTGATTAATCAAGATTAATTAATTACAAAGCCTCTAATTAATTAGATTATTTTTTTTAATCAAGTCCCACCCCTAATTTAATGATAAAGATTATGCAGTAATTCTTATTTATATGCATGTCTTTATAAGGATTTGGGTTCATTGTGTGCAGAGACCAATACATACTTGTAACGTATTTATGTTCTTTGTTATTGGTACTATAGTACTGGAGTCTGCTTAGTCATACAAGTTTTCAGGTCAAACTAGAACATTCTAATGGCTAAGTGAGCTTTTTTCAATTCAACTAAATGTAAATGCATTTTCCTGTGTTGATACCTTCCTCTGGTGCATCTGCTTTGGTAACAAAAGCAAGCTTAAGGGATAATGATGGATGAATTATTCCATGTGTCTATTTAAAGGTTGAGCTGTGGTCTCCTGGATGCTCGAGGATACCTATGATTAATCGCTGAGCTCCATAAAGCTCCTAATATGGCCTCTCCAGGGGACCCCATCACTGATAAGACTCTGACCCGCTGATTTCTATATTGCTCTGCCACACTCATTAACCCCCTCCCCTCATGAACCAAACAGACACAATAACATTCCTGGACTTAGGCACCCCTCCATTTTTGGCAGAGGGGCTTTATTTATAAAGAGAACTCTCACAGAAGCCCCCAATAGGTCACCATTCTGTCTCAAGGTAAGATACGAAGACAGTGGTTTTCAGGCTGTAGTGCTGTCTGTGTTGTAATTTGCTACTTTTTGTTCCTCAGGTTAGAACACCTCAGTCTTCTGAGTTGGGGTTGATAAGGTAAGGCATTATTTTGGGTGATTGATCAGGTGAAACATGGGTGACGCTGCTATGAAGGAGTTTGGGGCTGCTGCTCCTTATCTGAGGAAATCCGATAAGGAGCGCCTGGAGGCCCAAACCCGTCCGTTTGACATGAAGAAGGAGTGTTTTGTGCCCGATTCCGACGAGGAGTACGTGAAGGCTTCGATTGTCAGTCGTGAGGGAGATAAAGTCACTGCTCAGACAGCGAAAGGAAAGGTCAGTGAGCTGGTGGCCTGGCAGCTCCTTCCCAACATGACTGAAAACAGCATTTAAATAAAAACAACTCCCTTCCTTCTGCAGACCGTCACTGTCAAGGAGTGTGACGTTCACCCTCAGAATCCGCCCAAGTTTGATAAAATTGAAGACATGGCGATGTTCACCTTCCTCCACGAGCCGGCTGTGCTGTTTAACCTCAAAGAGCGTTACGCAGCATGGATGATCTACGTGAGTTTAACCCTGAAACAGCTGCTAAGAAAATAACGGATTCCTATCTGTAAAATATTAAACTTTTTTTTTAAACCTTGATATTTGTTCCTTATGCTCTCAGACCTACTCTGGGTTGTTCTGTGTGACCGTCAATCCATACAAGTGGCTGCCGGTCTATAATCAAGAGGTGGTTATTGCCTATAGAGGGAAGAAGAGGACTGAAGCTCCTCCTCACATCTTCTCCATCTCTGATAATGCCTACCAGTACATGCTGACTGGTAATTTACCTCCAGCTCATGCATTATGCTCAGTGATGGTGAAAAATAGCTCTTAAGTGATTATTTTATGTCCGTTTCAGACAGAGAAAACCAGTCTATCCTCATCACGTAAGTGGTTTTTCTGAGCTACTCTCTCTTCAGCTTTCTGTTCTTCCTTTAACGGTTGATCTAGAAAAAAAAGAATATTATATGATTAATGAATGTATGATTCTGAATAATGACGTATGCAAGGACATGTCAGCATTTTCCTCACTAAAATTGTGGATGAGATGTCATTTGTGCCATTTTATGAATTCAATTCTGTCTTCAGTGGAGAATCTGGTGCTGGGAAAACTGTCAACACCAAGAGAGTCATTCAGTACTTTGCCAGCATTGCTGCTGGTGGGAAAAAGGACGTGGGCACAGATAAAAAGGTGATGAATCTGCATTTGTAAGGAAATTGAAGCTTGAACTACTCACTGAAGTTGGTTCTGTGTTTTGTTAGGGTACTCTGGAGGATCAAATCATCCAGTGCAACCCAGCTTTGGAGGCCTTCGGAAATGCAAAGACCATTAGGAATGACAATTCTTCCAGATTTGTACGCCTCTTTCTGTAATTAAACTACTCTATATTTCTATATATTTTGATTTGTTCATGTTCCCCTGCATTTTATTCTAGGGTAAATTCATCCGTATCCATTTTGCAGCCAGTGGAAAACTGGCTTCAGCTGATATTGAGACATGTGAGTGGCCCACCTTTTATACTATCACCAAGTGTGTCCTTATTTCCAAGCTCTCCTCCAATGCCCATGACACAAATGTTTTTACAGATCTGCTAGAAAAGTCCCGTGTCACCTTTCAGCTTAAGGCTGAGAGAGATTACCACATCTTCTATCAGATTCTGTCCCAGAGGAAACCTGAGCTGCTTGGTAAATCAAACAAACGAACAGTCTCTAGATGATCGTGCAAAACCTAAATTATATTTTGCTTTTTAGAAATGCTGCTTATTACCAACAACCCCTATGACTACGCCTTCATCTCCCAAGGAGAGACAACTGTAGCCTCCATTAATGATGCTGATGAGCTTCTATCCACTGATGTGAGTACGAAAGTAGAGAAATGTCTTTTCTATATGTGTAATCAGCGCTACATAGAGGTTTTTGGAATTATAAAAATGGATGTTTTCACTTTTTTAACCTTCAAATGAAATTATTTTTTATAATATTGGATGATTGGATGAGTTAATGTCATATTTGTACATAATAATAATTCATTGAACTTATATAGCGCTTTGTTAGGACACTCAAAGACGCTGCATGCACTCACACATTGACACACTGCTGATGATGGTAAGCTACTGGGTAGCCACAGCCGCCCTGGGGCGGTCTGACAGAGGCAAGGCTGCATTGTTGCGCCATCGGCCACTGACCACCACCACCAAAGGCAATTCGGGTTAAGTGTCTTGCCCAAGGACACAACAACAGCGACAGACCAAGCAGGGTGCAAACCCATGACCTTCCGATTGTGGGGCGACCACTTAACTTCTATGCCACCGTCGCCCACGGGTGTGTGGTATCCTGGTGGTTGGAGATCATTGATTCTCCTTTTTCATTTTATATACCATGTTAGGGCCGCTTCACTACAATATAAAATAAAATCACCCGGGATGAAGATGAGGGTCCTGGTAAAAGTCTGAAGACACATAAATAATGACGTGGGTTTCTATTATATGTGAGAGCTTGAAGATTGTTTTGAGTAAGCACATAATTTCTGCAGGAAAATCATGAATGTGATGTCTGCCAAATGGGTTCTTGATCAAGTATTTTAGCAGCATATGCATGATATGGGTCCATGTGCTCTTTTGTAAGTTTGTAATGTTCAGAATCTGATGCAGGACTGGCCATGCTGGCCTGGAACACACCAGAGTGGTGATATCCTCTAGCATGTAACATCATTCTGGTTTCAGAAAGGCCAAGAGTGTGGCGTGATTGTGGGCATACATGATAGGATGGGAACCTGATGTGGTTAGGGACCAAGAGAGCATCCTGGGGATACAGAAATACCTTTTTGGCAGAGCATAGCAGCATTCACTGTAAAAGAGGATTTTTAAACTTGCTGCAACCCAGCCACATTCCAGTGATCCTAATTCAGTGTTAAGGAGCCCTTACCAAAACTCAATCTGTCACATTTGTACCTTGTTGTCATTTAGGAGGCCTTCGATGTGCTGGGCTTTACTCAAGAGGAGAAGAATGGCATTTACAAACTCATTGGTGCCATCATGCACCACGGTAACATGAAGTTCAAGAACAAGCAGCGTGAAGAGCAGGCCGAAGCAGACGGCACTGAAGGCAAGAGAAGATCTCTAGACGTCGACATACAGAACATAAACTCATCAATACGCAGATACCTGATGCCGTTTTATTTTTCAGATGCTGACAAAGTCGCTTATCTGATGGGCCTGAACTCTGCCGACCTCATCAAAGGTCTCTGTCATCCGAGAGTCAAAGTAGGAAACGAGTGGGTCACCAAGGGACAGAATGTTCAGCAGGTAGGAATGAATAAACCTGATGGAGGAGGACAGCAGCTTAATAAAAATGGATGTAGAAACAAAATGACAAATCAAAGTCTGGATTCCCTTTTAGGTGTACTATGCTATCGGAGCGCTGTCTAAGGCCGTGTATGAGAAGATGTTTCTGTGGATGGTGGTGAGGATCAATCAGTCTTTGGACACCAGGCAGCCACGTCAGTACTTCATTGGTGTACTGGACATTGCTGGATTTGAGATCTTTGATGTGAGCAGATTGAGCTTCGTAACGTTTTTTTGCATTGGGAACACAATATCTATGAAAGAATAATGTAAACGAAACAACTTTCTGCTTCCAGTTCAACACCTTCGAGCAGCTGTGCATCAACTTCACCAACGAAAAACTGCAACAGTTTTTCAACCACCACATGTTTGTGCTGGAGCAGGAAGAGTACAAGAAAGAGGGAATTGAATGGACTTTCATTGACTTTGGTATGGATCTGCAGGCCTGCATCGATCTGATAGAAAAGGTGAGACACACGGATTGTTAAACGTTAAGATAAATGTACAAATATGCTGTTTCTAAACTATATATTTCTGTTTTAGCCCATGGGTATCATGTCCATCCTTGAAGAGGAGTGCATGTTTCCCAAAGCCACTGACGCCACCTTTAAAGCTAAGCTTTATGACAACCACCTGGGGAAGTCCAGTAACTTCCAGAAGCCAAGAATCGTCAAAGGGAAACCAGAGGCCCATTTTGCCCTGATGCACTATGCTGGAACTGTTGATTATAACATCAACAACTGGCTGGTGAAGAACAAGGATCCTCTAAATGAGACCGTTGTTGCACTGTACCAGAAGTCCACCCTCAAACTGCTCGCTACGCTCTTCGCAAACTATGCAGGAGCTGATTCAGGTGAAACTAGACTAAAAGTTATTTTACCATCTTTAGTATGCTTATGAGTGGTAAAGCTATGTTTATGTCAAACTATGCAATCTAATGAATTGTACATTGTCCTCTTAACAGAAAGTGGAAAAGGTGGCAAAGGAGGAGGAAGCAAGAAAAAGGGGTCATCTTTTCAAACTGTTTCGGCCTTGCACAGGGTTAGTAAAGTCAAATCAAAATCTGTAAATTATTGCTTCCCAATGGATTCATGAGTATAAGCCAGAAATTTGAACTGAATGTTAATAGGAGAATTTGATGTCTGCACAGGAGAACCTGAACAAACTAATGACCAACTTGAGGTCCACCCACCCCCACTTTGTGCGCTGCATCATCCCCAATGAGACCAAGACTCCTGGGGCCATGGAGAACCCTCTGGTGATGCACCAGCTGCGCTGTAATGGTGTACTGGAAGGCATCCGGATCTGCAGGAAGGGCTTCCCCAACAGGATCCTCTACGGCGATTTCAAGCAGAGGTATAATTGTAGTTTGGTCACAGATTGCAAATCTTCAAGCAAATTGAGCAACAGCTGATGTCATTGTCCAGATATCGCATCCTGAATCCTGCTGCCATCCCTGAAGGACAGTTTATTGATAGCAGGAAGGGAGCTGAGAAACTGCTTGGCTCTCTGGATATTGACCACAACCAGTACAAGTTTGGTCACACTAAGGTAAATTTAAAAAATACTCCATAGTATCTACTCAATATAGACAATATACTGTACAGAGTAAATTGGAGCAACAGTATGTAAGAGTATGTACTTTTATATTTACACCTCTGTGCTCCTCAAAGGTGTTCTTTAAAGCTGGTCTTCTTGGTCAACTGGAAGAGATGAGGGATGACCGACTGTCACTAATTATCACTGGAATCCAGGCAAGATCAAGGGGTTTGCTGGCAAGAATGGAATTTCAGAAGATTGTTGAAAGAAGGTCTGCATTAAAACGAAAACTGCAGAACTCTTCAATCTTCATAATCACTGCAACAGTTTTAATGATGGCGGTTTCTGATTGACAGAGATGCTTTATTGGTGATCCAGTGGAACATCCGTGCTTTCATGGGGGTCAAGAATTGGCCCTGGATGAAGTTGTTCTTCAAGATCAAACCTCTGCTGAGATCTGCTGAGGCAGAAAAGGAGATGGCCAACATGAAGGAAGAATTCCTGAAGCTTAAAGAGGCGTATGCAAAGTCTGAAGCTCGTAGGAAGGAGCTAGAGGAGAAAACTGTCTCTCTTCTCCAAGAGAAGAACGACCTGCAGCTCCAAGTCCAAGCTGTAAGTTCTATATCACCATACAGAACATAGCAAAAGCCATCATCACTAATGCTGTAACTCAAATGCTTTTTATATCAAAAATATTATGACCCTTCAGGAGCAAGATAATCTTGCTGATGCAGAAGAGCGATGTGAGGGGCTGATCAAGCACAAAATTCAGATGGAAGCAAAAGCAAAAGAGCTCTCTGAGAGACTCGAGGATGAGGAGGAAATAAACGCTGAGCTGACTGCTAAGAAAAGGAAGCTAGAGGATGAGTGCTCTGAGTTAAAGAAGGACATAGATGACCTAGAATTAACTCTGGCAAAAGTGGAGAAAGAGAAGCATGCCACTGAGAACAAGGTTTGTCAGATCCTTTGATATTCTTTCTACAATGGAAAAAAAACTAGAACCATTTTTGTTACTGATGCAGCAAAGTTTAATCTTTTCTTTTTAACAGGTGAAGAACCTGGTTGAGGAGATGGCTGCTTTGGATGAAATCATTGCCAAGCTGACCAAGGAAAAGAAAGCCTTACAGGAAGCTCATCAGCAAACGCTGGATGACCTGCAGAGTGAGGAAGACAAAGTCAACACTCTGACCAAGGCCAAGGCCAAGCTGGAGCAGCAAGTGGACGATGTGAGAGTTTTAATTAGTCATATCTATGCTAACAACTGATGATTATTAACAAGAGCATTTGTTTGTTTTTAATTCTATGCAGCTTGAAGGATCCTTGGAACAAGAGAAAAAAATCAGGATGGACCTCGAGAGGGCAAAGAGGAAGCTGGAAGGAGATCTGAAGTTGGCCCTGGAGAGTCTAATGGACTTGGAGAATGATAAACAACAACTTGAAGAGCATCTTAAAAAGTAACTCATTATTAAAAATCAAACCGATCAGCAGATCCATAAAGTAGAGTTAGAATGTAACAATTACTGTTTGACAACAGGAAAGACTTCGAACTCAATCAGCTCAATAATAAAATAGAGGATGAGCAAGCCATTGCCATTCAGCTTCAAAAGAAACTGAAGGAGCTTCAGGTAAAAATTCAGCCATGTCATATTTAAATATTTAGTACGACCCCTTGGTACAAAGACGATAATATTCCTCCCCAACCAGGCCCGTATTGAGGAGCTGGAGGAAGAGCTGGAAGCAGAGCGAGCTGCTCGAGCCAAGGTGGAGAAGCAGAGAGCAGACCTGGCCAGAGAGCTGGAGGAGATCAGTGAGAGGCTGGAGGAGGCTGGAGGAGCCACAGCCGCTCAGATCGAGATGAACAAGAAGAGGGAGGCTGAGCTCCAGAAGCTGCGCAGAGACCTTGAAGAGGCCACGCTGCAGCATGAAGCCACCACTGCTACGCTCAGGAAGAAACAAGCTGACAGTGTCGCTGACCTGGGAGAGCAGATCGACAACCTGCAGAGAGTCAAGCAGAAACTGGAGAAGGAGAAGAGTGAGCTCAAACTGGAGCTCGATGATGTGGTCTCCAATATGGAACATATTGTGAAGACAAAGGTTGGCATCACCGATTTTGCCTGTATCATGGTAATTTACACTGATGAATTATTCTGATGGGATTTGTGTCATTTCAGACCACGCTAGAGAAAACATGCAGGACTCTAGAAGATCAGATGAATGAATACAAGACTAAGTTTGAAGAGGCTCAGCGCTGCATCAATGACTTCAACATGCAAAAAGCAAAACTTCAAACTGAAAATGGCAAGTTTGCTTGTTTACAAACTAATATCTCAATGCGATATCATATCAATGAGTAGTTTCCTTGTCTAAATGCATTCTAATAACATGTAAACTCCTAATGATAATATCAATTGCTTTGAATATTACTATTCTTCCTATTCTAGGTGAGCTCTCAAGGCAGCTGGAAGAAAAGGATTCATTGGTATCTCAACTAACGAGAGGGAAAATGTCCTACACTCAACAGGTTGAAGACCTTAAGAGACAACTAGAGGAGGAGACTAAGGTTAGATATTGTAGAGCCATCTGATAGCGCCACACAGAAATGTGAGGGTGTCACTCATTCATATTATTTTATGCGAACAGGCCAAGAACGCATTAGCCCATGCTGTGCAGTCTTCTCGTCATGACTGCGACCTCCTCAGGGAGCAGTATGAGGAGGAACAGGAGGCCAAGGCTGAACTGCAGCGCGGCATGTCCAAGGCCAACTCTGAGGTGGCTCAGTGGAGAACCAAGTATGAAACTGATGCCATCCAGAGGACTGAGGAACTGGAGGAAGCAAAGTAAGACAGGCTGGGCTTCAGCGTAAAAACATAATTCCTAAAATGACATTTCACTTCGTCTAGCAGATCAGCTTTTTGTTTGTGTTATGTTCCTTATCAAATGTAAGACGAACAAAAAGTTTGTCTGTTTGACGACCTGGCAGCCAGTCACACAGTTTGAGTTTTCTTGAGGATCACTCGTCTAACGACAGACGTATTAAATGATGTGAATGGTGATTTCTCAAGGAAAAAGCTGGCTCAGCGTCTGCAGGATGCCGAGGAGGCTGTTGAAGCAGTGAATGCTAAATGCTCCTCTCTGGAGAAGACCAAACACAGGCTGCAGAATGAGATTGAAGATCTCATGGTGGATGTGGAGAGGTCCAATGCTGCTGCTGCTGCTCTGGACAAGAAGCAAAGAAACTTTGACAAGGTAGACATGAGCACTGTGATCAGAAATTGTGTTGACTGTGAAAACCATTGACTGTATGAGATGGACGAAGCCACCATAACATCACCCATAGGTTTCTGAAGAGCTGGATTGAAGCCCAGTGGGTGGTTTCCACCAACGCCGTCTTGGCCGCGTCACGTCTCTTTTGAATGCAAACATGGTCACGGAGCACTCACCCCTCCCCGCAGGTATCTTCCCTGAGACGCTTCTGTCGGAACCGAAGACCCGTATTTCAAGAGGAAACTAGATAGCGCTAAACACCAGTCGCCCTTTTCTAGGTCCAAACGTCTTTTGTTGTCCGTGACTTCAAATGCTGTTTTTCTTTTTGGGACTCTGGTAGTTTGTCCTAAAGTTGAAGTGGTAGCAGCGGCTGTTTCTCCTCTGATATTATTGAGTGGAGAACCTCTCACACCAGTGGTGTTCTGTTGCTAAATACTTGAGTGTGGAATGAGTGGAGGACCCATGGGAAGTGCAGCAGTTCGGCCAGACCGACACCCGGATGGTCTACTAGTTGCTTTCAGTCCAAAAGGTGTGATTGGCAGAGGTTTTTAGACAAATGCGACAGAACTGTTTCATTAATTGTTTTTATCGCCACAATATGTATTTATAGCTTTACAATGTTGGAACGTTAAAGGCATGAAAAAATGTTCTAAGCTAATTTGTTTTCCAAATTTGCCATTGTAGCTCTAATTACATCTAAACGGATGAGGTACAAAAAAATTCACGTCCCTAACAGTTGTCAGGGGGAGCTGCAATTTTTGTCACCTTTTTTCTGGACTGAGATGTCTGATGTTTTTCCTGGGATCTGCTTTAGCCACTCCTCCAGTTTGGGGGTCACTGCCCCGATGACCACGGGCACCACCGATGTCTTCACTCTCCAGGCTTTCTCAAGTTCTTCTTTGAGGCCCTGGTACTTCTCTAGTTACTCGTGTTTCTTTTTCCTGATGTTGCATCACTTGGTGTTGCCACGTCAACCACAACAGCTGTCCTCTGTTGTTTGTCCACCACCACAATGTCCGGTTCGTTCGCCATCACCATTTTGTCGGTCTGGATCTGGAAGTCCCACAGGATCTTGGCTCGCTCATTTTCTACTACCTTAGGGCGTTTCCCACTTTGACCTTGGGGCTGCAGTCCAGTTATGTGGTGGATTGTCTCAGGGGCCTCTTTGCATAGCCTACACCTTGGGTCTTGTCTGGTGTGGTAGATCTTGGCCTCTGTTGCTCTGGTGTTCAGGGCCTGATCTGTCGGTGGTATATCCCATGTAGGGGTTTGTCCTCCTATGATGGTATTTCCAGCACCTCCTCTTCTGTTCGCCATTGTCTGAAACATTCACTGAGCACATCGTCTGTTGGGGCCTGTCCTTGATGTACTTATGGATCTTGGATGCATTCTTATTTGGAGCCACTCTGCAGAAGCAGCAACGTTGTTAGAATAATTGATCAAAATGAGCCCAAAAGTACTTGATAGCTCAATGAAAGTATAATGAGAGTCTTTTGTGGAATTTTAAATTTGAATTGACAGACAAAATAAAATCTATTTACCGTCTATGGAGTTATGCTATTTAAGTTAATGGACTGCTTTATTTATTTATTTTTTGTAATGAACAGGATCTCTGTTCCCTTTCTTAACCTGCACTTTTCTCTTCACTCTTCTAGCCGTTGACCTGGCCTGTGTTTCCCCTGTAGGTCCTGTCTGAGTGGAAGCAGAAGTACGAAGAGTCTCAGTGTGAGCTGGAGAGCTCCCAAAAGGAAGCCAGGGCTCTGAGCACTGAGCTCTTCAAACTGAAAAACTCTTATGAAGAGTCTCTGGACCACCTGGAGACCATGAGGAGGGAGAACAAGAATTTACAAGGTGCCGTTTACAACAAGAGTTTAAAACTTTCTCTAGAAAACCTGTGGAAATTAGTTCATTTAGTTACTAAATTGATTGAATCCCACTCTGCTTGATATCCCATAGAGGAGATTTCTGACCTCACTGAGCAACTTGGTGAGAGTGGAAAAAATATTCACGAACTGGAAAAGTTGAGAAAACAACTGGATCAGGAGAAGAGTGAGATCCAGTCTGCTCTTGAGGAAGCAGAGGTCTGAATCCTTGCTTATGAGAAGAAAAATTCAAAACAAAACTGTATTATAATGAAATGTGTAACTTTGTATCTATGAACTAGGCCTCCTTGGAGCATGAAGAGGGCAAGATTTTACGAGCACAGCTGGAATTTAACCAAATTAAAGCGGACATTGAGCGCAAACTGGCTGAGAAAGACGAGGAGATGGAGCAGTGCAAGAGGAACATGCAGAGGACGATCGATACCCTGCAGAGCTCTCTTGAGGCCGAGTGTCGCAGCAGGAATGAAGCCCTCCGCTTGAAAAAGAAGATGGAGGGAGACCTGAACGAGATGGAGATCCAGCTTAGCCAAGCCAACAGGCAGGCAGCTGAGGCTCAGAAACAACTCAAGTCTGTTCATGCTCATCTGAAAGTAAAGCAAAACGATAAACGTCTCACTTTCTGGAGATTTCTCAACTGTCTATGAGCATTAATGTGATAAATGTTCCATTTAGGATTGTCAAATTCAGCTTGACGAGTCTGTACGCGCTAACGATGATCTCAAAGAGAACATCGCCATTGTGGAGAGACGCAACAACCTGCTCCAGGCTGAGCTGGAGGAACTGAGAGCAGCTCTGGAGCAAACTGACAGAAGCCGTAAACTTGCTGAGCAAGAGCTGCTGGATGTTAGCGAGAGGGTGCAGCTGCTGCACTCCCAGGTGGGACCACGTCTCAAAAGCACCAACACTTTAGACGTGTCAACTTTTCACACTCTCATGTTTCACATCTTAAAAACACACAGAACACCAGCCTGATTAACCAGAAGAAGAAACTGGAGGCGGATTCAGTCCAGCTTCAAACGGAAGTGGAGGAGGCGGTGCAGGAATGCAGAAACGCTGAAGAGAAGGCCAAGAAGGCCATCACTGATGCTGCCATGATGGCAGAGGAGCTGAAGAAAGAGCAGGACACCAGCGCTCACCTGGAGCGCATGAAGAAGAACATGGAGCAGACCATCAAAGACCTGCAGCACCGTCTGGATGAAGCTGAGCAGATCGCCATGAAGGGAGGCAAGAAGCAGGTGCAGAAGCTCGAGGCTCGGGTAAGAGTAACCTCTAAATACAGCACACAAACTTTAGGGTGGTACTTTATCTGACATACATGACATATTCTTATGGTTCTGAGAAACTACAGAAACATGGAGTTCTGAACTAGTTAGTCTTTTACTAAGTGATTGTTGACACCATTTATATAACACTTTCATGGATGGTTTCAGGTGAGAGAGCTTGAAAGTGAAGTGGAGTCAGAGCAGAAGAAGAGCAGCGAAGCTGTGAAGGGAATCCGCAAATACGAGCGACGCATCAAGGAGCTGACATATCAGGTAGCCTCTCAACACGGAGACGTTTGGGTTTCCTCAACAAAGATGTTGCTTTAACTCGTCTCGCTGCTGTTTCTTCATCCATCCAGACTGAGGAGGACCGAAAGAACGTTGCACGTCTTCAAGATCTGGTTGACAAGCTGCAACTGAAGGTCAAGGCCTACAAGAGAGCTGCTGAGGAAGCTGTGAGTGTGGCCTGGAAACGTTATCCCCATATGACGCTCAGTTTCACTTATATGTGTTGTTCCTTTATTTTCATCATTTCTTTTTGCCAAAAACTTACCAGAACTCCACATTACTTTAAAGCAACACTAATAACAGCTAATCATGCTGGTTACAACTATGTTTTATTTTGCTTTTCCTATTGAGAATCAAGTGAACTCATAATACTCCTAATTTAATCTAATACGAGTTATGAAAACCTCATTACCCCCCCAGGTGTTTTTGATAATATTTGAACAAGAAAAATCAATCTGGATCTTTTGTTTTTTTAAACATTACCCGTTAGCATGTCCATGCAGGTGGATGACATGCATTTTTCATTTAAAATATTCTTAGCAGAAATGTATAAAAACAGCTTTTGGATAGCTGTTCATTGCAGAGACCACGTTACATGAAAGGGCTAATTGTATGCGTAATTGTAGTTCTGGTTAAATCTTGCAGGAAGAGCAGGCGAACACCCACCTGGGCAAGTTTCGTAAGCTGCAGCACGAGCTGGACGAGGCGGAAGAGCGAGCCGACATTGCTGAGTCTCAGGTCAACAAGATGCGTGCCAAGAGCCGTGATGTGGGGTCAAAGGTGAGAGCCTCTTTCAGTATTCAACACTTACCGTAATATACAGGGTGGGCCATTTATATGGATACACCTTAATAAAATGGGAATGGTTGGTGATATTAACGTCCTATGTGTGGCACATTAGTATATATGAGGGGGCAAACTTTTCAAGATGGATGGTGACCATGGTGGCCATTTTGAAGTCAGCCATCTTGGATCCAACTTTTGTTTTTTCAATAGGAAGAGGGTCATGTGACACATCAAACTTATTGGTAATTTCACAAGAAAAACAATGGTGTGCCTGGTTTTAACGTAACTTTATTTTTTCATGAGTTATTCATATATACTAATGTGCCACAAACAGAACGTTAATATCACCAACCATTCCCATTTTATTAAGATGTATCCATATAAATGGCCCACCCTGTAGTACTGCTCTCCTATTAATGCTATTATCACATACAATAACATCTCTTTTTTTCTGTTTAAGTGCAATATGTATTTTTTAAATTAAAAATATTTGATAAATTCTTAATTTTAAAGGACAGGAAATAAATTCAGACCACTCTTTGTAAAAATCTATTTGATTGATTTTGCTGTATTTATTGAGTTGTATTAGTGAGTTATTGACAAAGCAATGAAATCCAAACTACACAATTTTTAGTTTAGATCTGTAATTGTATTTTATTATTTTGTGAGGTCATTAACGAGTCTTTTCCAGTAATCCATCTCTCCTTGTCTGCTCTGACATTCTTCATCACAGAGGGGGCTAGATGAGGAGTGAAACTCACTGACGGCCACCACAGACCTCTGGGATCTTCTGTGTTTTGATCCTCTTTGTCTGCAAAGTAATTCTGTAGAATAAAGCAAAATGCTTTCAGATTAATACAGAGTCCTCCTTCATTCCAGTCACGCAAAAACAGTAAGATATACAGACACAAAAGTCCTCCATGGGCCTGATGTGGAGGGGTTTGAGTGTCCCAATGACCTGAAGAGCTAAGTTGTCCGGGGCTTTATGTAGAACGCCATATCAAATACGGGCTATTTACCATTTAAAATGAAATTTTTACTTTTACTTAGTTTCTATTTTCTCTGTTAACCAGGAATTTGCATATAACTTTTTTTTTTTATCTGAATAAATATGTTTAACAAATTAAATCAGCTGTTATGATCAAACATTTACTCAGTTTTTGAGTAGTATTTTTACCATATATATATATATATATATATATATATACTACTATTACTGGAGTCTTTTTTTCCAGAGTATTTTTTTATTTATTAAAGTAAAGTTACTAGAGTACAACATTTGGCTTCCTACCTCCCTTTGGCTCTATAGCAAAACCAAACATTGCGTGAATCGTTCCCTAAAAGTGAGCCTCCTCCTGTTGAGTCCTCTTATTGGTGAATACCTTTTGAACTACTGGATTTTTACATTTTCTTGTTGGTGGGGAACTAAAAAGCTCAGTAACAAATGCTGCGATTCCATTAGTAGCAACATGTTTAATACTGTTATATAAACTGGGTTTTAATTGTGTTTTTAGCTAAATAAAAGAAGAAGAAAAAAGGCTGTTAGAGCGAGTTCCTCAGTTTCTAACACTACAAAGTGTTTTAATATGAAAGAATTTACATAAAGGGTTTCCACTAAGTAACTTTTGTAACTTAATAAAAGTAGTTCACTCTTCCCCTCCTCCTCCGCCTTAATATTAAAACTCCCAAGAGGACAAAAGCAAAGACTTGAATTCTTTTTTCCTCTTGCTTCATTGAGATAAGGAGGCTAAAATGTTCTCTTCTAAATGGTTAACAGAACCAGGGTGTAGTTCCAGCCTGTCACCACTGGAGGGCGACAATACCCCTCCTCATTCACAAAATGTTTGGTATTGTCGCCCTGCAGTGGCGACAAGCTGGAACTACATTTTAGTTCTGTTAAATAATTTAAACGAGAACATTTCAGAACCTCACTGCTTCATTTAAGCTGAGAAAAAAATCTTAATATTTGTTTTTGTCCTCTTGGCAATAATAATATTAAGGAGAAGAAAGAAGAGGGACCTACATTTATAAAGTTACAATAGTTGTAATGTTTAAGTTAAGTTATAATAAAGTTATACAGCCAACAACTTCTTGTGGTTTAAAGGACAAAATAGAAAATAATAAAAATAAATAAGTAAATTAAATAATAACAAATGTAGGTAGACAAATCACTCTTTTTCACATTACTGATTTAGAAACCGTCCAATAGGTAATGCATAAATGTTAGGGTTAGGGTTACAGCCCAACCCTAACCCTAACCCTAATATTAGCAATATATTTTCTAGGAAGAATTTGCCACCTGTATGCTATAACCTTACTAATTTAAAATAAAATCTTCCTTAAAATATAATCTGCCTTTATGTCACTTTATTTTCTTCTTATATAATTCCTTCTACTCGACACAGCACACTGGCACCTTTGCATCATCTCAAATAACCCCAAAATGGATAAAACTTGACTTTCTCTGACAGTAATTGTGTCAAACCTAATTATGCTCTCCAGAATGCCCGTCGGTACCTGGTTCATGTAAACACACACACACACACACACACAAACACACACACGAAAAGCTGACTCACATACTCAAGAAGGTGTTAAACTGTTTTGATTTATGATTTACAGAAGGTGTAATAGGCTACCATCTTTTGTGTTACCACTGAAGTGCCACATGAGGGCGACATTTGTCCAGCGGCATCATTTTAATGCATGAGAATAATAAACGTAGCACTTTCTGTTCTCACCCACTGACTGAACTTTTTTCAATCTTCACAAAATTAAAACATTATTCCACATAAAGTTAGTTGGAATAGAGGCTTGGAACATATCACTACGGATCCCTTTAGTGCTAACAAAATGCTGTCTGCAATAAACATTGAAGAAAAAAAGTCTTTAGAGCTCTATCTTATTCCAAAAGTCAGATGTAAGGCCACTAAAATCATAAATTTTATAACCCAAAAGTTGTTACACACTCAGTGAAAATGTCAATTTTCACCAAATAAAATTTAGATCAGTAGATAAAATGTGTTAGAGTCAAAAGTCTGTCACTCACATAAAAAACAACTATTGATCACATCTCGTCAGTTTTATGTATTTCGAATTAATGTGCAATTATATAGAAAAAAGTTAATTTTAATGTGAAAAACTCTAGAAAAATGGTTTTAGTAGGGACCCTACTGATGTGAAAGACAAATACGTGGCCTTGAGACGACCTCTGAAGATCACATTAATTATGAAATATTATCACCTTTTTGTGTATAAGAGATAAAAAGTAATAAGAAATTGACAAATTTAGTATAATGGTTGTTTAAGATTTTGGTTGTCAATATGTCCTTGTATAATTGGATTATTTATTATCAAGATATTATCATAGTTGTTGATTTTTAAACAGCTTTTTAAATAAAATAAACAATTAGAAAAAAAACAATAAAATGGCTGTATTGTATGGACGCAAACTCATTTAATTTTGCCACATTTCACCCCATGGTTGCTGGGAAATGTGCTGTATTGATACATTTAAACAAAAAAATCAACAATTATTTTTCAGAAACTGTTATTTTCATGTTGGACAAAGTAAGAAACAACAAAATCACTGCTGCTTAGATCAAAAAGTAGCTGTGTAAATTATTCTTATTAAAAATGATCATAAAGTCTACATTTGTGCAGCTGTAATATAATCTAAAAGTAAAGTTTGCTTACCGTTATCATGGATATGCTGCATCACAAAGGAGCCACAGACGGCGAGCTCATCGTCTTGTATGCGTGAGGCGAGGAGGGGAGATGGATGTGAGGTGGACCCAAGTGCTGACCTTCATTTCACTCGAACCTGTCCTTAGATAACTTTCAGTATCTGGAAAGATTACAAGACAATAAATAAATCACACTGTGTTATTCTTTTCCATCCATGCTGCAGTACTAACACAACAAACCTAATCGTTGTTTAATTTCCACCTGACTCTATGACAACATTTTAATGTTGATGCATTTTGTGGCACGGGCTCAGGTTGTCAGACGCTTAATGTACAGAACTGTGATGTTTACAAAAGCTCAACAGTTGTTTGTCAGATATTACAACCAGTTGCACTTGAAGGGGACTCCTTTTGTTCTTTAAGCCAAAGAACAATTGTTCTCCCCTCACAGGAGTCAAACAGTGAGACTGGAACAAAAGCCAGCAGAAGGTCACCAACGAAGATTTCCACTGAGATTTAAACAGCTGAGAATGATAGTAAGGCAAGTAATGTGAACACGGCTTCTGATCAACTTTCACACAATCCTCTGAAACACTTCCAACCACTGCTGGTGGTTTTTATTTGTCTTATTTGCAAAGTTAAACATCCAACAGAAATAAAGGAAGTCATTTTCACCAAGTTTAGAAAAGTTTCACTTAAAGGAATACTCCACCCTTAATTGAAATTTAGTCTGTTGCCATATTCCCAAAGTTAGATACGTGGATAAAAAGCATTTTGTAACCAGCCCAGTCTTTCTCCTAATCTGGCAGTATTCTGTAAGGTTTAGCTTAGCATAAATAATGTAAGTGAATGGTAACAGTTAGCATTTCATGTGAAAAAGTCAAGACAATTGCTAAATAATGAACCTAATTTTTCTTGGTGACCTCAACAATCACATTGACTGCGTTTACATGCAGCCAATAACCCATTCAAAACCCGTTTTTTTGCAATAACCCGGTTCCGCAAGGCCATGTAAATACCGGCAAAAACCGAGTTATTACACCTGGGGTAACCCTTTTCTAACCCGAATATCAGGTCACGTAAACGCGTATCGGGATAACCCTTTCAAAAGGTGCGCTCTGCGCATGTTCTATTCGCAAGGAATCCTGGTCTTTTGAGTTCTTGTATGCGCCAGTAACCCGGAAGTGAACACGTGGAGTTTAACATGGCAAAACGCAGCACACACATTTTTGGAGCAATGAAGAAACCAGGTCAGTAACAGCACCAATGTGCAAACAAAGACGATCACTATTAGCTCCGAACTATCCATTAGCTGCATGCTGCTGTTGTTGTTGTCTTTGGATACAGGAAAAAAAACAGGAAATGATGCATATTGCGTCTAACGTAGCCCATATGTCCTGGTCCTGATGCTATCTAATCGGGATATTAGAAGTTCCATGTATACATGGGTAACTCTATTTGTGCATGTAAACGGGTTATTCCGAATTTTTCAGAAACCCAAATACTGACCTTAACCCGATCATAACCCGAATACTGGCTGCATGTAAACGTAGGTATTGACTGCAAATTAACATAATAACATAATGACAAAGCACTGCTGTGAGCCGTCGCTGCACAAGGAGACAACGCAGCGGCCCCAAAACTCACTGTTTACTGTCATAAGGGTGGAATGTTGTAAATTTTATAAATTAAACTATGAATGTCTGCCAGACTTTACACCGCTGCTTCATGTCCTTGTGCCTTGCAGAGGCGGCTTACAGTGGTGCTCGTTGTTACCATTCACTTACATTGTTTATGCTAAGCTAAAGCTAATGGAAAACTGCCAGGTTAGGAGAATGACTGGGCTGGTTACAAAATGTTTTTCCCCCACTTATCTAACTCTGGGGAATATGGCCACAGACTAAATTTCACTTAGGGGTGGACTATCCCTTTAAGAAAACCAAAGTTGAGCTCATGTTATCAAAGAATACAAAACTTTTCCTCCAGCTTTTTAAGTTCATTTAGCTATTAATCCATTTTATTTTACAACACAAAAACGTAAATTAACGTAAAGCTGAGACTGTATTCTGGGTGCTGCACACCTGCTTCTTCCTGTCCATCACGACATCAGAGACAGTCGTTCAACTTTACCACTGCCCTCAAAGGCTGCCCTTCACCTTCAGGAGGAAAAATCCAGACAAGAATTTCACAGGGTTATCTTTGTCCTCAAGGCCAAAGGAGAGGGAACAATGCCATGACGGCACCATGAGGCAAAGGGCGTGGACCTTTCTGGGCAGAGCGGCGGTGTGTGATCATTTAGAGTTGCTGACCTTAGGTTTCACTACAGCTGCTACTCTGAGCCCCTTTAAAAAACTGAAAATACTTCAATTTTATCTTTGATAAGAAATCTTAGCTTAGAGTTTGTTCCAGTCTGAGACCTGAAAGACAAACGTTTAATTAACTGGTGAGAAAAGCTAAAAAAGGAGGGAAACGTTTCTGATTTAGATGTTCTAAAAACATTGAAGAGATTTGTTGATGCTTAAATGATTTCCCCAGATGGTCACCAGCTCACCCAGGTAAATAATATACAGAAGCAGCTAAATCAGTTTTCTATTTTAAGTTAAAAAGATGCAATTGAAAGTATGACATTATTAAGGTGTCCAAGTTACAGAAACCCAAATAAGACAAATGAGT
The DNA here is from genome assembly GCA_006937985.1 of Aphyosemion australe. NCBI lineage: Eukaryota > Metazoa > Chordata > Actinopteri > Cyprinodontiformes > Nothobranchiidae > Aphyosemion > Aphyosemion australe. The sequence goes on along the minus strand of SSNS01000193.1, from coordinate 1,175,755 downwards.
TAACTTAATTTAACCAGTTGGGATTAAAAAAGGATAAATCCTGACTGTTATGATTAAATTAAGAGTCGTTTGATATCAAGCCTGTCCCTGAATGCCCTCCCCTTTCTTTGAACAAAGTATTGTCCTCGCCTTGTTTGTCACAAGGTTACAGCAACAAATAGCAGCAGCACATCCTGTCCAATTAGGACATTGCTTTTTTTCAATGTGCAGTCTTTCTCTAAATATTCATCCCATATTTGGCGGATCAGCAAGCTTTATTAAAGGAGGTAAGGCTGCTGTCAGGTACAGCGCTCTGTTAGATTAAAGGTTGAGAGTCAAAGGTAAGCAATATATCACCTAATAATTAGAGCTGATGCTACGATTTGAAACATTTACTAAGGTTATAAATGTCACTTTAAATGCAAATGCTGTTTTACTAAAAGACAACGATGAAAAAGGTATGTTTGTTTTTCAGTTTGGTTTGAACAGAAATACTGAGTCAGGTCGTCTTTTGGGGTCCGACCCACTCAAGGTAAAACAAGCTTTGAACAGGACGGTTACTCTAATTGTAGTGGAGTTTCTACATTATATTCCACAATAATAAAAACAAATTCTTACCTTATATTTATTAGACTTATAAAATAACTGCTGACACAAAGGATGCCCCAATTTGTCTTTACAAACTATTTTTGTTATTGAGATCATAAGAAAAGACTCAACATGTTGACCACTGGAACAGGTTAGAAGATGGGTGATGCTGCCATGGCAGAGTTTGGGACCGCTGCTTCTTATCTGAGGAAATCCGACAAGGAGCGTCTGGAGGCCCAAACCCGTCCGTTTGACATGAAGAAGGAGTGTTTTGTGCCTGATACTGAGGTCGAATACGTAAAGGCATCCATCACCAGCCGTGATGGTGACAAAGTCACTGCTGAAACGGAGTTTGGAAAGGTAAGCACACTTTAGCTGATGTATAAGAACGAGGCTGTTCAATTATCTAAAGAGGCCTTTGGTTCAAGGATAACATTGTCTTTAACAGACCGTCACCGTGAAGGAGTGTGACGTTCACCCTCAGAATCCGCCGAAGTTTGATAAAATTGAAGACATGGCAATGTTCACCTTCCTCCACGAGCCAGCTGTGCTGTTTAACCTCAAAGAGCGTTACGCAGCATGGATGATCTATGTGAGTTAAAGGGCAGAGGCTTCTTTCATTGTTCATAAAAAGGTTTTGCTAAATAAATCATCTCTCTCTCTCTGACATGTCAGACCTACTCTGGGTTGTTCTGTGTGACCGTCAATCCATACAAGTGCCTGCCGGTCTATAATCAAGAGGTGGTTGTTGCCTATAGAGGAAAGAAGAGGAGTGAAGCTCCTCCTCACATCTTCTCCATCTCTGATAATGCCTACCAGTACATGCTGGCAGGTACATAAATCACTTTGGGTCTTCATCTAAAAACTCCTGTTGCAGTGGTGTAATTTGTCACTCATTTGATACATTTTCTTGCTGACAGACAGAGAAAACCAGTCAATCCTCATCACGTGAGTCTCACTGAAATCTGAAAGCTCTTCAGCAGTCATAAGTCATGAAATCTTAGCCTAAAACAATGTCTACCTTCACTCAGCGGAGAATCCGGAGCTGGAAAGACTGTGAACACCAAGCGTGTCATTCAGTACTTTGCCAGCATTGCTGCTGTCCCCAGTGGGAAGAAAGACGCTGCTGCTGAGAAGAAGGTTTCTTCTACATTTGATTCTTAAAAACACTCAACAACATTATTAAGAGTCTTTTACTCTTTAAAGTTGCCAGCATGTCTGATGATGTTCTGCTTGCTAACGTCAGGGCACCCTGGAGGACCAAATCATTCAGGCTAACCCTGCTCTGGAGGCCTTTGGGAATGCCAAGACCATCAGGAATGACAACTCCTCCAGATTTGTGAGTGACCACGAGGCTGGGTTTAACAGTTTTGGAGATCCAAGCAAGTAAAATAAAATCAACTGTTTATTTTTCTCTTAGGGTAAATTCATCAGAATTCACTTTGACAACAGAGGAAAGCTGGCCTCTGCTGACATTGAGACTTGTAAGTACCAAGATTTAGGTCGCAAGTTTTCTTTTTGCCCATAAGAACAAAATAATTCTCTGACAGACCTTCTGGAAAAGTCACGTGTGACCTACCAGCTCAAAGCTGAGAGGGACTACCACATTTTCTACCAGATCTTGTCTCAAGTAAAGCCTGAACTCCTGGGTAAGTGTGCAAAGACATTTCTGTTTTCAAAGTACGATATAAAATATTTAATACCAAATATCTTCCATCGATTGATAGAAATGCTGCTGATCACCAACAATCCCTATGACTACGCCTTCATCTCCCAAGGAGAGACGACAGTGGCCTCCATCAATGACTCTGAGGAGCTCTTGGCTACAGATGTGAGCTGAATCGTCCCATTAGAACAACAAAATTCATGAAACAAGTCTCAAAATGTGAGAATCATAATAACAAAAAATAATCTTCTATTCAGGAAGCGTTTGATGTGCTGGGCTTTACTCAAGAAGAAAAGAACAGTATGTACAAGCTCACTGGTGCCATCATGCATCATGGGAACATGAGGTTTAAGCAGAAGCAGCGAGAAGAGCAGGCAGAGGCGGATGGCACTGAAGGTAAAAGATCAATTTAAACAAGTTACAATGACAAAAAAATGAAGTTAAAATAACATTAAAATATGACCAATTCTCTAAAGATGCTGACAAAGCAGCTTATCTGATGGGCCTGAACTCTGCTGACCTCATCAAAGGTCTCTGTCACCCAAGAGTTAAAGTAGGAAACGAGTGGGTCACCAAGGGACAGAATGTCGCCCAGGTAAAGATTTGTGGGCGTGGTTCGATTTAACACAACAGGAAGTTTAGTTTTGATGTTGCTGATGATAATTACCTTGTTCAGGTGTACTATGCTGTTGGAGCGCTGTCTAAGGCCGTGTATGAGAGGATGTTTCTGTGGATGGTGGTGAGGATCAATCAGTCCTTGGACACCAAGCAGCCACGTCAGTACTTCATCGGTGTACTGGACATAGCTGGATTTGAGATCTTTGATGTGAGCAGGATGAGCTTTGTATAAAATTTTGCATTGGGCACACAATGTATATGAAAGTAATGTAAACTAAACTATTTTCTCTTCCAGTTCAACACCTTCGAGCAGCTGTGCATCAACTTCACCAATGAAAAACTGCAACAGTTTTTCAACCACCACATGTTTGTGCTGGAGCAGGAAGAGTACAAGAAAGAGGGAATTGAATGGACTTTCATTGACTTCGGTATGGATCTGCAGGCCTGCATCGATCTGATAGAAAAGGTGAGTTTTTCAATCCAATTTTTCCAAATCCTAAATCACGTTCTTCAAATGTAGTCACTGAAAATTAGATTTTCCTAAAAAATATGTCCTCAGCCCATGGGTATCATGTCCATCCTTGAAGAGGAGTGCATGTTTCCCAAAGCCAGTGATGCCACCTTTAAAGCTAAGCTTTATGACAACCACCTGGGGAAGTCCAGTAACTTCCAGAAGCCAAGAGTTGTTAAAGGGAAACCAGAGGCCCATTTTGCCCTGATGCACTATGCTGGAACTGTTGATTATAACATCAACAATTGGCTGGTGAAGAACAAGGATCCTCTAAATGAGACCGTTGTTGCACTGTACCAGAAGTCCACCCTCAAACTGCTCGGTACACTCTTTGCAAACTATGCAGGAGCGGATTCAGGTTTGTATTATTCAGTATTACCCATAAGAGCATAGTGTTTATCAATGTTTAATCATTGACATCAGAGGGTTGGCTGTGGATCAAAAAAGATTTAGCTATTTTTTCTAACATTTTATTTTGAAAACTGACTGTGTTTTTACCTGCTATTCAAATGTCTCATCTTTGATATTTATGGAGTATAGTGGATGAAATGTTTAATTTAAATGTACTTTATCTAAATTTAACGATTGATTACTATCATTTAAAAATATGTAAATACATAGTTTTTTGTTTGTTTAAAGTTGCAACAAATTTTGTTTTTTAGCTCAGGATTCTGGGAAGGGCAAAGGAAAGGCAAAGAAAGGTTCATCTTTCCAAACTGTGTCTGCCCTGCACAGGGTAGGATTATTATTATTGTTTATGAATATTTAGTAACATTTTTAACAGCACGGTTACTGATGTAAAAATAAAATGTTGTCTTTTGTGTTGAATTCTCAGGAGAACCTGAACAAACTGATGACCAACTTGAGGTCCACCCACCCCCACTTTGTGCGCTGCATCATCCCCAATGAGACCAAGACTCCTGGGGCCATGGAGAACCCTCTGGTGATGCACCAGCTGCGCTGTAACGGTGTACTGGAAGGCATCCGGATCTGCAGGAAGGGCTTCCCCAACAGGATCCTCTATGGAGATTTCAAGCAGAGGTTTGCATTAGACGAGCAATCAAAATACAAAAAAATAACTTTTTAAACATTTGATGTTCCTTTGAGGTACCGTATTTGAAACCCCAACACTATTCTAAATAAGTAACCTTTTAAAGAATTTTTCTGCTCAAAACTTTTTGATTTGAGTTTATAGTATGGTAGATTGTAGAATATCTCCTGAGATGCTTTTAGTTGCTTTTGTGTTAAGAAGATTTGGATTTATTATTTAACATAATGAAAAATAACAGAAGTTGTTGTTGATTTTTTTAAAGATATCGAATCCTGAACCCAAGTGCCATACCAGAGGGGCAGTTCATTGATAACAAGAAAGCTTCAGAGAAGCTTTTAGGCTCCTTAGATATTGATCATAACCAGTATAAACTGGGACACACCAAGGTAAGTGCGTTTTAAAATATTTTGTATGAACGTTTCTCCATGCATGTCAAAGAAAACTGTTTATTTTATTAAACGTGGGAAATCACTTTCATGTCTTTTTTTGTTTGAATAAGCTGCTTTGTGGTTGGCTTTAAAAAAAGCACAGTCATGATCTAACACATGAACACTCATTGTCTGCTGCTTAAATAAATGAGGTGTTCTTCAAAGCTGGGCTTCTTGGTCTACTGGAGGAAATGAGAGACGACCGTTTAGCTCTAATTATAACCAGAATCCAAGCAAGATCCAGAGGTGTTCTCGCAAGAATTGAATTCCAAAAAATTGTGGAACGCAGGTGAGCAAGACCATACTTTTGTGCAAAAACATTTACAAACATATTTCAAAGTTGAAATCTGGAGTTGTTTTTATCAACAGCACCATCTAGAGGCTAAGAAATGTACTGCACATTAAGCCGCTCTCACCACTTCCGTATTTACGGCCGAAAGCACCTCTAGTGGGCCAACACAACTAAAACACATCGTTTTACAATTATTATCCTCACGCTGTGTTGTTTTGTCCATAAGAAATGTCACCAACTCTGCATTTGTCTTGGTCCTTCCTCAAATGCTCGCGCACGGTCTGTGATTGACATCTGTATGTAGCGGATGTCTAATGCTACTGGATAACGCTCAGTGATTCTAAATTAAAATTGCTCTACAAATTGGTGATGTAATTAGTATAAAAAACAATGACATATTTCCTACATTATATCACTTTTACGGATTTCTAAAAAAAAATCATGCATAATTACTGCAAGAGGAAAAACTCCTGGTTGCTGCTTTAAGTAATTAACATAATAGATAGGCTACAATCCATCACTAAAATTACATAAAAAGAAGTGTATTCAATGGTCACTGATTAGTTGCTTAATTGCTTTTCAATGTTTATGGTCAATGTGAAGCTTGACAGCAGTATATAATATTTACAAAATGTTTCACACAGAGATGCACTACTTGTGATCCAGTGGAACATCCGTGCCTTCATGGGGGTCAAGAATTGGCCCTGGATGAAGTTGTACTTCAAAATCAAACCTCTGCTGAAATCAGCAGAGACTGAGAAGGAAATGGCCAACATGAAGGAAGAGTTCACCAAACTGAAGGAGGCTTATGCAAAATCAGAAGCTCGTAGGAAGGAACTAGAGGAGAAAATGGTCTCTCTTCTCCAAGAGAAGAATGACCTGCAGCTCCAAGTCCAAACTGTATGTTATAGCAGATTATTGTTTAAATTACCATCCTCCCACTGCATTATAATAACATATGTGTTAAATTATAGGAGCAAGATAATCTCTCGGATGCTGAGGAACGATGTGAGGGGCTGATCAAGAGCAAGATTCAGCTGGAAGCAAAAATCAAAGAGCTGACTGAAAGGCTGGAGGATGAAGAGGAGATGAATGCTGAACTCACTGGAAAGAAGAGGAAGCTGGAGGATGAGTGCTCTGAGTTAAAGAAGGATATTGATGACTTAGAGCTAACTCTGGCAAAAGTAGAGAAAGAGAAGCACGCCACTGAGAACAAGGTACTAAAGACATCTGTTACTTTACTGAAATTAGTGACTGTTGTCTGATTATTCTGTGAAAACCAAATAAAAGTCGTTTCTGGCTACAGGTAAAGAACCTGACAGAGGAGATGGCTGCTTTGGATGAAATCATTGCCAAGCTGACCAAGGAAAAGAAAGCCTTACAGGAAGCTCATCAGCAAACGCTGGATGACCTGCAGAGTGAGGAAGACAAAGTCAACACTCTGACCAAGGCCAAGGCCAAGCTGGAGCAGCAAGTGGACGATGTGAGAGTTTACACAATTAAATGGACTAAAAAAAAGTTTAGTTATGTTGCTAAAATTCACTTTTATGAACAACTTTCTGCAGCTTGAAGGTTCCTTAGAGCAAGAAAAGAAAATACGTATGGACCTGGAGAGAGCAAAGCGGAAGCTTGAAGGAGACTTGAAGTTGGCTCAAGAAAGTATCATGGACCTCGAGAATGACAAGCAGCAGCTCGAAGAGAGGCTGAAAAAGTAAGAAGTCCAAATTAAAGAATGCTACATTTTTAAAATACATTTTATATACTTTTTTTTTTAATCTGTAGGAAAGATTTTGAAATAAGCCAACTCAACGGGAAAATAGAGGATGAACAAATTATGAGTTCCCAACTCCAGAAGAAACTGAAGGAGCTGCAGGTCAAAATTCACACAAAAAAACTTTAAACAAAAACTACAGAGTGATATTAAAAAAATATTATGATCATGAAGATTATAAAAGCAGTTTGCCTTTGACTTTGTTCCAG
>SSNS01000193.1:1125726-1168441 GCA_006937985.1 Aphyosemion australe | reverse complement strand
AGCAAGTGGACGATGTGAGAGTTTACACAATTAAATGGACTAAAAAAAAGTTTAGTTATGTTGCTAAAATTCACTTTTATGAACAACTTTCTGCAGCTTGAAGGTTCCTTAGAGCAAGAAAAGAAAATACGTATGGACCTGGAGAGAGCAAAGCGGAAGCTTGAAGGAGACTTGAAGTTGGCTCAAGAAAGTATCATGGACCTCGAGAATGACAAGCAGCAGCTCGAAGAGAGGCTGAAAAAGTAAGAAGTCCAAATTAAAGAATGCTACATTTTTAAAATACATTTTATATACTTTTTTTTTTAATCTGTAGGAAAGATTTTGAAATAAGCCAACTCAACGGGAAAATAGAGGATGAACAAATTATGAGTTCCCAACTCCAGAAGAAACTGAAGGAGCTGCAGGTCAAAATTCACACAAAAAAACTTTAAACAAAAACTACAGAGTGATATTAAAAAAATATTATGATCATGAAGATTATAAAAGCAGTTTGCCTTTGACTTTGTTCCAGGCCCGTATTGAGGAGCTGGAGGAAGAGCTGGAAGCAGAGCGAGCTGCTCGAGCCAAGGTGGAGAAGCAGAGAGCAGACCTGGCCAGAGAGCTGGAGGAGATCAGTGAGAGGCTGGAGGAGGCTGGAGGAGCCACAGCCGCCCAGATCGAGATGAACAAGAAGAGGGAGGCTGAGTTCCAGAAGCTGCGCAGAGACCTTGAAGAGGCCACACTGCAGCATGAAGCCACCACTGCTACGCTCAGGAAGAAACAAGCTGACAGTGTCGCTGACCTGGGAGAGCAGATCGACAACCTGCAGAGAGTCAAGCAGAAACTGGAAAAGGAGAAGAGTGAGCTCAAACTGGAGCTCGATGATGTGGTCTCCAATATGGAGCAGACAGCCAAGGCTAAGGTATGGTGAATGGTGCTTTACTGGATATTGGTTGCTGAATATCCTACTTTAATGTTGAAGATGAGTTAACACTTGTATGCATTGGCATCAGTTTCTTTTTAATTATTGCTGGGGACAACTATTGTTATTAATTATTCTTATGTAAGTATTCGTCCGTTTGGGTGGGTGGTAGCTGAAGACAGGGACCTTGGCGGTCTGATCCCTCAGTATTTGGAATGTCACCACTCTGGTGGGGAAAGAGCTGGAGTTGGTGTGTGAGGTTGAGAGGTTCCGACTAGATATAGTCGGACTCACCTTGACGCATGGTTCGCAAGAACGAGAGGGTAGCCTCCTTCCGTCTACATGTGGGGGGCGGGTCCTGAATGTTGTTTGTGCTTATGCACCAAACTGCATCTCAAATTACCCACCCTTTTTGGAGTCCCTAGAGGGGGTACTGGAGAGCACTTCTGGGGTCTCCCTTGTTCCTCTGGGGGACTTCAATGCTCATGTGGGCAACAACAGTTAGACCCGGAAAGGTGTGGTTGGGAGGAATGCCCCCCTGATCTGAATTCAAGTGGTGTTTTGATATTGGGCTTCTGTGCTCATCATGGATTGTCCATAATTGAACACCATGTTCAAGCATAAAGGTGTCCATATATGCTCTTGGCACCAAGATACCTTAGGCCGCAACTCGATGATCGACTTTGTTGACCTCTCATCTGATCTGCGGCCACATGTCTTGGACACTCGGGTGAAGAGAGGGGCGGAGCTGTCAACAGACAACTAACTGGTGGTGAGTTGGCTTTGATGGTAGGGGAGGATGCCGGTCAGACCTGGCAAGCCTAAACGTGTTGTGAGGGTCCGCTGGGAATGTCTGGCGGAGTTCCCTGACAGAAGGAGCTTCAATTCCCACTGCAGACAGAATTTTGAACACGTCCCAGGGGAGGCAAAGTACATTGAGTCCGAGTGGGCCATGTCCTGTTCCATTGTCGAGACGGCTGACCGGAGCTGTGGCCACAGGGTCATCAGTGCCTGTCATGGTGGCAACCCCCAAACCCGCTGGTGGACACTGGCAGTTAGGGATGCTGTCAAGCTGAAGAAAGAGTCCTATTGGGTCTTTTTGGCCTGTGGGACTCCAGAGGCAGCTGATGGGTACCGGAAGTCCAAGTGGAATGTGACTCGGGTGTTCACAGAGGCAAAAACCTGGGTGTGGGAGGAGCCTGGTGAGACTATGGAGCAAGATTTCCATCCACCATCTGGCGTCTCAAGATGGGAAAGCAGTGCACTACCAACACTGTTTACAGTGGGGACAGTGTGCTGCTGACCTTAACTCGGGATGTTGTGGATCGGTGGGTGGAGTGCTTCGAAGACCTCCTCAATCCCACCAGCACATCTTCCAGTGAGGAAGCAGAGTCTTGGGACTTTGGTTTGGGCTCTCTAATCTCTGGAGAGCTCGGCGTCTGCTTGCTAATACGTAGCTTACCAGTATCTATCAGAAATGTTTTAAATTAAAATAAAATAAATTAATTAATTCTAGTTTTAGTTTTATTTTCACTTAAAGTGTTACTAATGAAATGAAATATAGGGCTGCATACATTAAAGAAAAGTTGGCTTTAGTTGAAAGTTGGCAGTAAGCAAGAAACACTGTGACAAGTAGTGGGACAGAAGGGTTTAAGTAGCGGTCAGCTTAGCTGTAAATTGTGCAAAGAACACAAGTAGTCATCACATTTAGCGTGGATGCCGCTAAAGGATTTTAAACATGGCAGGAACAAAATTGTCAACTATCACTATATACAAATCTGACAATTATAAAAATTGGTAGGGACATGACCCAGTGTTCCTGGTTAAAATGACGCCTATGAATATGTGTGTTTTTTTCCTAGAACAACTTGGAGAAAATGTGTAGGTCTCTGGAGGACCAGTTAAATGAATATAAAACAAAGGCAGACGAGGGACAGCGTACCATCAACGACTTCACCACTCAGAAAGCTAAACTTCAAACTGAAAACGGTACTCTCATCATTTCAACTTATAGTTTAGTTAATGGCAATAAAGAACCTTAAAATGAACCTTCTGCTTCTATCAGGTGAACTTACAAGAATGCTGGAGGAAAAAGATTCACTGGTTTCGCAACTTACCAGAGGAAAACAATCCTACACACAACAAGTTGAAGATCTCAAAAGACAACTGGAGGAAGAAATCAAGGTAGAAATATAATTACTTAGATTACATCAAATACAAACTACAAGTTGATTCAAGCAGAATAAGAGCACTGCTTTCGTTTCAGGCCAAGAACGCATTAGCCCATGCTGTGCAGTCTGCTCGTCATGACTGTGACCTCCTCAGGGAGCAGTATGAGGAGGAGCAGGAGGCCAAGGCTGAACTGCAGCGCGGCATGTCCAAGGCCAACTCTGAGGTGGCTCAGTGGAGAACCAAGTATGAAACTGATGCCATCCAGAGGACTGAGGAACTGGAGGAAGCAAAGTGAGGAAAAGAGTATTTACCTGAAGAGAATCAGAGAAGAGTAGCAGCGTTTAACCCTTAAAACCACTTCCGTTAATCAGAAAGAAGCTGGCTCAGCGTCTGCAGGATGCCGAGGAGGCTGTTGAAGCAGTGAATGCTAAATGCTCCTCTCTGGAGAAGACCAAACACAGGCTGCAGAATGAGATTGAAGATCTCATGGTGGATGTGGAGAGGTCCAATGCTGCTGCTGCTGCTCTGGACAAGAAGCAAAGAAACTTTGACAAGGTAGACATTCTGTGACCTTTGGTTACTTTTACCACATAAAGAATAAATTATCCATACAAAACAAACAATGTCTTTCAGGTTCTGGCAGAGTGGAAGCAGAAGTATGAAGAGTCTCAATCAGAGTTGGAAAGTTCTCAAAAGGAAGCCAGATCTCTGAGCACTGAGCTGTTCAAACTTAAAAACTCCTATGAAGAGTCTCTTGAGCATCTGGAGACCATGAAGAGGGAGAACAAAAACTTACAAGGTCAGTCAATGAATGGTCAAAACTTCATAACAAAGAATTAAAGATTCCTAGAATGTCATGTTCGTCTTTTAGAGGAGATATCTGACCTGACTGAACAAATTGGTGAGGGTGGAAAGAACATCCATGAGCTTGAAAAGATTCGAAAGCAGCTGGAACAAGAGAAGTCTGAGATACAAACAGCTCTGGAAGAAGCAGAAGTAACAACACCTCTTGAATTCAAAAACACTCAATCAGGTGATGATTACTAACATTTTATCTATTTTTTTCCTCAAGGCCTCCCTGGAGCACGAGGAAGGGAAGATTCTCAGAGTCCAGCTCGAGTCGAACCAAATAAAGGCTGACTTTGAGCGTAAACTGGCTGAGAAAGAGGAAGAAATGGAGCAAAATAAGAGAAACCAACAAAGAGCTGTGGACACTCTTCAGAGCTCTCTGGAGGCTGAAACTCGAAGCAGGAATGAAGCCCTCCGCTTGAAAAAGAAGATGGAGGGAGACCTGAATGAGATGGAGATCCAGCTTAGCCAAGCCAACAGGCAGGCAGCTGAGGCTCAGAAACAACTCAAGGCTGTTCATGCTCATCTCAAGGTTTGAACACATTTAAAATGATGATTTTAGTATTTATCATAATAAACAAATCCTTTGGTTTGTGGTCCAGGATGCCCAACTTCAGCTTGATGAATCTATGCGAGCCAATGATGACATGAAGGAGAACATCGCTATTGTGGAGAGACGCAACAACCTGCTCCAGGCGGAGCTGGAGGAACTGAGAGCAGCTCTGGAGCAAACTGATAGAAGCCGTAAACTTGCTGAGCAAGAGCTGCTGGATGTTAGCGAGAGGGTGCAGCTGCTGCACTCCCAGGTGGGACCACGTCTCAAAAGCAACAATACTTTAGACGTGTCGACTTCTCACACTCATGTTTCACATCTTAAAAACACACAGAACACCAGCCTGATTAACCAGAAGAAGAAACTGGAGGCGGATTCAGTCCAGCTTCAAACGGAGGTGGAGGAGGCGGTGCAGGAATGCAGAAACGCTGAAGAGAAGGCCAAGAAGGCCATCACTGATGCTGCCATGATGGCAGAGGAGCTGAAGAAAGAGCAGGACACCAGCGCTCACCTGGAGCGCATGAAGAAGAACATGGAGCAGACCATCAAAGACCTGCAGCACCGTCTGGATGAAGCTGAGCAGATCGCCATGAAGGGAGGCAAGAAGCAGGTGCAGAAGCTCGAGGCTCGGGTGAGTATAAATGAGCAACAAAGTTAATTTAAACAATCAAAACAAACATCTAAAAAAAGAAAACTGCTCAATGACTTTTGATGTGATGCCCTGAAGGTGAGGGAGCTCGAGAATGAGGTGGAGAGTGAACAGAAAAAAGCCGGTGATGCAATAAAAGGTGTGAGAAAGTACGAGAGACGTATCAAGGAGCTCACCTATCAGGTAACTATTAAAGTGGACATAACCGTTTAAATGTTTTTAACTTAATAAGCACAAAAATCCCAACGCATGCATTTTCTTTTTTTCCTTCGATTTCTTTCATTTAGACTGAAGAAGATCGTAAAAATCTCGGACGTCTCCAAGACTTAGTTGACAAGCTGCAGCTTAAAGTTAAATCATATAAGAAAGCAGCAGAGTTAGCTGTAAGTATACCTGACTGTAAATACCGCTTCAACACTACATGGAATATTGAATAATGTAGATTGTATTTTGCACTAAAGCACACAGACTGTCTGGTAATCCTTTAGAGGAGTTGTCCCAACATTCTGAAGATCTCAAAAAGTTTTTCTTTTGTTTTTGGCTGTTTTTGTTATTTTTTTAGTCCAAATCCTGACATCTGAGGCTCTTTGTTACCAGCAATCTGTTACAAAACCCAAGTTGGTTTCAATTTCTTTAGTTTAATCTATAAAAACCCTGTTCACCCAACAGGAACTAGAATGCTATAAATACGTTATTCTGGTGTGGTTTTTAGACCTAGCTCCTATTCTTTCATCCTCCACTTATCTAGTTCCCTCTTTTATTCAAGTGCACAAAAATCTAGTCATGATCTGACAGAAAGGTCCGACTACATCCTGTATGATCACTAAAGCTATTGCTGTGCATTGATCCTGCAGGAGGAACAGGCCAACAATAATCTGACCAAGTTCCGTAAGCTTCAACACGAGCTTGATGAAGCTGAAGAGAGAGCCGACATCGCTGAGTCTCAGGTCAACAAGCTACGTGCCAAGAGCCGTGAGATTGGGCCAAAGGTTTGTACGTGAACACGTCTAAATACGAGATAAAACCTGTTAGTGCAGGACAAAGGCTGTTTCAAATATACAAACAATAAAGTATAACTTATACTTTTACGAAAACTTTTTTCTTAATTCAATTCAAATTTAGCTCAGTTTAAAAAATACTTTAATGATCTTTCTTCATAATTTTTATAAAACTTTTATTTTTATCTTTCTTTCATATATTATACTTTATTATTTACATGCTTTCTTTAAATAATTTTATAATAAATAATTTTTTATTATTATTAAAAATAAGAATATTCAAATCATCTCCTATTAGTGACAGTTTAAAAAAAGTTTTTGTGGATCATTTTCAGACCTTTTCCACTTGGTGTCCCTCTCAGCTCACAGTCGGGACTCCTGTTTTAGATTAACTTAAAACTATACCTGAGCCCCTGATTCTTACCATAACATTTCTAATACAGGTCATGCTTGTTAATAATAAAAACTGCTCTGTAATTAATTTTGTTTCCTTTTTCTTTCAGAAAGGACTTGATGAAGAATGAAACCCTTTTGTCTTCAAAACAAGTTTCTGAGTCACCTGTAGCTGTTGTGGCAATGCCTCCCTAAGCGTGTTGTGTTGTTTCTTAGAATAAAGTTATTATGCATCTGACAGCATCTCTTCTTTTGTTCTTGACAAAAGCTTTCTTGGTTCATAACAGTGAAGAACATATTGGAAGATTACTTAAAACAGCAACAAATAAATTTACAAAATATGATTGTCCTTATTGTCCGACTGAGTTGTTAACTTCTAGCAAAAGTATAAATAGATGATATACTAAGATTGTGATAAAATTGTCATTGGACTATGAAATATTATTACAAATGCTCAATACTATTGGCTTTTTTATCGATATTCGATATACCAATAAATTTTAACTAAATTTCTGATACCGATATAAACCGATACCGATATCTGCGGCCCCATCACTTCAGGTTGCTTAAACATTATCTGTGCAAAACTACTTCAGTTAGCCTTTCGCCGAGCCCCGCCCCCCTTAGTTACTGTTACCAAGTCCGACAATAAGTGAATCAAATACTGCAGCTCCGCAGATTTCTGCGATGGAAAGAAGTAGACAGATGCGTGTCAGCGACATTTTTTGGAGCAATTTCTCCTCAATATCATCCAGATCGAGGCAAAAAGGTTACAGTGGAGGGATACGTTAGTGTCAGCTCCGCTCCGGGAGAAGGTCCGGCATCCGGGGACGCGTGGATCCGAGGAGTGGTGTCGGCGATGCGGTGTCCCTGTGAGCTGTCAGCTGTCAGATGATCTGAGCTGCAGGCAGCTCTAACGGAGAAAAGCTGCCGGCGCTCTGCATCGCTATCATCTCAGCTGAGTCTGTTTATAAAATGTAACTTTTTATGCCCGTGTTAACTTTCATTTTCATATAGTTCCCGGCCGGAGCTCAGCATTAATTCATCACGTGATCATGACACCACCCGCTGTTGCGCCAATAGGCTTAATGTGCGTTTATAAGACACGCGGTTGAGGTAATATTATGCTGATTTGCCGGCACGGTGTGTCTTATCTAAAAGGGTCTTGGATAGTCTGGGAGGTGGACCTCCGCCCAGCCGCGGGCGGGGGGAGCACTCATGCTTGCTGGCTTGCTGGTTGAGCTCGATGAGGAGGTTCTGAAGGGGAAATGAAGGGGACACGACTACTATCGAGGTTAATGCTTAGTAGTATAAATTAGGCTTAGCTTCATCATTTTGTTTGGAGTTGTCGGATAGTAACGGTTGCTATGATGTGTGATTGGACAATAGCCGTTCTGGGGGCGGGGCCGGCGAAAGGTTAATTATGGAAGAAATACAGTCTCACCAGAATGACTTCTTTTAACATTGAATTTTTATTCTATGAAATTATGTAATATATTTATTTAACGTAAAATACACCAGAAAATTTGTCATCCGTAAAAGTTCAACTGCAGAATTTCATCTTCAAAAGGGCAAATTTCTACTTCACAAGTTATGCTAAAATATCTCACATCCTTTACCTGTCATGTTTTGGCATTTTGAAAGAAAGGAGAAGTAGCTTAAGAGTTTGATATGTGCATGGTATGTAAAAGTTGGAGTAAAGAGTAAAAACTGATACCGATAGTTTCTGATATTACATTTTAATGCCAATATCGGCTGATATTAATAGTAGAACCAATAATATCGGACATCCTAACAAATGATACACACAGCAAGAATAAAACTATAAAATCTGCAATAGTTTAATGTTTAAGCTTTGAAATGAATCAATCAATCAAAATCAATAATCTTAATGATTTTTTATTCTAAGATAAAAAAATATTTAAAAAAATTTAAGTTTTACACATCATATTAATTTCTAATGAAGTCCTTAAAAACCTAGATTATAAACATTCTACCCAAATATAAAAAGGTTTTATATCACGTTCACATAATCTAACACATAATTTGTTGCTTGAAAATTTTTTTCTTAAAAGTGAAAAAGCTTTCAAGCATCTGTCCAATGGCCCTTAAAGGTGTCCTAGAATCCAATTAATCAACAATCTAAAACAGAGCTTTGAGCCTCCAAAAAGCAAGAAAATGTTTTTTGGCTTTCATCTGTCCCAGGAGCCCTGATACAGGCCATTCTAACCCCCCTTACTCAGGCCTTCAGTGAAATGAGCTGTTTACCCCTCCCACTAGGCCAGGACATGCTGATTGGTTGGTTTCCCCAGAAGGCCTCAGACACATGCAGGTTTGAGAAGGCGTGGCTCCCCCTTATGACGTGATAAGGAAGGCTTTCTCAGAACAGGAGGTTTTCTCTCACCCTTTTCAACTTTCTAATTTACATAAAAAGTAGGTCAAACATGGCTTTGACTTTTTGGCATGCTACTGTTGACCACCCAAGCTGTCTTATTCAACAACAACAAGGTCCTCTTTAAGAAGTCCATCCATGTTTATGCGTTGAAAACAGAATAGATTATTTTTGTTTTTACAACTATACGTCCATCCATCTATCCTTATTTGTAACCACCTTGTCCTATTAAGGTCATGGGGATACTCCCCCGTAAGACCCTAGGAGTCATCAAGCAGAACAGGTCTCCAGTCAATCTCATGGACAAACAAACAACCATGAACACACTTACTGTACATTCAAGGAATAATCTGAATGACTATTTAACCTAACAAGCCTGTTTCTGGATAGCAGAATAAAACTAGAGAACCTGGAGAAAACCCACACAAGCATGTGGAGAACATGGAAACCCCAAAGTTAGGGGTCCAACCCAACCTTATTTACACCCATGGCTCTTTTTAAAGGCAAGGAAATTGTAGATAAATACAAAATTTTTTTTAAATCCACAGAGGAAATTTAAATATAATGCCAATAACAAAACAGGGGTGACCCACAGAACAGACTTTAGACTATCTTTCGAGAAAAAAGGCTTTATTTGAGAATGTCTGGAAAATGAGGGAAACTGGTGTTTCACTGCTGAGCTGTGTTTGTTAGATCCTGTAAAAGTATTTAGACCCTAGTATTTCTAATCAAGTACTATTTTTAGTTTTTTTTTGAGCACCTGTTAAGAGAATTCTCCAAAACAGGCATATTACATTTAAAGATTGTAGCATTCTAAGAACAGGTTAGAATTATTACTTTGGGTAATTGCAGAAAATTAACATACCCAACACCCAAAAGGTTGGTTATGACAAAATATTTCTAAGAACATAAATACTACAACTAAACACCATTACTATCATTATTCAAGCTAAACTAAAATGCTACAATCTGACCAGTTAAGGTGTATAGACCCATGTGTTGACGTTTCAGTATAAAACAGCCCATATTTGATTTTAGTAAAACAAAATTAGAAAAAAAGAATGAATATTAACATAAAATTTTAAGGTCTAACCTGAGAGGTTGTCGTTGACATCTTTCATACGGAGCAACGATCTTCAGAGCCAGACAAGGAAAGGCCCAACTGGATGACAGAACATCTGACGGCATGACATCTGTTATCAATTAAAATGTGACATTGATTTTAGTACATCTAAATAACATTTGTTTTTGCTATTGATTAAAAAATAATACAAATTTGTATTTGGTACACAATACCTTGCCATTGGTTCACCATGTCCTGGTCCTTGCTGGAGAGAACAAGCAGTATTGAGGTTGAGTTGACAGCGAGGTCCAAAGTCTAAATGAGTGAGGTAAAGACAAGTGTGAGAACCATCATCTCCTCTTAGAAGTGACCTTTCACTTCAACAAATAGCCTAACAAATACTATCAATAGCTTTGCTGGCTCCAATTTCTCTACTTCAAGTGGGTCAAGGTGCCTCACACCTTCCTTTGGGTGTTCATGTGCTTGTAAAAGTCAAAGACTGCAAACAGCTGAGAATGAGACCTTCAAAGGATGGACAAGTGCTTGCTCCTGAAGCCTGGAATAGACCAGGGATAAGTAAAGGAGATGAAAGTTTAAGTACAAAGGCAAGCATGGACAGGGCCGCATGGGAGAAGATAGGGTGAAAATGGTAATGGTTGAAATTCACTATAAATCTGAGATATACGTTTTAAGTGTCTTAAATCCAGTCAGTTAAAGAAAACATATCCAGGTTAAACCTCTAAATGTGCGGCTGCTTCAAGATGACTTTCTTTGTTCATGTATTTTCCTTTCCATGCTTGAACTGAAACCATTTCCTATCCAAAAACAAAGTTAGTATTCTTTATAGCCTACAAATCATCAAACACTATACAACATATAAAACACCTACTGTAATTCACCCTT
Source organism: Aphyosemion australe (assembly GCA_006937985.1). NCBI lineage: Eukaryota > Metazoa > Chordata > Actinopteri > Cyprinodontiformes > Nothobranchiidae > Aphyosemion > Aphyosemion australe. The sequence continues at coordinate 1,157,568 of SSNS01000193.1, read as the reverse complement.
AGCTTCTCTGGGTTTATCACCTGTTGCTGCTGGTCAAAGAAAAAAAAAATTGTTCTGACAAGCTGCGTCAGAAACTGTCCCCAAGCTCTCCTCTGAAACACCAAGCCCTCAAAGGCAGCCAGCAGGAATTTCACAAGTTATCTTTGTGCTCAAGAATAAAGGGAAGAAAACAATGCCATGTCAACAGGAGCAGACCAAGGGCAGTCGCTGCGTGTAACTTCTGGAGAGAAGCCTGGAGTACAGGTCACAAAAACATAAATCTACTTCAACACAAGCACTTGTTGCTTTGGAGATTTCATTTTCTGAAAAGATGGTAAATGGCCAGTCTTTGATATAGCACCTTCCAGAAGAAGAAACGATCTTTTATATAGGGCCTCTCAAGATGAAAATCACAAGGCGCTTCTAGAGTCCTAGAACCCCCCCAAGGCGCTTTACAACACAATCAGTCATTCATCCATTCACACACACATTCACACCCTGGTGGTGATGAGCTACAATGTAGCCACAGCTGCCCTGGGGCACACTGACAGGTGCCACCTGTCCCTTCGACCACCACCAGCAGGCAATGTGGGTTAAGTGTCTTGCCCAAGTACACAACAGCAGCATTCTCTGCCAGTTGCCGGGATCAATTCTACAACCCTCTGATTACTGGACAACCCGCTCTACCTCCTGAGCTACTGCTGCCCTTCTACTTGAATACAAGCACTTGTTGTTTTGTAGATTTCATTATCTGAAAAGATCTATAAAAATTTGTAGAAAAACCCAATTGTTTAATATAAAAATTTCACTTTCAACTTAATTAATACCCGACAACAGCAGAAAAATATCAATACATCATCAGCATAACTTAACATGATAGATGGTGGTATTACAAAGATTTCACTACAACCCCTTTTTGGAAATACTAAATTAGTTCAAATCTACACAAATAATATTTAAATGTTGGTAATAATAATGGACTGTAATAATGGTCTTTTAAACATGTATGACAAGACAAATAAAACTGATTTGTACTAATTTGGTTCCTGATTAATGAATCAGGTGAAGATCTCTTGTGTCGATGTTTACTAAGAGGTGATTTGAATAACAAATTTATACAAATATACTGATAATGAAGTTCTCCATACACTTAAATGTGAAAGAAAGACCTGATCCACGATGTTACACAGTTCCAACAAAAGGTTGTGCTACAGTCATATTTAATTGTTTACATGATTAAAACTTTGCTTCAGTTCAATCTGATGCAGTAACACTTCATGCTAAGTATGTTTGTAATATGAACTTGAGTTGGGCAGTGCTGTCTCTGAACACATCTCCTGCAGCTAAAGAACAAGACACAATGCAAAGAGACCAGGGATGGATTATAGGGAGTAGACCTAACAGTGAGCAGTGGTGAGTGATAATAAAAGACCTCACAACTGTGACCTTGCCCTTGTCTTGCCACTTATCAGAGAACAGCTGCGCCTCTTTATTCTTCCTCTCGATTTGTATTTTATATCACTGGACAGACTATTGTTGAACCGTAGACCTTGAAATGCTGGAAGTCCTATAAGCTGTACTTGGTGGTGGGATATTTTATTTAGTTTGGACGCACAGTTGTTTATACAGTTCCCTTTGATGTTTTTGTTACAGATCATTGTTCAGCCTCTTTAGGAAAATATCTTCATGAAAGTTTGGTGTTATTCAACAAAATTAAAAAAGTAAAACAGAAACATGACATCACTAATTCATTTGTTCATTTTAATCTAAAACATATTTACTATTGGAAAACCTCAATAAAAGATATGAGAATGACTCGATGTACAATAGTCTGTCCCTTATTCCCCACCTCCTGCCTCCCCCTTTCTTTGTCTTGTCCACTCTGGTGTATTAGTCTTTTGTTCAAGGTGAGAGCAACAAATAGCAGCACTGGGCTCAACCCAATTTGAAGAATGGGACAGGCAATCTGGATGGCGTTTCTCTGATATTCGTACCCATATTTGGGTGACCTACAACCTTTATTAATGGAGAGACCGCCTGGTGTCAGCCACTGGATCCATCACTTCACTTGACAAGGTTGACTGTAAAAGGTAGGGAGACGAACTCAGGTGAGAAATGTGTTTTTTATGACTGAACTGATTATTTTCAAATGAATGTAGGCATTGCAAAAAAAATTATAACTAACATTTTATTATCTTTTGTCTGAAAATTAGCTCTTTTTTGTTTTATACAAAAACATAATGGTTCCTAATCAAATAATTATATAATGTGCATTCTGTTTTGCTTTGGTCTTTCTAGTATAAACAGTGAAAACCTGAATTTGGATTGAGAACAACCCAGGTAAAATCACTTTGACTACATTTCTAAAACTCCAGCTATATTTTTCTTTTGACACAGGTGCATGCAAATAAATGACACTGTAGTGACATTTTAAAGCAAGTAACATTTTTTTACAACAAATAAAAAAATAGGTTTTGTCATAATGAAATAAAACTTTTTCAATAAAACACATTATGAATTTTATTTTTAGTTAATTTTTAAAACCCCTCTCTATTTTCACCCTATTCACTTGTGTTTTTTCTCTGAGTGCTGCATGTATAACAGTCATGTGCTCAAAAACTTGTTCAAATCGCTGCTGAACTATGTTTTCTGTTAGAAAGATTGAAACATGGGTGATGCTGCTATGGCTGAGTTTGGGACTGCTGCTTCTTATCTGAGGAAATCAGACAAGGAGCGTCTGGAGGCCCAAACCCGTCCGTTCGACATGAAGAAGGAATGTTTTGTGCCTGATCCTGAGGTCGAGTACGTAAAAGCATCCGTCACTAATCGTGATGGTGATAGTGTCACTGTCCAAACTGAATTTGGAAAGGTATAACCTCAGTTCTGTTCCACTGTAATTTAAACAAGTCGGCTGTGATCTGAGTGTAAGATGTGTCACCTTTTCCCACAGACTGTAACTGTAAAGGAGTGTGACGTTCACCCTCAGAATCCACCGAAGTTTGATAAAATTGAAGACATGGCGATGTTCACCTTCCTCCACGAGCCAGCTGTGCTGTTTAACCTCAAAGAGCGTTACGCAGCATGGATGATCTATGTGAGTTAAAGGGCAGAGGCTTCTTTCATTGTTCATAAAAAGGTTTTGCTAAATAAATCATCTCTCTCTCTCTGACATGTCAGACCTACTCTGGGTTGTTCTGTGTGACCGTCAATCCATACAAGTGGCTGCCGGTCTATAATCAAGAGGTGGTTGTTGCCTATAGAGGAAAGAAGAGGAGTGAAGCTCCTCCTCACATCTTCTCCATCTCTGATAATGCCTACCAGTACATGCTGGCAGGTACATAAATCACTTTGGGTCTTCATCTAAAAACTCCTGTTGCAGTGGTGTAATTTGTCACTCATTTGATACATTTTCTTGCTGACAGACAGAGAAAACCAGTCAATCCTCATCACGTGAGTCTCACTGAAATCTGAAAGCTCTTCAGCAGTCATAAGTCATGAAATCTTAGCCTAAAACAATGTCTACCTTCACTCAGCGGAGAATCCGGAGCTGGAAAGACTGTGAACACCAAGCGTGTCATTCAGTACTTTGCCAGCATTGCTGCTGTCCCCAGTGGGAAGAAAGACGCTGCTGCTGAGAAGAAGGTTTCTTCTACATTTGATTCTTAAAAACACTCAACAACATTATTAAGAGTCTTTTACTCTTTAAAGTTGCCAGCATGTCTGATGATGTTCTGCTTGCTAACGTCAGGGCACCCTGGAGGACCAAATCATTCAGGCTAACCCTGCTCTGGAGGCCTTTGGGAATGCCAAGACCATCAGGAATGACAACTCCTCCAGATTTGTGAGTGACCACGAGGCTGGGTTTAACAGTTTTGGAGATCCAAGCAAGTAAAATAAAATCAACTGTTTATTTTTCTCTTAGGGTAAATTCATCAGAATTCACTTTGACAACAGAGGAAAGCTGGCCTCTGCTGACATTGAGACTTGTAAGTACCAAGATTTAGGTCGCAAGTTTTCTTTTTGCCCATAAGAACAAAATAATTCTCTGACAGACCTTCTGGAAAAGTCACGTGTGACCTACCAGCTCAAAGCTGAGAGGGACTACCACATTTTCTACCAGATCTTGTCTCAAGTAAAGCCTGAACTCCTGGGTAAGTGTGCAAAGACATTTCTGTTTTCAAAGTACGATATAAAATATTTAATACCAAATATCTTCCATCGATTGATAGAAATGCTGCTGATCACCAACAATCCCTATGACTACGCCTTCATCTCCCAAGGAGAGACGACAGTGGCCTCCATCAATGACTCTGAGGAGCTCTTGGCTACAGATGTGAGCTGAATCGTCCCATTAGAACAACAAAATTCATGAAACAAGTCTCAAAATGTGAGAATCATAATAACAAAAAATAATCTTCTATTCAGGAAGCGTTTGATGTGCTGGGCTTTACTCAAGAAGAAAAGAACAGTATGTACAAGCTCACTGGTGCCATCATGCATCATGGGAACATGAGGTTTAAGCAGAAGCAGCGAGAAGAGCAGGCAGAGGCGGATGGCACTGAAGGTAAAAGATCAATTTAAACAAGTTACAATGACAAAAAAATGAAGTTAAAATAACATTAAAATATGACCAATTCTCTAAAGATGCTGACAAAGCAGCTTATCTGATGGGCCTGAACTCTGCTGACCTCATCAAAGGTCTCTGTCACCCAAGAGTTAAAGTAGGAAACGAGTGGGTCACCAAGGGACAGAATGTCGCCCAGGTAAAGATTTGTGGGCGTGGTTCGATTTAACACAACAGGAAGTTTAGTTTTGATGTTGCTGATGATAATTACCTTGTTCAGGTGTACTATGCTGTTGGAGCGCTGTCTAAGGCCGTGTATGAGAGGATGTTTCTGTGGATGGTGGTGAGGATCAATCAGTCCTTGGACACCAAGCAGCCACGTCAGTACTTCATCGGTGTACTGGACATAGCTGGATTTGAGATCTTTGATGTGAGCAGGATGAGCTTTGTATAAAATTTTGCATTGGGCACACAATGTATATGAAAGTAATGTAAACTAAACTATTTTCTCTTCCAGTTCAACACCTTCGAGCAGCTGTGCATCAACTTCACCAATGAAAAACTGCAACAGTTTTTCAACCACCACATGTTTGTGCTGGAGCAGGAAGAGTACAAGAAAGAGGGAATTGAATGGACTTTCATTGACTTCGGTATGGATCTGCAGGCCTGCATCGATCTGATAGAAAAGGTGAGTTTTTCAATCCAATTTTTCCAAATCCTAAATCACGTTCTTCAAATGTAGTCACTGAAAATTAGATTTTCCTAAAAAATATGTCCTCAGCCCATGGGTATCATGTCCATCCTTGAAGAGGAGTGCATGTTTCCCAAAGCCAGTGATGCCACCTTTAAAGCTAAGCTTTATGACAACCACCTGGGGAAGTCCAGTAANAAGAGACAGGACCTACTCTGGGTTGTTCTGTGTGACCGTCAATCCATACAAGTGGCTGCCGGTCTATAATCAAGAGGTGGTTGTTGCCTATAGAGGAAAGAAGAGGAGTGAAGCTCCTCCTCACATCTTCTCCATCTCTGATAATGCCTACCAGTACATGCTGGCAGGTACATAAATCACTTTGGGTCTTCATCTAAAAACTCCTGTTGCAGTGGTGTAATTTGTCACTCATTTGATACATTTTCTTGCTGACAGACAGAGAAAACCAGTCAATCCTCATCACGTGAGTCTCACTGAAATCTGAAAGCTCTTCGGCAGTCATAAGTCATGAAATCTTAGCCTAAAACAATGTCTACCTTCACTCAGCGGAGAATCCGGAGCTGGAAAGACTGTGAACACCAAGCGTGTCATTCAGTACTTTGCCAGCATTGCTGCTGTCCCCAGTGGGAAGAAAGACGCTGCTGCTGAGAAGAAGGTTTCTTCTACATTTGATTCTTAAAAACACTCAACAACATTATTAAGAGTCTTTTATTCTTTAAAGTTGCCAGCATGTCTGATGATGTTCTTGCTTGCTAACGTCAGGGCACCCTGGAGGACCAAATCATTCAGGCTAACCCTGCTCTGGAGGCCTTTGGGAATGCCAAGACCATCAGGAATGACAACTCCTCCAGATTTGTGAGTGACCACGAGGCTGGGTTTAACAGTTTTGGAGATCCAAGCAAGTAAAATAAAATCAACTGTTTATTTTTCTCTTAGGGTAAATTCATCAGAATTCACTTTGACAACAGAGGAAAGCTGGCCTCTGCTGACATTGAGACTTGTAAGTACCAAGATTTAGGTCACAAGTTTTATTTTTGCCCATAAGAACAAAATAATTCTCTGACAGATCTTCTGGAAAAGTCACGTGTGACCTACCAGCTCAAAGCTGAGAGGGACTACCACATTTTCTACCAGATCTTGTCTCAAGTAAAGCCTGAACTCCTGGGTAAGTGTGCAAAGACATTTCTGTTTTCAAAGTATGATATCATATATTTAATACCAAATATCTTCTATCGATTGATAGAAATGCTGCTGATCACCAACAATCCCTACGACTACGCCTTCATCTCCCAAGGAGAGACGACAGTGGCCTCCATCAATGACTCTGAGGAGCTGATCGCCACTGATGTGAGATAATTATTGAAAACACAAAAGCAGGCAATGTTTAGTCAATCATAAAACTGAATCCAAATAAACACCAGAATGGTGGCACATTTGGTTTCACATAGGAGGCCTTCGATGTACTGGGCTTCACTCAAGAAGAGAAGAACAGCATTTACAAACAGACTGGTGCCATCATGCACTTTGGTAACATGAAGTTTAAGCAGAAGCAGAGAGAAGAGCAAGCAGAGGCAGATGGAACTGAAGGTAATGGAAGCTAATTTGTTTATTATTATTATTATAACTGGCTGTAGATGCTATGGTGGTTTAACACAACCATTTTATCCATTATAATGAACAAATAAAAGTAAAGGAACATATAATTCAACTAATTTCAGATTTCAGGAAATTACATAAATGGAAATTATTAAGATTTGAAACTATTTTGCATGCCATAGATGCACATGAACTTCTAAATCTTAAACTTTATTTGCACTTTAGCTTTTTGACACACTCGGGGAAAATTTTTGGTAAACAACAACAATGCATTTCATTAGAAGTATTTCTCAGATACATGATACCTTCCTTTGTTTCCTTGTGCATCATTAAGAAATGTATTGTTTTCTTTCTTACTTAGATGCTGACAAAGTCGCTTATCTGATGGGCCTGAACTCTGCTGACCTCATCAAAGGTCTCTGTCACCCAAGAGTCAAAGTAGGAAACGAGTGGGTCACCAAGGGACAGAATGTCGCCCAGGTAAAGATTTGTGAGCGTGGTTCGATTTAACACAACGGGAAGTTTAGTTTTGATGTTGCTGATGATAACCTTGTTCAGGTGTACTATGCTGTTGGAGCACTGTCTAAGGCCGTGTATGAGAAGATGTTTCTGTGGATGGTGGTGAGAATTAATCAGTCCTTAGACACCAAGCAGCCACGTCAGTACTTCATTGGTGTACTGGACATTGCTGGATTTGAGATCTTTGATGTAAGTTTAGAAAGCAAACATAACCATAAAAAATGTACAATATAGTTGCTTAATGTTTTATATAGTTAATTAATTCCATATTTCAATGCCATTACAGTTCAACACCTTCGAGCAGATGTGCATCAATTTCACCAATGAAAAACTGCAACAGTTTTTCAACCACCACATGTTTGTGCTGGAGCAGGAAGAGTACAAGAAAGAGGGAATTGAATGGGAGTTCATTGACTTTGGTATGGATCTGCAGGCCTGCATCGATCTGATAGAAAAGGTGAGACAGAAGGTTTTTATCCGAGTAAATAAAATAGACAAAAATACCACTTTTAAAGTGATTTTTATTCTGTTTTAGCCCATGGGTATCATGTCCATCCTTGAAGAGGAGTGCATGTTTCCCAAAGCCAGTGATGCCACCTTTAAAGCTAAGCTTTATGACAACCACCTGGGAAAGTCCAATAACTTCCAGAAGCCAAGAGTCGTTAAAGGAAAACCAGAGGCCCATTTCTCCCTGGTTCACTATGCTGGAACTGTTGATTATAACATCAACAACTGGCTGGTGAAGAACAAGGATCCTCTAAATGAGACCGTTGTTGGTCTTTTCCAGAAGTCCACTGTTAAGCTTTTATCTATACTTTTCGCTGGATATGCTGGAGCTGATTCAGGTATATGGACATGTACTTGTAATACATACAATGTTTGATCTCTGATGCAACAATTGAACTTGCTCTGATTTGATTGTTTTTATAGCTCAGGATTCTGGGAAGGGCAAAGGAAAGGCAAAGAAAGGTTCATCTTTCCAAACTGTGTCTGCCCTGCACAGGGTATGGAGTATTTAATCTTACTATAATACATTATTGGTGGGGAGCATTATTTACCTGGAGATGAAGCTATCAAGATGTCCATATTGATTATAGCAATTGTTGACATTACTAAATTCATTGCATCGCTAAAATTCTCTTTAATGACTGATTCCCAGGAGAACCTGAACAAACTGATGACCAACTTGAGGTCCACCCACCCCCACTTTGTGCGCTGCATCATCCCCAATGAGACCAAGACTCCTGGGGCCATGGAGAACCCTCTGGTGATGCACCAGCTGCGCTGTAACGGTGTACTGGAAGGCATCCGGATCTGCAGGAAGGGCTTCCCCAACAGGATCCTCTATGGAGATTTCAAGCAAAGGTTTGTCTTAGATGAGGCATCCCATTGTATAAACTACTAATTAAAGAATCAGCCAGCACATCTGTTGTACTCTTTTCAAAGGTACCGCATTCTGAACCCAAATGCTATTCCAGAGGGACAGTTTATTGACAACAAAAAAGCTGCTGAAAAACTGTTGGGTTCTTTGGATATTGACCACAACCAGTACAAACTGGGACATACCAAGGTTAGAACATCCATTGTGAAAAGCATTTTGCACAATTCATAGAGCATGACTAATTAAACTTCTTTTACCCTACAAAAAGGTGTTCTTCAAGGCTGGACTCCTGGGTCAGCTTGAAGAGATGCGAGATGATCGTTTAGCGTTAATCATCACAGGCATCCAAGCTCGCTCACGAGGTCTTTTGGCAAGAGTTGAGTTCCAGAAGATTGTTGAACGCAGGTACAAACTAAAACTGAGTCATAATGTGAATAGTAAACTATTTTACGTTGACGAATCGCAACATTATTGGCACACAGAGATGCACTACTTGTGATCCAGTGGAACATCCGTGCCTTCATGGGGGTCAAGAATTGGCCCTGGATGAAGATGTACTTCAAAATCAAACCTCTGCTGAAATCAGCAGAGACTGAGAAGGAAATGGCCACCATGAAGGAAGAGTTCACCAAACTGAAGGAGGCTTATGCAAAATCAGAAGCTCGTAGGAAGGAACTAGAGGAGAAAATGGTCTCTCTTCTCCAAGAGAAGAATGACCTGCAGCTCCAAGTCCAAACTGTACGTTATAGCAGATTATTGTTTAAATCACCATCCTCCCACTGCATTATAATAACGTGTTAAATTATAGGAGCAAGATAATCTCTCGGATGCTGAGGAACGATGTGAGGGGCTGATCAAGAGCAAGATTCAGCTGGAAGCAAAAATCAAAGAGCTGACTGAAAGGCTGGAGGACGAAGAGGAGATGAATGCTGAACTCACTGGAAAGAAGAGGAAGCTGGAGGATGAGTGCTCTGAGTTAAAGAAGGATATTGATGACTTAGAGCTAACTCTGGCAAAAGTGGAGAAAGAGAAGCACGCCACTGAGAACAAGGTACTAAAGACATCCGTAACTTAACTGAAATTAGTGATTGTTGTCTGATTATTCTGTGAAAACCAAATAAAAGTCGTTTCTGGCTACAGGTAAAGAACCTGACAGAGGAGATGGCTGCGTTGGATGAAATCATTGCCAAGCTGACCAAGGAAAAGAAAGCCTTACAGGAAGCTCATCAGCAAACGCTGGACGACCTGCAGAGTGAAGAAGACAAAGTCAACACTCTGACCAAGGCCAAGGCCAAGCTGGAGCAGCAAGTGGACGATGTGAGAGTTTACACAATTAAATGGACTAAAAAAAGTTTAGTTATGTTGCTAAAATTCACTTCTATGAACAACTTTCTGCAGCTTGAAGGCTCCTTAGAGCAAGAAAAGAAAATACGTATGGACCTGGAGAGAGCAAAGCGGAAGCTTGAAGGAGACTTGAAGTTGGCTCAAGAAAGTATCATGGACCTGGAGAATGACAAGCAGCAGCTCGAAGAGAGGCTGAAAAAGTAAGAAGTCCAAATTAAAGAATGCTAGATTTTTAAAATACATTTTATATACTTGACTTTTTTTTTAATCTGTAGGAAAGATTTTGAAATAAGCCAACTCAACGGGAAAATAGAGGATGAACAAATTATGAGTGCCCAACTCCAGAAGAAACTGAAGGAGCTGCAGGTCAAAATTCTTTGAGCAAAAAATATAAAAAGTTATTTAAAAAAGTCTACTAAGACCATAAAACTTTTAAAAGTAGTTTGCCTTTGACTTTGTTCCAGGCCCGTATTGAGGAGCTGGAGGAAGAGCTGGAAGCAGAGCGAGCTGCTCGAGCCAAGGTGGAGAAGCAGAGAGCAGACCTGGCCAGAGAGCTGGAGGAGATCAGTGAGAGGCTGGAGGAGGCTGGAGGAGCCACAGCCGCCCAGATCGAGATGAACAAGAAGAGGGAGGCTGAGCTCCAGAAGCTGCGCAGAGACCTTGAAGAGGCCACGCTGCAGCATGAAGCCACTACTGCTACGCTCAGGAAGAAACAAGCTGACAGTGTCGCTGACCTGGGAGAGCAGATCGACAACCTGCAGAGAGTCAAGCAGAAACTGGAGAAGGAGAAGAGTGAGCTCAAACTGGAGCTCGACGATGTGGTCTCCAATATGGAGCAGATTGTCAAGACTAAGGTACGTATGGTGAATGAAGCTTTACTGGAAATTAGCTGCTGAATGTCCTACTTTATTGTTGAAGATTAGTTGACAATTGGAATATATGTGTTTTTTTCCTAGAACAACTTGGAGAAAATGTGTAGGTCTCTGGAGGACCAGTTAAATGAATATAAAACAAAGGCAGACGAGGGACAGCGTACCATCAACGACTTCACCACTCAGAAAGCTAAGCTTCAAACTGAAAACGGTACTCTCATCATTTCAACTTATAGTTTTGTTAGTGGCAATAAAGAACCTTAAAATGAACCTTCTGCCTCTATCAGGTGAACTTACAAGAATTTTGGAGGAAAAAGATTCCCTGCTGTCGCAACTTACCAGAGGAAAACAATCCTACACACAACAAGTTGAAGATCTCAAAAGACAACTGGAGGAAGAAATCAAGGTAGAAATATAATTACTTAGATTACATCAAATACAAACTACAAGTTGATTCAAGCAGAATAAGAGCACTGCTTTCGTTTCAGGCCAAGAACGCATTAGCCCATGCTGTGCAGTCTGCTCGTCATGACTGTGACCTCCTCAGGGAGCAGTATGAGGAGGAGCAGGAGGCCAAGGCTGAACTGCAGCGCGGCATGTCCAAGGCCAACTCTGAGGTGGCTCAGTGGAGAACCAAGTATGAAACCGATGCCATCCAGAGGACTGAGGAACTGGAGGAAGCAAAGTGAGGAAAGAGTATTTACCTGAAGAGAATCAGAGAAGAGTAGCAGCGTTTAACCCTTAAAACCACTTCCGTTAATCAGAAAGAAGCTGGCTCAGCGTCTGCAGGATGCCGAGGAGGCTGTTGAAGCAGTGAATGCTAAATGTTCCTCTCTGGAGAAGACCAAACACAGGCTGCAGAATGAGATTGAAGATCTCATGGTGGATGTGGAGAGGTCCAATGCTGCTGCTGCTGCTCTGGACAAGAAGCAAAGAAACTTTGACAAGGTAGACATTCTGTGACCTTTGGTTACTTTTACCACATAAAGAATAAATTATCCATACAAAACAAACAATGTCTTTCAGGTTCTGGCAGAGTGGAAGCAGAAGTATGAAGAGTCTCAATCAGAGTTGGAAAGTTCTCAAAAGGAAGCCAGATCTCTGAGCACTGAGCTGTTCAAACTTAAAAACTCCTATGAAGAGTCTCTTGAGCATCTGGAGACCATGAAGAGGGAGAACAAAAACTTACAAGGTCAGTCAATGAATGGTCAAAACTTCATAACAAAGAATTAAAGATTCCTAGAATGTCATGTTCGTCTTTTAGAGGAGATATCTGACCTGACTGAACAAATTGGTGAGGGTGGAAAGAACATCCATGAGCTTGAAAAGATTCGAAAGCAGCTGGAACAAGAGAAGTCTGAGATACAAACAGCTCTGGAAGAAGCAGAAGTAACAACACCTCTTGAATTCAAAAACACTCAATCAGGTGATGATTACTAACATTTTATCTATTTTTTTCCTCAAGGCCTCCCTGGAGCACGAGGAAGGGAAGATTCTCAGAGTCCAGCTCGAGTTGAACCAAATAAAGGCTGACTTTGAGCGTAAACTGGCTGAGAAAGAGGAAGAAATGGAGCAAAATAAGAGAAACCAACAAAGAGCTGTGGACACTCTTCAGAGCTCTCTGGAGGCTGAAACTCGAAGCAGGAATGAAGCCCTCCGCTTGAAAAAGAAGATGGAGGGAGACCTGAATGAGATGGAGATCCAGCTTAGCCAAGCCAACAGGCAGGCAGCTGAGGCTCAGAAACAACTCAAGGCTGTTCATGCTCATCTCAAGGTTTGAACCTTGTTTTAAGATTTATTTAATTATCCATCCATCCATCCATCCATCCATCCATCCATCCATCCATCCATCCATCCATCCATCAATTTTCATCCGCTTATCCGGGATCGGGTCGCGGGGGCAGCAGCCTAAGCAGAGAGGCCCAGACTTCCGTCTTCCCAGCCACTTAGGCCAGCTCCTCTGGGGGATCCCAAGGCATTCCCTGGCCAGCCAAGAAACATAGTCCCTCTAGCATGTCCTGGGTCTTCCTTTGGGTCTCCTCCCGGTTGGACGTGCTCAGAAAACCTCACCAGATAGGTGTCCAGGAGGCATCCTAACCAGGTGCCTGAGCCACCTCAACTGGCTCCTCTCGATGTGGAGAAGCATCGGCTCTACTCCGAGCCCGTCCCGGATGACCAAGCTTCTCTACCCTGCAGAGAAAACTAATTTCGGCTGCTTGTATCCGCAATCTCGTTCTTTCAGTCAATAGCCAAAGCTTGTGACCATAGATGAGGTTTGGAATGTAGATCGACCGGTAAATCAAGAGCTTCACCTTTCGGCTCAGCCACAACAGACTGGTACTACGCCCGCATCACTGCAGACGCAGCACCAATCCGCCTATCAATATTGCACTCCATGCCATCTCCAATTCCACAAAACACATGTAGATTGGTTGGGCGAACTCCCACGCACCCTCCAGGACCCCCTAAGGGTATAGAGCTGGTCCTGTGTTCCATGTCCAGGACGAAAACCGAATTGCTCCTTTTGAATCCGAGGTTCGACAATGCGACGGACCCTCCTCTCCAGATCCTCTGAACAGACTTTACCAGGGAGGCTCAGGAGTGTCAGGAGGCCCCTGTAGTTGGAACACACCCTGCAGTCCCCCTTTTAAATAGGGGGACCGCCACCCCGGTCTGCCAGTCCAGTGGAACTGCCCCTGATACGATATTGCAGAGCCACGTCAACCAACACAGCCCCACAACTTCCAGAGCCTTAAGGATCTCCGGGTGCATCTCATCCACCCTCGGGGCCTTACCACCAATGAGCTTTTTTACCATCTCAGTGACCTCAGCACCAGAGATTGGAGAGCTCAACCCAAAGTCCCCAGACTACGCTTCCTCAATGGAAGACATGTTGGTGGGATTAAGGAGGTCTTTGAAGTACTCTGCCCACCAATCCACAATGTCCCGAGTCGTGGTCAGCAGCACACTGTGTCCACTATAAACAGCGTTGGTAGCACACTGCATTCCCCTCCTGAGACACCAGAGAGTTGATCAGAATCTCCTCGAATTTGTACGGATGTCTTGCTCCACGGTCTGACCGAACTCCGCCCAGACCACGGTTTTTGCATTCCCGAGTTGCATTCCAATTGGACTGCCAATACCTATCTCCGCCAGACGTTTCTAGCAGACCCTCACAATACGTTTAGGCCTGCCAAGTCTGACCGGCATCCTCCCCTACCATCAAAGCCGACTCACCACCAGGTAGTGGTCAGTTGACAGCTCCGCCCCTCTCTTAACATGCATAAGCACAAACCACAGTCAGGACCCGTCCCCCCACACGTAGGCAGAGGGAAGCTACCCTCTTTAATTATTCTGTCAAACTTAATATTTGGTTGTTTTCTTGGTCTGAAGTTAACAACAACCAATGTTTTGCCATTGTTGTGTACTGTGTGACCCCTAAACATTTTCATTTCCCTCATGGTATAATTTATGGTCATCTCCAGGATGCTCAGCTTCAGCTGGATGAAGCTATGCGAGCAAATGATGACATGAAGGAGAACATCGCTATTGTTGAGAGACGCAACAACCTGCTCCAGGCCGAAGTGGAGGAACTGAGAGGTGCTTTAGAGCAAACTGAGAGAAGTCGCAAACTTGCTGAGCAAGAGCTGATGGATGTCAGTGAGAGAGTGCAACTGCTGCACTCCCAGGTAGGATTCATTTAGCAGCAGTTTTTTTTTAACATTTGTGTTGGTTTACTGAGGTGTTTCATGTTACACTTTTCATTTTTCCCAGAACACCAGTCTGCTAAACCAGAAGAAGAAACTGGAGGGTGATATATCCCAGCTTCAAACAGAAGTGGAAGAGGCGGTGCAGGAATGCAGAAATGCTGAAGAGAAGGCCAAGAAGGCCATCACTGATGCTGCCATGATGGCAGAGGAGCTGAAGAAAGAGCAGGACACCAGTGCTCACCTGGAGCGCATGAAGAAGAACATGGAGCAGACCATCAAAGACCTGCAGCACCGTCTGGATGAAGCTGAGCAGATTGCCATGAAGGGAGGCAAGAAGCAGGTGCAGAAGCTCGAGGCCCGGGTATGTACAGTTTAAGTTATGTCAAATAACTGATAAAAAACAAATCTAATTTTTATTCCTGAGAAATGTTGAATATTTTGGATTTAAATAATTTATTTACAAAAATTATAATAAATGTTTTGTTAGTAAGAGTCAATTTGATTCCTCAACAGATTAAGGAACTGGAAAATGAGGTAGAAGCTGAGCAACGAAGGTCCAGCGATTCTATCAAAGGAATACGAAAATATGAAAGGCGCATTAAAGAGCTGACCTATCAGGTGAATTTCAGTCCATTTAAAATGTAGTGAAACACAAATGCTTTAGTTGCAGAGATGTAAATAATCAATACCAAAGTGTCAAAAAACATGTATTGTACAAGAATAGATTGTAGATTGTCTATTTTATAAGATATAAAACCCTGCAGATTTTAATAACATTTTTGTTTTACATTTCAGACTGAAGAGGATCGCAAAAACCTTGCCCGTCTGCAAGATCTGGTAGACAAGCTGCAACTTAAAGTAAAATCCTACAAGAAAACTGCAGAGCAGTCTGTAAGTGCTTCCATACCACGACACGCTAAAACGTAAAGGATTTGTTACTAAGCTGGACCATGTGACCGAAAACCTTAACAAGCATTTGTGAATTTAATTTGCACCAGGAAAAAAAGTTCACATTCAATAAATTTCAGTTAGAAATATGTCCTTTTGAATATTAACGTTTCTTATCTTCAAGATAGGGGTTGATGCTTTTTTCTGTTCTACAGGAGGAACAGGCCAACAATAATCTGACCAAGTTCCGTAAGCTTCAACATGAGCTTGATGAAGCTGAAGAGAGAGCCGACATCGCCGAGTCTCAGGTCAACAAGCTACGAGCCAAGAGCCGTGACATAGGGCCAAAGGTCAGTTAATATATTTAGGTATACATTATTGCTGATGATCTGTTACAAACAAATCTTTGTCATCAACTTTTGAATGATGGACCTTATCAAATTGTATCAATTCCATGAGTAAAACAGTAAATCATGTTGTAACGGACATAGGGTCACTCCTGGCTGGCTCGCCAATTTTGTAACGGATATAAAGTTATTAGGCTTTATTATTTATGAAATTAGGATCTTTTGATTGCCTGGGAAGTTTATTCACCAATGAAACACCAAAATGTTTATGTCATGACATAAAATATTCAATACCAAAAGACATGCTCCAAATCCTAAAACACACACTATAACAGATAAAAAGTAAATTGTTCTTTTTGCTCATGTTTCTTTTCCTCTCTGTATTTTCAGAAAGCTCATGATGAAGAGTGAAGCACAAGAATGACCCGCTGTTCCTGAGACATGTGACATCTTAATCATGATGTCTCCCTATGCATGTGGCTTGTTTACTAGAATTAAATGAAGTTGCATCTCAAACTGGGCCATGACTCTTTATTGCACCAGTATGACTTTTTTGCAAACCAAATACTTTCAGTGGAGTACTACTGAGTACTAACAAATGACAACAACCTAAGAATCAGTTTGGTAAGGTAAGGAAAAAATTGAGTAATTGCTTCAGTTACTTTTATATGAACTTGATGTGAAGTAAAAAGCAAAGCAGAAGTGAATAACACCTCCCAAAGCTAATATACTAAATAAATGAGAAACATTCACAGCAAACTACTCAGGTAGACGTGTCCTACAGTGAGAGAGTGACTTGATTGACCAACAAACAGACAAATGGCCTACTGCAGCTCAAAGGACATGTAATTATATGATATACCATCTCACCATAATGGTAGTTGCATTGCTACAATGGATCATCAAGACTCCTTCTCTCTACTGAATAGAAATAAACTTCAAAGTGTCAGATCTTTAACCTTCTGCATGTTATTCTAAAAGCAGCCATTCAACAACACTCCTGATTCTAATTAAAACATGCTACCAAAAAGAGCCGTGATCATCTGTAACAGATGGGTTTGTCTCTTGTACTCAAACTAACGTCAGTACGGTGATGGTTCAAACAGTAGGAATACACACTGGTACACCGCTGTTCACATATGTTCTGCAGAGTTGGTTGCTGCCGTTTTCTGCTGCAACTGAAAGGCTACTGCAAATTGATATTCCATGACATCAGAATACCTTTTTGAGAATGAGTTTATGAACACAGCAACGGACCGATGTCCTGATATCTGTGTGTATCATATGAAAAAGAAAAGAAAAAAGTAGGGATGTTCCGATCACATTTTTTGCTCCCGATCCGAGTCCGAGTCATTTGATTTTGTGTATCTGCCGATACCGAGTCCCGATCCGATACTTCAGCAAAGCATTAAAAAAGAAGAAATAAAGGGAAAACACGTCCAAGTTTTCTTTTAATTTTTTTATTATTATTTAGGTATTTCTTTTTTTTCTGTATTTATGTCATTTCCTTCGTTTATCTGCCCAAAACATCACTTGTTTAGGAAGTACATTAATAAAAAACGTGTTAATATTATGAAAAAATTGAAAAGTAGCTGAGATGCTCATATTTCAAATATCCTCATTATGCGGCTGTGGAGTGATGCGCGTTTCCGTGACCGGGAGACACGTGTGTTAACAACACGAAAACGTGTTGTTTGCTGGTTGAAATCACGCAAAATTTTCACGCGAAAAGTATGTGTTGTTGACGCGCTGATTGCTCGTTAAAAACGTGTACTTTTCGCGTGAGAGTCGCACGTAATGTTGCGCGTTTGTGGCACACTTTGGGTTCCATAGCCACGGTTCCACAGCAGGCTTTCCCGGCAGCACCACGAAGCTACCAGCGTGTTCAGCTCAGGTGCTGCAGAATGAGAAACTCCGACGTTTTGTTGTCGGCGATTTCTCTGTTTATTAACGTAATTTTCACTGTTGGCTGACTCCGTGTTTTTGTCTGAGATGCCGCTGTGAACTGGGACTTAACTCAGACCGATGGTTCGCTGTGGCGACGCCTGAAGGGAAAAAGCCGAAGGAGAAAGTATTTCGTTTTGAAGACTGCTTTTCATGCAGCTGTCTGTTCCAGCATGTTGAATGCCCAGTATGCACACATTACAAGTGGCTGTTACACTGCCTTTGCTGTCCGGTTTAAAATACCACCAACATACAGATATTTTAGCTCTCCTGTGGAGACAAGTTAGCTCTGCATTAGCCTGCTAGCTAACAGCTGTATGGTGTCTGAATCCCCACCTGCCGTATATTGTGTGACGTAATGGTGGTGTTTTTGGCCAAGAAATAAATAATATTGATATAGAGGAACTTGTTAAGATATCAGAATGAATTTAAAATGTCATATTTGTTGTTTTATAAGGTTAAATCCGATCTTTTTCAACCGATTTGGAGTCCTTTGAAAGTTACGTGATCGGGCCCGATTTCCAATCACGTGATCGGATCGGAGCATCCCTAGAGAAAAGATAAACTTTTGTCAGGAAACTGAGTTTTTGTAGAGTTCAGTGACTTGTGTAAGTATTTAATCATGAACTGTTTTACCAACAAAGACAGGAGTTCAATAAGAACTGAATAAACATTATGTACGATGCTTCCATCAAAATTAAACAGTAAATAAAAAATGTAGTTCATCCATATAGGTGGTTTTCTTAGATCTATCAACATGTCTCAGAGTTTTTTATTGGCAAACCACAATTAGTGAATAACCTACTATTCAAACAATTCTAAAAATGATAAAAACAACGCCTACAGGACCGCTTCCTGTATAATTTATGTCTCAACTCATACTTACTGCCATTTAAACAAGTGTTCCCATTCATTTTGAAATGGGGTTCACCATCAATCGTATCGTAATTGTAAATGACCTTTTTTATAACCTCAGTGTTTTATAGTGTACCATTTAGATTCTGTAATGACTGTTCCATCAAACAGTGTTAGAAAAGTTTTCTAACAGGCAAATCACACAGTGTGGGATCACAATCGCTGGACTATCTCACCAACTGGGAGGTTGATTCATTATAGGTCAGAGCTGAAAAGACACAGCGTCTTTGATCACACAGCCAGAAGCCCTATAGGCTTCATTTGCGAGGTGATGACAAACAGTTGCACTTTTTCATCCAATTAGATCCACATTTTACATTAAAAAAGCACATTGTGGATGTTTACTTGTGAAATAAGGTCCACATAGAAATTAAAATGTCATAAGAAACTGTTTTGCACCTATTTTTGATCAAATATCCACATTTTAACAATAATTGACTCATAAGCTCACCTATTGCTGTGAGATGATCATCTGAAGGGTGTCCCCATCTCTGATTTATGATGCTTTACAATATCAGCTCATGATGTCTTGAATTATTTCAAAGAGAGAAAAAAAGATAAGGTGACTGAAAAATTATGTTTTCTTTCAAGAATCATCATGCAATACTGCAGTGTCCAATTGTGCAAATCAAATAGTTTTGAAAGAATTATATTTTCAAATTGAATAATTTATGTGAAATGTATCATGTTGATTGGCTTTATAGCTCAAACTATAGCATACACAATCATTATTCAAATAAATACTGCATTAGTATCACTTTAGTTACAATTAAAAACAATAGTTTAATTTTACTTTCAAATAGGTATAGCACAAGCATAAAACACACTTTAGATGATGTAAAGAGACACGTTCCTACCTTTTTTCTCCATTTTGGATTCATGGAATGTTGAGTCTCAAACGGCAAACAAGGCTCTTATTCTGCAGACGTTTTATAGATCTGAGTGCATGCTGCATTGCACCAACCTGTAACTGCTTCATTATGTGAATGGGAGCAAGGAGAAAGGCAAGACAAGAGGAGGACATGTGGAGGCAGGGATACATATTCAACACCTCCTCAAGTGACCATCGGTAAATAACAAGCATTCTAACAATAGCAAGTTCATCTGAAACCGCAGTTGTCAAAGACTTCAAACTTAGGAGACACAAGGTGCTTATCATCTCCTTTTGTGAAGATGTGTAGAAGTCAGAGATGCAAGGACTGTAGACAGCTGGGAATTAGACCTTTAACCAAGGACAAACTGCTCTAGTGAGGCCTGGAATAGGTTTGAGTTGAGAGAAGGAGCTCTTAAGGTCTTATGGATGACATACAGTATATATTATATATGTGTAGTGAACAATCAAAAAACATAAGTTAGTGGAACATCAAACACTATTCAGCATTATAATTTTATTAGATTTATTTTCTCTATTGTCTCTGTTACATCATCACACAACAGCCAGAAGACTTTCCCTGTCCCCACTACTCTGTTTTCATTCTGTTCAGAGCAAGGAGATAATAGAACAAGTAAGCTGACTGATCTATAGAAAACGCTATGTAACTGGGGAGCTGAGAGAGAAAAAAACCAATGGTGCCTCAGCGTCCTAACTGGCCAAGTACTGATAGTGCAATGATCTGCATTATGTTGATTGTTTTAACTGACAGTACCTGTGAGGGATCTGGAGGTTGGCCATTTCACAGCTCAGGAAGAATCTGAAACTCTCATCGTTGGTTGGATGGCCACTCAAGCAGTTGAGCGGTTCAGGGGACCAAAATTGGTGAAAGACCTCAGGTGCAGAAAACACAGATAGAGAGTTGGCCTTGACAACTGCAAAAAGAGCTACTGGAAACAGTTCAAGCACTTTAGCCAAGGGGGATGGGTCATCCCCAACAATGGGCAATCAGCCTCTGGTCTGGTGACTGATCAACATCAATGTTGAGCACTGAAGGCTCTGGAATAAGATCAGTCTTTGATGTTTTACAGAGGAGAGGCCTGAGGTTGGACTCTGGAACAGACACTGGGGGCAAGGTATTCAACTAAACACTCCAACACACTCTGGGGAATTGCTGATTTGCAACCCTGTGGGGAACTGGTCCTCCTGAACCCTCACAGAACCAAGAACCTGAAGGGTCGTGCACATCGAAAGGTAGTGTGCAACATGTTCTATTCCACAACAAATTACCATGGAGTTTGGAGCAAAAAAAAAAAATGCCGTTTTAAAACTCCAAAAAAAGGGAATTTCTGTCAAACTCCATGCTGAAAAATTAAGGTTCTGCAGCATCAGAGGACAATGATGAGACTGCATCACCAGAGAATTCTGGGGCTGGTGTAGTGATGCAGGAATCTGATCAAGGCTGTGAACCTTTAGCATTAACTCCAGCCTCTGGAAATAGGTCAAGCTTGACATTATATAGAGGCAAAGAGGAAGACCTTTATGAAGGCAATTTCCTGGAATTTCTGGGGAACTTCTCCAAGGACTCTAATACCCAGACCACACTGTGCTTTTTGTCCATCCTAGACAAACCCATCCTTGTGCACAGAGTCGTGACAAAAAACGGTGAACGTGAGGGTGATTTACAAGTCTGTGACCGGCCCAGGGACAGCTTATTGAACACTCTCATGAGTGTTAAAGATGTGTTTCATCATAGCAAAGTGTAATTGTTGTGTATAATTTTACAGAATTCTGCATGTCAAGTTCTAGGATTGTAAATAAATGATCAATGAAAAAAATGGTGAATACATCATTTTCGGGCATGCGTGTTAGACAATATGTAGTTTTTACCGTTAATCTCTGGAAATATCCATCGAAATGTTGTTGAAAACGAATTAAATGATGCCCAGTTGTTGAAAAAAATTGGCGGCTTCGTAACATATAACCATAAAAGCGGGTCTAATACATCTTCGCGGGTCTAATTAGCTAGGCGACGCCATATTAGACACCACGTTTTCTTCTACGGGAGCCCGTGAGGACAAAATGCATTTACTGATTTGTAACAAACGGTTACATCACTTTCATAAACGTTGTTTTACATGTTTACCTCTTCACTTGCTGCCAGTGGTGAAAGTGAGTCTGATGTCATGTTGCTGGAGGTTGCACTCCCAGGGATTTTTGACCCTAATGGCCATCCGAACACAAAAACACCGCTTGCTTGCAGTGATTTAGGTATATACTGCCCCCTATCGCCAGGAAAAATACACACAGTTTAAGCTTATAATTTTGAAAGTTTCTTGATCACATTTCCAGCATCATTTGCTAAGGTTCAGCAAAAAATGACATATGAACAAATAATGTCTTTTATGGGGAAATGAGTTATCAAAACTATTATAATATTGATGTGGTATTGTTATAGATTGCCTTTTGAACCACCTAGGATCTGAAGGGAAGTGCTAAAGTGTTTTACAGCTTTTTAGTTCTATGCACTTAATAAGTACAGATATTTATAGTACAAGAGTATACTCGTGTGATTATGTATGATTTGATTTTGACATATAAGTATTCAAACAACATTTAGGGTTAAAATTAAGATATGCTTCTGAGATATATAATATAAATTTGACGCGTGTTTATGTGAATGTAAAAATGGCTGCTCTAAATGACATCCCCATAGCTGTTATAGTGCCCACATGTCAAATTCCAATAACTCACATATGAATAAATGTGATTTTGAAACATTAATGTTCAGCATTTAAGATGAATTTAAATGATTGTATATTATTTTAGTCTGTTTTTTTGTGTCTGTTGCTCATTCATCACCTGTTGCTGCTGCTCCACACGTAGGAACACTGGTTGTGCGTCAGAAGCTGACCCCCAGCTGTCCAATAAATCATCAGTGTTGTGAAGGCAGTCAAGCAAAAATTTCACAAGATATCTTTGTGTCTAAGAATACAGTGCAGTGCCAACCTTCAAGAAATACCAACCAGTTGAAAACAAAGTGTGGAATTGCACATTTAGTTGAATGTAATGAAAACGTTTGCAAAATGTTTTTATTAGCTCAATTTTAGTTTTATACTGCCAATTTGAAAAGTATGGCCTTTTAGCGGAGTGAGTTCAGCACCCTGAACCACCTGATTGTATCTATTCTAGAATGTTGGGATGTTTTTTCTAAACAAGGCCCTTTTGTACTTTTTCATTTCTTGGTCTATAACTTGTAATATGCATGGCTCGTCATTTTAGCTAAAATGAATCTACCACTTCAACTTTAGGACAAACTAGAGTCCCAAAATTAAAACCACCATTTGAAGTCACGGACAACAAAAGACATTGAACCTAGAAAACGGCGACTGGTGTTTAGCGCTCTCTAGTTTCCTCTGGCAATGTGGGTTTCTGGTTCTGGCAGAAGCGTCTCAGGGAAATTCCCAAGGGAAGGGGTGAGTGTTCCATGACCGTATTTGGTAAAGGGTCAGCTTTATGTGTGCGTTCAAAACCTAGCTTGTTTGCAGTTTCGTCATAATAGCTTTAGCATGCAGGCTAAACGTGAAAATAGTTTTCTACCCCCTATTTTCTGCATTAGCCGTCGATAGAAAATAGATAGATAGAAAATAGGGAAACGCTCAGATTAGAAAAGCCAGTCAGTTCTATGTCACACTGAAAATTAACATTCATGGACTCACCCATCTTGGCTCGTGTCGGGGAAGGCTGTTGTTGATTTAGCATCCAGGAGAGAGAACGTCTCGGCTAGTAGAAGCTAACCGTTAGCATTAGCAACTCCACCACACAGCAGAACTCCTCCAGGCTTGTGTTTTTTGTGGAGATAAAACATCAACGTTGCAGCAAACAGAGTCAGTGGTAGAGTCGTGTTGCTGTTAGCCAATCAGAGGAGAGATGTCCGAATATCAGAAAAATGCTCCCCTCTCCTCTGGCTCACTTCTAGGTTCAGAAACAGGAGCGCCAGAGCTTTTAGCCACAGAGATTTACTCACAAGCAGAGGTGCTCCCAGAAAATTTTGATAAGGGTGGCCAGATGTGGCCAGAGAAAATTTTGGGGTGGCACACCAAATTGGTCCTTGTGGTAACTCTGGGAGAGTTTAGCCTGCGGCGATGCACTGCATGCTCCTTTATTCTTTTTTATTAAAAAACCAATATGCATCCAAAACACTTAACTCAAATTTGAGAAACACAAACATTTCAGAAAATTATATTTCAGTTATTTTAAATGTTATTTAAGTTTATTTTAGAATTTAATTTTTTTTATTCGCCTGTTGCTGTCTTCACAAAAAACTATGGATATACACTTTTTCTGAAAATGGTGAGCAGCAGAAACATATATACATTTTTTAAAATTCTAATTATTTATTCATTAATTGTATAATTTTTTATTGTGTTTTACATTTATGCCTTGATTAAATTAGATGAATTTATGGTTTGAGTGAACATTAACATGATTAATTAAGAACACTGGTTTTCCTTGGGGGGTGCAGCAATTTTCTAGGGGTGGCTATGGCCCACCCCTGGCCACTGCAGATGTGTTGAAAAATCGAATGAGCTTGGTCTTTAATGTCTAAAATCAAAATATTCTTTGAATTACTAAAGCAAAATTCCAGCAGATGGCAGCCTAAATGCAGAAATTGTCACAATAAATTGACTTTACTTTAAATATTTTATTTTTTAGTCTATTAAAAATAATTTGTTAATATAACTTAAATGAGACATTTCCATAAAGATAAGATTATTAAGGTCAATAATCAGCTTGAGGCATGCAGCGATTTGGATGTTCCTCTGGGTTCTTAAGTTTTTATTTAGCCAATATATGTTAATTCCTTTTAGAACTGGGTCTAACATGTGGCTATAATGGAATAAAAACAAATTTATCTGAAAATTGTAATTGATCACAGTAAATTTGTGGTTTTTCCAAGGAGGAAAATATGTTTTTAGATTAGGCCAGATAGTATTTTTGATTTATTAGATAAACCATCATTTGTATTTTATCAGTTTATTTTTGATATTACAATGTGTGACAACAAAATAAAAGCAAAAAAATTTGAATGGGGCAAAAAAATGTTCACATCACATCACAGTTTTAACTGATAGCCATATAACTCAAGAGTAAACGTAATCAGCATGGCTTTTATCAAACCTCATAGACTCTGGATGTTTATTGTTTCAATCAAATATCAAACATAAAAAACCTCTGAGATTCATTCAAGTATCTTTACGTGTAAATACCTGTATTTGTGACACTAAAAATGCACATATTTGCTTACCTTAATGTATAAAAGAGTCAACTAAGCCTCTCTGCATGGAGTTAGCATGTTCTCCCCTTGCACATGTGGGTTTCTGCAGGTTCTGGCCAAAAATATACAAGTTACAGGTTACTATGAGACTTAGGACTGGGTGTGTGTCCTCTTTGTCTCTGTGTGGCCCTGTGATTGACTGGTTACCTGTCCAGAGTGTCCCCTGCCTCTCACCTGGCGATGCTAATGATGAACATGAGTGAGAGATGAGTCCAGGTGCTACAGGTTGTAGAAATGATGAAGAAATGACACACCACTGACAGTTTAATCTTTTGCTCATCTTTTTATTTCATGATTAATATTCACATCACTAGTTAACAATTAATCACAACGAACACCTCTTTCATACCAAATATTCAGAACTGAAGGGGGAGATGAGCACTACCTAATAGGACGGATGCCTTTAACAACCAGCTGCTCGTTTGTTGTCTCCTGCATGCTCTTGCATTGGTGTTGTGCCCTACACAATAACACACTACAGAGGACCTCCTGCCCAACAGTACAGAAAAAACGCTCTCAGATTTATAATTCAGTAGGTGGCACGTAAGGGTCAGCGGAGGATCAAATGCAGCTTACAGTGTATAATTGAACACCACATTTATTTTCCTGTCCTCCTGACTTTTAAATAGCTCTTTGATTTAATTGGGCAACAAGCCAGTCCATGGATGTGCACTTGGTAGAGGACAAACATATCGTCTGCTGCTATTTCAGTGCTGTAGTGCAGAAAATCCTCTGCAGGAGGGAGACACACGTAGGACCTCCAGGTGCATATCTACCAACACAGAGTTTATCCAAAATACTTGAAAAATCTCACAAAGCTGACGATTTCAGATTTATTTAGACATTTTATTTATGTTGTTGAAACTAAGTAGCTAAATTTATCCAGGGGTTTTGCTTTGATTCGGTCCAGTGTTGGTAGGTATGTCAAGGTGTTGGTATAGGAGCTGTCTAATACAGGACATGACTGGGAACCACGTGCCAAAAGACATATTCTAGTTATTGTTAGACTGGTTAGGGAGTGGTGGCAGGCATAAGAGAGAGCTGGCACGTGTGTGTCAGTGCTAATACCTACTTTCATAAACCAAAAGTCTGATAATCCCTTACACACGACACACGCCGCCTCCCTTCCTGCTCTGCAGTTTGGTTTTGTGTTTTCGTCCATCTTCCAAAACAGGACAGAGACAAACGTCACACATGGATTCATAACCTTGCATCTCGAACACAATGTTAAAAACATTCTTAAAACTTCAAGCAGCCCTTTTCTGGGTGGAAAAAAGGCAGACTCTGAAAATAAAAGAAGAAAAAGTACACTTTTTCTTTCTTATGCTCTCATCGATGACGCCAAACAGAAACAAGTTGATGAACGCTCAACTGGCAACACCCACAACATCCTGTTAGAAAGTAAATATTTAACTTTTTATTGTTTTTTATTATTATTTTTGATTGGAGTGATAAAAACACGGTGGTGTCTATTTACAAGGGACAGCGTGAGATACACGTGGAGAGGTGTTGACCATTGGTAAATGTGACGGTTATGAACAGACATCAGAGGGAGTTTGGTTATTCATTTTGGTTCAAGCTGCAACGCAACGTTACCTCCACTATTTAATACTGAGTAGTAAATAAATAATGCAGTCCTGAAGTTTTTATCTTACAAGGACGTGAAATACCCTCACTGATTATCTGAAATGAGCCTATTATGAATAACGTAGCACATAAACTGAACAATATTAGACTACTAAATATACGATCTACAGAAATAACAGCAGTACATTAATAATGAGTAGAAACCACAACTGGTGAAGTCATTTAAAGGAGTCATCACCTATAATACCGTGGATATCTACGTCCTATTATAGTCTTTTAGGCCATTAAAATAAATTGAATTGGAAAAATTAATTAAAAATGTGCTTTTCTGATCCTTTTTTGTAATATTTTGCATATTTTCTCGCGAGATCACACGCAATATTTCGGCTGTGTTGGACGCACGGGACTGAGGGTCGCGTTGATTGGTGGAAGGAAGCAGGAAGCAGCTTCAGCATCTTGCTCCAAAATAACAAAAGTTATAACTGAACCCGTCCTGGCAGTGACCTACGGGATCCAACCGTGTATGTACGAGCCCGAGCCTCGCTTGTTGTTGAGGTTTTTTTTCAGCAAAGCGCCGTAAACCGGAAAATGATGGGACGCGGCATTGGAGATCTGTAAACAGTCTAGATGGGACAAAGCAAGCTAAGCAGCCTGGCATCGGCTCATCCTGCTGTTGTGAAGATCGAACACACAAACAGAGTGGACTTTTTTCCCCCCGTAACACGGATCAGCAACGGTAAGACATCATTTATGCGTTTCACGTTATGAAATTAGCTTTGTTGTGCTGGTTTGTTCGCTGCTGGCCTCATATTTGGTTATATCTGGCCTTTGTGATGTCATATAGGCCAGAGCTCAAGCTCTCGTTTTGGAGTGCTCGTGGGGTGCATGTGAGCTGTTTGAAGAAGGCAAGAGTAAACAAACGCTTCAATGTTAAATATCGGCTTCTCGGCCAGTGAAAGACCATTAGGAAGCCATTATAGACATTTTTTCAAAAGTGAAAATTTCAGGTGATGACTCCTTTAAGTAAGTCTGGCTTCCTGTGCAAAGACAAGAGGCTGTTTTTTTTCTGGAATTTTCACCTAAAGCAAACTTAAATGTGGTCTAATTTTGCAAAAACCAAAAATAAAATTCAGCCCTACAAGTTTCCATTTCTTTTTCAAATGATATGAAAAAAAAACACAAAGCCTGCTTTATGCTAACGCGGTGCCATTTCTCTAACCAGAAAGCGATTTAATAAATAAGTGTGTTTACTTAAAAATATAAGTACCTGCTTTGGTAAAAGTGACCTTGCAGCTTGGCCAGAATGTAAAAACCCAGTGAATGTTAAGGAGAACAAGACGAGGGCAGACTGGAGGGTTGAGTGTTTAACTATCAAACCATCAACAGCACAACACCGATGACCCAAGTACCACTAAAGTCCACTAAGCTAAAATGGTACCAACATATTAACCCAAACGAACATCCCCTCATACGGCGACGCACTCCCACAACGAGCTTCTTACACACAACAAAACTACAACTTGCTCCTATTTGCCTAGAAAACAACCCAACACCTACATTTATCAAAGTGCTTCAAAACCTTTCATAATCTGTTCCTGGAAAGGAAAAAAATAAAGTAAAAAGGTTCACATTATTATTATTATTTTCACATATGGTCCACGCATGTGTCATGTGACGTGTGTTTCTCTCAGGCAGCTCATGGGAAGGATTTGCAGTGAACACTACGATTAATAAATATGCTTACATGGCGCTGTAACTCGTCTAGTTTTAGTTGTTGAATATTTGATCGCTTGCTCTTTGATTACAGTATGTTTCACTAGCTACCAAGACGGTTTTAGTTCCCAGAAGCACACACGCACAGAACACAGCTGACAAGGTTTTACCAGGATACAGTAAAGCAAACTTGCGTACAGTTATACCACTTGAGTGCATCAAGAACTGAACAAGACCGTGCTCACTGTGCACAGGACTGTTTTTTCTCAGGGAGCTGTACACGATCCAGATGTGTTTGATAGCATTAAGTGTTCCAGACACAATAATATGTACGCTTGTTTAAATGAGGACAGTGTGGAGCTCTACTGTGGCTTTCCTGATGGGGATATTTATCAGTCAGCCTTGGTAAAGTCACAGAGCCAGACTATCAGTGTTTCAGAGGCTCATCAGCGCTCTGTACAGGATGGATGCAGTAGTAACACTTCACACATCTGACGGCTACGCCACAGACACATCACAAATCCCTCAGTGTTTCCAGCAGAGACCATCCCAGCCTCGGATGTGCCGGGGGGGGGGGGGATCTCCTACTCGTGAGTTTTGGTCTAAATGGAAGCCACGTCACAGTGTTGGGTAGAATCTACAGCTAGATCAAAATTGAATTTAGGCATTCTCCTAAAACACAACTCAGCCCGCTGAAGGCGTTCCTTTCCTCCAAGGTGGATCATTTCAGGTGCTTATTACTGAAGGTGGAGACAGAGCTAAACAAAGAAACCTCCTGTTTTACAAAAACACATCTGCTCACTTAGACATCAGCAAGTTTGCAAACTGTTCTTGGATCTGCTTCACCAAAACACTGCTGCATTCATGGCGTTTGGGAGCTGGGCAGTTCCTGCTGTCCAGTGTGGCACGACCCTCCCTCCCTCGCTCGCTCTCTACTTTTATTCTATGTATTACGTGGCAGCCTATATTAATGAAATCATGCTCTACAAACATGTGGAAAAAAGAAAACATGACAACATTTTAAAAACTATTTACTTCATCTATTTACACTACTGACTTAGGGTAAAATATGTTCCTGACAGAGCAGCAGATATCTAGAAGAGTAACGACCTGCTGCCGTGAGTATTGACTATGAGATAGTAGTTATTAGTAGATTCGGTCTACATGTTAACGTCTATTACAAGGAAATCACCAAAAAGCTGCAAACAAAGTTCAGACTGGCCATGAATGTAACGTTATTCCCTTTAGATGAAAGCCCTCCCTGCTCCCTCTTAGGTTAGTGGTTTTCCATCCTCTTACCATCTAATTCTGCAGGTAACTAAAACCCTTCCATAATAATATGAATGCTGGAAAGAGACAGAAAGAGGAGAAGGGTGAGATGGTTGGGTGGAGTGAGTCCAACAGTGTTCAGGATCGACACACAGCTTCTGAAAACCGGAAGGTGGTTCCAGTCCGGTCAGCGTCCTGCTTTCGGTTTCGACTGTGTGTTTGTGTGTGTTTACGCTATTCTTGCACTCCAACAAGTGTGTGTGCTTACTTTTCTATAGATATATATGTGCTTATGTGTGTGAGTGAAACTGTACGGTTTACAGAGAGGCTAAAGCTGGATGTGTGGATGAAAATCTTGTTTGATAAAACTTTCATCAACCCAACGGACGGAGAGCCGAAGCTAGGGTGCGTGAGCTTGTGCTGCGACGATGTGACCTTTACTGATCGACTTCAGAGTTTTATAGATTTAGCTTCTTCCTGCAGAAGTGCTGCTCTGATCTGTGTCGACATTAATATCCCAACAAATCATCCGGCTGCAGAACATATCAGAGAAGCTTTATGGGTTTTTTTACTAGTGATTTTATCTTCT
This sequence comes from Aphyosemion australe, assembly GCA_006937985.1. Taxonomy (NCBI): domain Eukaryota; kingdom Metazoa; phylum Chordata; class Actinopteri; order Cyprinodontiformes; family Nothobranchiidae; genus Aphyosemion; species Aphyosemion australe. The sequence continues at coordinate 1,127,433 of SSNS01000193.1, read as the reverse complement.
TGGTCGGTATTTTGTCATGATGACAGAAACTTGTTGGCACAGTCTTCCACACATATTCCACTAAATTGTCCCCCCTCCCTTTAAATATTTCTCTAAAGAAAAATGTTAAATAACAGCTGATTTTGAGACATAAGCTCATTAAATATAAGAGCTGCCTCCACTATAAATACCAGCTCTTGATCAATTTGCAAAACAAAGTGTCTGGTTTTGCTTTGATGATATACATTAACCATAAATTAACGTTTCTTATATATTTGTATAACAACTTCTGACTAATGACGATATCATGAATCAATCCCTTCATGTTCCATGTCTAAATGTTCCTGCAGCAACAGTTAATACTTAAAAAGGAGTGAAATGCTGCTGTTAAAGGTCTATTTTAATTAGAGTGATGTTGAGTATTTGGAAGAAACAGAGGTCAAATCAGGAGCTTCAGCGCTTCTGTAATCCTCCTCTTCTACTCTATTATTCTAAAACAATCGCATTAATTAATGCTGTTTGTAAGTGTAGTTAAAGTGACCTTCATAGATGTCTTAATGCATACAAATATGACAACGACGACTAGAATAATCTGATCCTACATATACGTTTCTGCTGACCTCTTTGCACTTACGGTCATCCCGTTATCGCATCAGTTCATCGCAGCAGTTTAAATCTGTGACCACGTCTGTTAACTGTGCTGATAATGGAAACTATAAAAACTACTACAATTTTTAAAAAGTGATGAATTTTGAGGGGAAACTTTCAGAAATAATACCAAGAGAGGTGTAATGAAACATGGCGGAACGAGGAGTGGAATGACAATGAAAAGGACACGATGGGTGGGGCAAAAAGTGAGAACAAGCCTGGAAAATCATGTTTTTTAGGAATGTGCGGGGCTTTTACAGACACCAGAACAAAGTGTTTAAACAGCACTTAGAGTCATAAGGTGAACAATCTAATAATATAATAGAAATGACTCTGCTCAGTATACTTGATAGTGGTTTTATTTGTTGTGTTTGGCTTGTTAGAGTTTGTGGTTAGACGTGACGTAACTAGGTTATTATTTCTAAATCAGATAAGAAGCTGCTGCAACCCCACACAGAGACATATAGACAAACAACAAGTGGTCTTCTCTGTAGTTAGCGGGGCCAAAGTCAACTCAGGATTGAAGAGAGGTCAAAGGTCAGGGAAGCTGGCAGGCGGACCTCAGAGAAACACTGAGAGGCAATCGGTGAGTTCGATGCTGCAGTGGGAGAATTGAAGGAGAAGGCCAGAGGGAGGTGACTGCGCCGTGTTAGGTTGGTCGGTCGGTTGGTTGGCAGGTCAGCGAGCGTCATGCACGTCCCGCCAAAATCTGCAGGTCGCTGGGACTCAGTCTGGGGAGGACGAGAAACTGGAGCTCAGAAAACACCAGGCGTGATTAAAGAACGTGGCTTAAACAGTCACCAGCCAGATGGTCCTCACCCAACAGGCTGTTGGTGTGCCGTGCATCGTTTTTGTGTTTTATGCATTAGAGCTAAAACCATCCATCACTTAGGCTAAGTGTGACAGCACTGTGGAAGGAGGATGCTGCTCCTTTCATCTCAGAGAGTCTGGAAACCTGCCGCAGTCTGAAGATTAATTTTCCTTTAAGAATAGTTAATCTTCACTCTGTAGGTCTGCTCATAATTTCATTAAATGGCTATTTTTATCGCTGCGGCAGACACGTAGAGCAGATATGTATTC
>SSNS01000193.1:1112401-1125692 GCA_006937985.1 Aphyosemion australe | reverse complement strand
GGGGGGGGGGGACAGGGGAGCACGTACTAACCAGGAGTGGGATGGAAATAAGAAATAATCTAATTCCAATACTAATAAGTAGATAATTACTGTTTCAGCTATAATAAGCACTGCCAATAATGACAGAGGAAACCTGGAGACACAATTTGATTCATTAAATTTATATGTTTTACTGGATTTGTTGTTTTTTTTGTTTAGATAGTTATGATTAAATGTTATGATAAAAATACAAAAAGAACGTTTATTGTTGTAGCTTAATAAAATCAGTAAAGTATTCTATTACTAAATACAAATGTTTTGTTAGAGTAATGATGAATGGGTCAATTTAAACCTTTTATTTTTCAAACTAATATATATATATATTTAAACTAAAAGTGGAATATTTAATTTAAAATAAACACAATTTCATCACTTTTTAATCCCTCGTGCATTTTTTTGTGCAGGCAGTGTTTTTTTGTTTTTTTTACAATGCAGATTTTTTTTTTTACAAAACCTGACATTAAAGGGGTTAAATCTAAAAAACACACGCATATTTTATTATGTTTAGTGAGTGCTGAAGCCAAGGATGGAATCTGTGTAAAAAATCTGATTTATGAAACATTATATAATTTTAATTACACCTTTTTATCAAGGACATTTTTTTGTGCTAAGGGTCCCCAATGTTACTTTTTTAAGGGACCTCCAAGGGTTAAAACAATCTGGTGAGTTAACATCAAACATTTAGGAGGAAAGAAATGTAAACCCTGCAAATGCATCTATTTTACTGTTAATGTTGCTTAAATCATAACTATGACTAAGTGTTGTGGTGCAGAGGATTCATCTCTATGTTACAGCAGCCATCTGGATCTTAACCTACATTCCTTGATTTAGTCCTGCTGATAATCAACGTTTAATTTCTCCCCTCCTTCTAGTTTTCCTGTTATTTTTCTTTTTTGCAGATCCGTCAGAATTATAACTGCTGTGCAACAAAACATGTTGACAGGCGAAGGAGCAAAAATAGTCGCTAGTGAAAATCTAAAGATAGCCCTTTGTTTCTGTTTTATGCATTTTGTGTGTGTGTGTGTGTGTGTGTGTGTGTGTGTGTGTGTGTGTGCACCCACTTGTCTCAGTAATGCGCTTGTCCATAGACATGCTAAGAGGCTCCCTTAATCCATCTCCCCCAAAAGGAGTGGGTGTGGGCTCCTTCGTGCCATTCTCCTTAACAACACCACCTCCAGGTGCTGTTGCCTTGGCAACGCCTGTTGGTCCTGAGGTTGGAGCGCCACTTGGGGGTGGAGGAGTCTTCTCTCCTGTTTTTTCCTCCTGCAGCCAAATATAGACAAGCACAAGGACACACACAGACAGGTGGGCAGAAAAAATAACAAAACAGTTTTTCTTGTATCAAACTCTCCCACGCCATCTGGTGGTGCTGGTCAGTAACAGCAGCACCGTGAGTCAGCAGAAGCACTCGTCTTTGAGCTGACATTGCTACTGTGTGTGTTGCAGGTTGACCTTGTGTCCATTGGTCTGTCCGTTGCCTTGGCCCATGTTATCCAAGGATCCGATCTTAGATTTGGCCTTGATGTTTAGCTTGTGGGACTCGATCTTCACATCACCTCCACCTGGGGTGAAAATACAGGTTAAACCATGCAGTAAAACGGTGTTTAAAGGAAAAAGAAACAGAACACAGGAAGGTTTAAAGCTGAACCTGGCTTGTGTTTGATGTTGTCCTTGGAGCCACATTTGGACGTCACCTTGCTCACATCGACCTTCTTATTCAAGATTTGCACCTGGAGAAAAATCACAATGTTTCTTTTTAAGTCGGTTCGTGTGCATCTTAGCACGCAGCAGATCCACTTTCCAACACGATTCAGTCATTACAAGGCAGCTGAAGCATTAATAGGTTCTGCAGTTTGCACTAAACAAAGACAAATGGTACACAAGGCAACACATGCTTTTACAAGTCACATTCAGACCTGCTTTTTATCAGAGTTGTCTCTTCTGTAGTGTGTGATTGAGACAGGAAGCTTCATTAATACAGATGTTCTTCTACTCCTGAGCAGTGAACAGGCTGACTTTAGGAGCTGGATCTGATCTGGATCTGATCTGGATCTGATCTGGACCATCAATAAACAAATATTTACTTCTGTCTTCCTGACCTGGAGCTCTTATCAAATACATGCAGCTTTATTAAATTACAGGACCAATAAAATAATTTATAGAAATAAATTCAATATTAAAAAAAATTGTGCAGCGTATACTGTTACTGTACCATACAAGTACATCTCAATAAATCTGAATATCATTGAAAAGTTCATGTATGTCAGTAATTCAGTTTAAATAGTGAAACTTTATTATTTTAATCATCACACTAAAAAGTTATATATTTCAAGTATTTCTTTTTATTTTGGTCATATATTGAAAACCCAATGTTCAAGTTCCCAGACAACAAAAAATCTACATGAAACCAATAAAACAGATTCTAATACAGAAATGTTGATAAATTAAATGTCTATTTACTTTACAGTATGCGTACACGGCGCTGCATCAGGGCCGTGCTTCAGGGATGCGATCAGTCGGTGGTTCTGCGATAGAACCATGGAAGCTCAGATCATTAGCTTCTACATTCTAGGGTCAGGTGTTTCTCATCATCTTCACAACATCCCAAATATTCTCCAACTCAAATGTGCATCAAACCTTCATCAGCCTGCAGGTGAACAGAACATATTCCACAAAAACTACAGGTCCCAGAATGCACTGGGCCAGACAGCACAGCCACAGGCCCAGCAGCCCCTCCCTCAGCTTCAGGAGCTCCTGTCACAGACATAAATACATAGACGTTGACTGGCGCTGCCTATTGGAGCTGCCGTAGTGGCCGGCCGCCATCTTAGATGGGTCTCCATTCGCCCCCAGTGCATTCATTTCTACTGAGAAAGGTGCTTACCCAGCTATAAAACACATTTTATCAAACTTTTTCACAAAATCAGACACATGGTATGGTATGATAATAAAATATAAATATACAAAATAAATTAAAATATAAAATCCCATCAGGTAGGCTAGAAAAGTCAATAGTAATCCCCCGTGATCAATAGTACACCGGTTGTTGCAACCGTATAGGCTGCACAAAAACAGCTGCTCACTCTGCATTGACTTAGGAGAGTGAGAAGACCCATCCAATATGGCGGCTATGCTATTATGCTCTCCAGCACCCAATGGGGCATCTACATATTCATGTCTGTGGCTCCTGTAGTCTCACGGTGTCAGGAAGGACTCTAACAGTTGTCTGTGTCGTTTAAAAAAAAACAAAAAACTAAGAGCCGAGATCACATCACCGTTTGAAGCTAATAAACTGAAGCTGATGATGGAAAAGCCAATGGAACGCTACAATACTGAGCTGCAGGTTTTCACGTCTAACACTCTGAACTCCTGTTCTACACTCCGGTACCTGAAATGATCTCCATGTTCTCTAGAGCAGAAACATCCTCTGTGATGAAAATGATCCAAACATCAAACAGGAGCCACGCCCCCGAATCACCTTCATTCATTCTGGGGAAAACTCACAGCATCCATTAAGCTAAGAAAAGATTCTATCAGTGTCAGTTTTCATTTCTAATAATGTTTTAAGGAGGAATGACTGAAATTGTATATCTGTTTAAACTGTTTTGACAGTATGTGGTGAATGATGGTGTGAAAAAATGTATTTTATCAGAATTGTTAAACATTTATTTAACATGAGCTTCATTTTCTGAGCTGAATTATTGACATACATTAAACTTTTGACATGTACTCCTGTATCACACCAGTGAGGTCGTAACAAATATAATAAACATGCTAATCCATATTTCAGATTGCTTCACGTGTCATGCATGTTTTCATTTGATTTTTCCTGCAAATGTAAATAAATGAAAAAAGCATCTTTTGTGGTCACAGAGGGAATTACATCAGGTGTTTGATAACAGCATAAAAGTACAAGGTGCTGCTGGGACTAGGGCAGATATTCAGAGAGGTCACATGACCAGCTTTTAACCACATCAGGACCGTGTGAGCAAAACACGCTTTGCTTTCGTGTGTTTTGAGGGAGCATAAGATGTGGTTGATACTGCGGGCAAATTGAATAAAAGAGGTTAATTATCTGAAGCTGTGCAAGGCACATGAGGAAATGTAATTAGATTACACTTGTTTATTGACCCAGAAGCACTGAAGCTTGGTTAGTTTTTTTCCCTTCAGATTTAAGAGGAATAACGTCTTCAAACCATCCTTAGAGATGTGATATAATTAATTATTACTACCGATGTGGACCTGGGGGTGAACTATTCCCAGCATACCTTTTTGTGTTTCATTAATTGGCCATAAAAGGGGAAAGTGGTGGTTGTGAGAGCAGCCAAGAGATGGAACCGGATAGTGCAGCAGGCGTTTAGAGCAAACGGAAAGAACATCTGGACGGGTGGACACTCAAAAGTGAAATCAATCAAACGTGCAAACGGTGGGCGCCACTGATGTGCTAATCATGGTGCATTCATTCCTCGTTACGTTGGAAACGACCCGTTTACACGTAGACGTTTGATAGAAGAAGAGAAGGCTTTAGAGGTTTTTCAATTAGCTCCCACCTTGATGCATGCTCAGATTTTACATCAGAGTGAATCGATTTCTTTCAAATGCGTGGCACATGATCTCATCGCTGTTTAAGACAGAGTGGAAGTGCACGCTGACGGTGTGAGGCTTTAACACACCAGTCACACTGTCGGGCTACAGGTGTGTAAAACATGCACACCTACGATCCATGCCGTGAACGTAAATGTTCACGATTAAAATGAAAGGATATGGAGGAGAATGTCCACCCTGACCAGAGTCTGCCTTCCGCTCCAGCAGTACTTACTTTGCCACCTCCAGGGACATGTTTGATATTGTCCTTGGAGCCACAGCGAGAGGTGACGTGGCTGAAGTCCAGCTTTTTGTGCACTATCTGAACCTAAAGACAGGCAGGCAGACACACAAACAAGCACAAAGAACGAAAGGAAAAGAAGAAAAAAGCAAATAAAGGAGAAGAAATGAGAGAGAGAGAGACAGACAGGCAGAAAGAGGTTGAGAAGAGCAGCAGGAAAGAGCAGATCAGCTGGCAGCTTTAGAGACAGAATACTGAAAGTTTGGAGGAGATTCTGTTAATCCACAAAATTTTTTTTCTATGCATTAGCTTGGTGATTTTTATGTGGCAACACTGAAAAAAATCCAAATAAAAAAACAATGCATTAAGTACGTTACATAACAAAGCAACTGTGGCTGGATTATTGTGAGTGCTAATGGGAGACATTTTAATCTGCAAAGTCATATGAGATGGATGTTAAAGTGCCAGAAGACAAAGGGAGCGGCTACAGAGGGTGCTCGTTAGAACAGGACACACGGTGGAGGATGACGAAGGAACACATGCAACAAAAAAATCCACTGGTCGGTCAGTGATTTTGTGTTAACATGTGCTTCTCAAAAGTGACAAAAGATGCTTCTTTTCTAAAAGTAAACAGTTTATTAAAAGAAAACCTCTCCTTTAAATCTTGATTGGGATGCTAGGAAAAGAAAAAACAAGCAAAAGCAGAGATTGGCTTATGAGTTCATTTAAATCTAAAACAAAACCAATCTCTCTTTGAATTTAAACTGGGTTAAGTGTTCATTTCCTGCCCTCTCACTCATAAAAGTCCCAATGATGATCAGCTGAGTCGTGATATTTACTCTGAAGGATATGGGGTGCCATTAGTAAAGTTGAACAATCATAACTTAACAGCAATAATTTGGGTTATTTAGCCTATAAGAGAAAAGAAATAGGAGTTCACTTTAGAGTCATATTTTCACTATGTTGTTCATACATTTATAAATGTTAAAGTTCCCTGCTAAATATTTAGTTAGCAAGCTAAATATTTAATTTAGAGTTAAATATTTATTTTACAAAATAAATATTTAGGTCAGACCAAAATATTTGGTTTGTAAAATAAATAATTAACTAACTAAATATTATATTTGGAGCTAAATATTTAGTTTATAATACAAATTAAATATTTAGCTCCAAATTATTAAATATTTACCTTTCTAACTAAATATTTAGATCCCAGGTAAATACTTATTTTGGAGCTGGCAAAATAAATGTAAAGGTTTAGCTCCAAAATAAACATTTAGCTGGGATCTAAATGTTTTTTGGGAAATAATTTTTTATTTGGAGCTAAATATTTAGTTTTTGTTTGTAACCTAAATGTTTAGCTCCAAACTAAATATTTAAGTCTGACCTAAATATTTAGTTTATAAAATAAATATTTAACTCAAAATTAAATATTTAGCTTGCTAACTAAATATTTAGATCCCAGCTAAATACTCATTTTGGAGCTGAGCATTTAGTTGGCAAAATTTATAGGTTTAGCTTCAAAATAAACATTTAGCTGGGATCTAAATATTTATTTTGGAAAATAAATATTTAACGCTAAATTAAATATTTAGCTTGCTAACTAAATATTTAGTTGGGAACTTTAAAATTCATAAATGTATGAATAACATGGTGAAACTATGACTTTAAAAAATGAACTCCCTTTTCTCTTATATCTAAAATACTGATGTTATATTATGACTTTGACTTTACAAATGGCACTCCATAGAAGGAATCTTAATTAATGCAGCTCCTGTTTGTGAAATTCATTCAGTTTAAACATAAATATTCGATCTGCTCAGGTCATGAAAAACACTCTACCTTCCTGTTCTTATCTCAAACTAAACAGCTCTCATCTAAAATGTGTCGTGAACATCTTTGTTCGTGTTTTCTATCCGATTCCATGTTTTGTGGTTCTTCATTATACACAGAGCACACAGAGCTTGTTTTTACCTTTGCTGACATGTTTCAGCGTCCACCGCAACATGTCAGCAAAGGTAAAAACAAGCTTTATTTTGAAGAACCACAAAAAAATGTGTCCTATTAGTGTTGATGCTGCAGAAAGAAGCTTCCACATGAACGTGTGCATGGAACGTTAGTATGAATTCAACAACAGACATGTAAAGAACCTGAAGATGAGTTAATAAATAGTTTATTTTCTTTGAATCCAACATGTTTATTATTACTGCAGTCAACTAGTCAGTATTTCCTGTATCCAGGCAGCAGGACGGTAAATCTTTCTTGTGTTGTTGTGGCACCGGTTCACCTCTGTGTTTGTTTTGTTAAAAAAACAAATAGAAAAAATAAAAATTGCAGCAGACGTAAGACGTCCCCTCCCAATCTCTATGTGTCTGTCTAAGACTCTTTAGTTCTGGATGAAAATGGCATGATGACGCAGGTGGCACCAGAAACGGATGACTCACTACGCGGTTAATACACACACTCAACACGTGAGCAGACCCACCCACACGCACACACACACACACACACACACACACAAGCACACACACACACACAAGCACACACACACACACACACACACATAAAGCACAGCTGCCTGCGAACCGTTCCCCTCTCAGTATTTTTCCTCTTTAGAAGCACATCACAAACATTCCGATTCTAATCAGACAACTTGCTGTGAGGTTATGACCATTTGTGCTTTGTTAATGAATAAATGACACAAACTGTAGCTGTAAGTGCTGAAAACAGTGCAAGAGCTGACAATATCCTGCAGCATTACTGCCAGCTAGAAGAAAAACACTTTTGACATTGTAATTTTATAAACAACATTAAGTGCAGTGGACCATTTTATGAAAAAGAACAAGCGTGGCTTCTTTATTTCAACAACTTCATGGCCTCCAAATATAATTTGTGCACTGTTTTGTTTTGGTATCACAGTAATTGGGATTCGCAAGAAATGTTGCTGTGAGAACACAAACTATCAGGGAGCAAAACGCTGTTTTTTAATGTGCAGCTTGGCAAGCAGTCAGTCGCAGTGTTTTTTTCTCCATTAATTTAGTTTTGCTGTTTGTTATTTTTATGATGTCCAGTAGAACAAAAAGGCTTTATTTTTATTAGCGGTCACTACAGGCCACACTTAGGGCAACACAAAACAACTAAATAATAAAATAAAAACAAACTCTTTATACAGGAAGGAGCATCGAAACAGCGTGCCAATTAGAGTGCCCTTTAGAAAAGGTGCATAAAGACATGGAGTTGTGAAAAAAGCTCTGGTCGATGTAGAAGTGGAAAAAGTAAAGAAATAGATCAGACTTCACCTGTAACACAAGAATACTCAGAAAAACGTCTTTTACTGTCTCTGTTTTATAAATATTAGATCATATCTCAGTGATTCAACCTTAATCTCACTATACAGGGGAAACTAAAAAAAGTCCATTTATTTCAGTAATCCAACTTAGACTGCGAGACCATCTAAGGGCTCATCATCACAATTATAACAGATAAAGGCTTGAAATATCTGGCTTTGCATGTAATGAGTCTATCTCATAGATTAGTTTCACCTTTTAAGTTGAATTACTGACATAAAAATGAACTTTTGCACCATATTCTAATTTTTACAGTTTCACATGTAGAATGTATCTTATAGACATAATGCTGCTTTGGCAAGTAGTCAGCTTGTTCTACTCTGTGAAAATCTCTGTTATCATATTGCATCACCACAAAAATGTAAACATACGCTGAATGGGCAAAGGTATTGGGTATCAGTGAGTTTGGTTTGGAGGAGCTTTACTGGCCTGCACAGAGTCCTAATCTAAACATAATTGGGATGAATCAGGGTGGAGACTGCAAGCCAGACCTTCTCCTGCCCGACCCTACAAATGCACAATTAAAGACTTCCTTAAAAACGTTGGCGCCAAGCGATGACAGCTGCAAAGGGTGGACCAGCTTCATGTTAAACCCTATGAAATGGGATGTAAGCATGGAAAAGGCAACACTTTTAGCAATTGAATCTATATTTAATACACAAAATTCTGCAAGAAGAGGTCTGTAAAATTTAATGCAACTAAAATTCAGACTCCAACAGGAAGCACATCTATAGGTTTGTGCTGATAATGTACAGTCCTCAAGCCGAAATGAACAAGAAGTAACTGCAGTGTGGATTGATGGTCATATAGATCTTCATGTAGGTATGAACAGGAAAACTGTGGTGTGTCTTGGGTGGATGTGAGATGGGGTGGAGTATGTGGAGAATGCAGAGCAGTGGGAGGATGTTCTAGTGTGTGAGGTGGCAGGGACTCACTCTGGCCTTGGTGGCAGGGGTGGAGGAGTCTGATGTCTTGTTGTTCGGGGTGGAAGAGACCTGGGGAGACAACCAGGCCCCTGATCAATACAACCCTCCAACCAACCACACGCCACAATACCGTGGAGGGGTGGGGGCATGGGGCTGATTAAAAAGGGACGACCAGATGTGTTTGAGCTTTTAAAAGCCAAATAAAACAGAAAGTTGCACTTGAGGGAATAAAAAAATCCAGCCTGATTTTATAAAAGAGCAGTGAACCAACATTAAAGACCAAAATGCAAACCTGACTGAAAAACCTGACGTAAAGGATAACAGCAGCACTAATTAAACGTCTTTCAGCTGAAGAATCAGATGTCCTGCATCAGATGGATGCAAAAAAGCATTCAAATGGCTGCAGCAGATGGAGCACTTAGGAAAGCATGATGGTGATTTAAAAAGGATTTATACTGTTACATTAAAACGGCTCATTAAGGCCACAAGAAACACACATTAGGACAGAAAAGATCAAAATGAAACAAAAATAAACACCGTTGATGCATCATCTGAACACCAGTGGCTGTATCCCCTAACATTGGTGGTTACTTAGAACACGGACGGGTAAAAGCAACATTAGCAGAGCACTCGCTGCGTCTCTAAACTGTCATTTATATGAGGTGATTGTGCAAGCTGAAGAGAAAAACATAAAAAGAACAAAACACAGTAAATCAGCTTAAAATTGGACATAAAACCCAAACATTCTAACATTTTCTATTAGACTTTTCATTTATAGCAGCAGTGCGGGAGAAACGGCTCATTTTAACAGTTTTATTGTGATCCCATCCAAACTCAACAGGTGGAGAAAACGAAGAGTCACAGTGAATATGAAGCGTGCATGCTGTTCTTCTGGATAAATATAGAGCGCAGATGGCATCTGTGTGCATCTGTGAAGGAGATGACCAATCCTATAAGGTTTGTAAGAGCCAGTCTCGTATCTTAGCCATGACCCAGCTCGAGGGTCCTTGACATTCCTGACAGGAAACAGCAGCTTACTGTAGAAAAATATGATGTGCATCAGCACCTCTAAATGTTTCTTATTTTAACATAAAAATATAAGAACAAGATTCAGACATAGGTATATTATAACTTAAAGAATGTTTGATTGCACAAAAATGTTCAATAATAAACAGGAATGCAGAAAAATGGCACACTGTGTTTGTGAGAATAACTTATGACAAATATTTTTAATGAACAGGCTTTTCCAAGAGTTTCATGCTCTCTTTGACATTCAGGTCAACCTTTAGGTACAACACCGTTTAGTCCTTATGATAGAAGGATGCATTAAAATGCACTGGGGGGGGTGAATACGATGAATTACCGTAAATCCCCTAATACAGGCCCGGGCCTTTATTTACTCAAGCGCATCCTGGTTCAGGCCTTTATTGGAAGGAGGCCAGAATTAGAGGCAGGCCTATATTTCAATTTGAGCAAAATTAACTACCAGTAGAATGAATAAAAACAAGATTTTGTGGGGATCTGTGCCTATCGATGACGTCACACTATGGCAATGCCACACAAACCACGTTGGGACCCATTTTTTCCTGGTGTTCTGTCAGAACACCTGGCTTAGAGCTAAAATGAATATCAGATTCTGCCAACAAAATGGCTGTATAAAACAATTTATATGTAAACCGAGGTGTTTATGCAAACACTATAATTAATACTTTTGGGCAGGGTTTGAATTACACAGAGGATTCTGGGGGCGCCCAGTGACGGGGAGGGGTTGGGGGGGTCTGTTTGCCTTGGCCCCCAAAATGCCCTGATACGGCCCTGGATGTGGGACTAAATTTAGAAGTTGATATGAATTGTATCAAATATATAAATATTACATGCTTATGAATTATTGCTTTATGAAGGTCAAAAGATGTAGTGGAATAAATCTACCAACATTTTTCCTTTTCAAGAACTTTGTTTTGTTTTCTTGTTTTTATTTGAATATTTTCCTGTCATGTCTGGCTCTGATCTTCCTGCTTCTCCTCTCCATCCACCAGAATAAACTGTTTCCTGCTTCCTCCTGATTCACCTCGAGTTACTTTTGAACTAAACGGGTCAAATGAATCTACTGGCTGAAAAATAGTGGAGTGTGCGCTGCGCGGCCACGCGGTGAGGTGAAATCACCAGCGCACGGGTGACGCGCTCCGCTGCGGAGACACGAATAAAAGATACGATCAAAAGACAGAAGTAACTCAGAAGATTATATGAACGGACATGAACGATCGCGTGTTAATTATATTTTTTGGTGGCGCCACTTTGAGAATGTTACTGTGGCCGTGCAGGACGCAGCTTCAGCAATCAGCATCATGTCCTCTCTGCACAAAAAAACCCACAATGCGCTGAGAGTCCATGTGATATAAAACAGGATCTTTTTTCGGGCTTCCCTGGGTGTGTTGTTGAGGGCTTCCAGCTCCCCGTAATTCAAACCCGGCTCCTGGATGAAAGCCCGGACATTTTCATCAATATAGGAACCCCCCCGGACGCCCCGGACAGAGGGTGAAAAGTGGACATGTCCGGGGAAAAGAGGACGTTTGGTCACCCTACTTACCTGTGATGAAGTGATCACTGCTAACTAGCATTTTTCGTTCCGTTTCTGCTCATCCTGCAGCCGGAGATTATGATCCACTAGTCCGCTGTTACCGTAAAACCTGGTATACGTGCGCCTCGAAAAATCGAGTGAGGGCTCACTTTACCGTCNGCAGAGCACTCGCTGCGTCTCTAAACTGTCATTTATATGAGGTGATTGTGCAAGCTGAAGAGAAAAACATAAAAAGAACAAAACACAGTAAATCAGCTTAAAATTGGACATAAAACCCAAACATTCTAACATTTTCTATTAGACTTTTCATTTATAGCAGCAGTGCGGGAGAAACGGCTCATTTTAACAGTTTTATTGTGATCCCATCCAAACTCAACAGGTGGAGAAAACGAAGAGTCACAGTGAATATGAAGCGTGCACGCTGTTCTGGATAAATATAGAGCGCAGATGGCATCTGTGTGCATCTGTGAAGGAGATGACCAATCCTATAAGGTTTGTAAGAGCCAGTCTCGTATCTTAGCCATGACCCAGCTCGAGGGTCCTGGACATTCCTGACAGGAAACAGCAGCTTACTGTAGAAAAATATGATGTGCATCAGCACCTCTAAATGTTTCTTATTTTAACATAAAAATATAAGAACGAGATTCAGACATAGGTATATTATAACTTAAAGAATGTTTGATTGCACAAAAATGTTCAATAATAAACAGGAATGCAGAAAAATGGCACACCGTGTTTGTGAGAATAAATTATGACAAATATTATTAATGAACAGGCTTTTCCAAGAGTTTCATGCTCTCTTTGACATTCAGGTCAACCTTTAGGTACAACACCGTTTAGTCCTTATGATAGAAGGATGCATTAAAATGAACTGGGGGGGAAAATGTATACAATGAATTAATATGTTGCTGATTGTCAAATAGGCCTACAAATGCATGCAAAAAGAGAACTCTATGTTTAGTTCCAGAGTAATAAAATATATAAATTCCTTCTTTACACTGGACATGTTGATGGGTAACACTTTACAATAAGGGTCCCTTAATTAATGGTACTTAGTGCATTGTTAAGCATTAATAAACTATTAGACAAAGTAATAACAATTACTTAATATTAATGGTAATATTAAGTAATGCATTACTAAGCAGACAACCTCCTGGCCCTTTGTCCTAACCTTAAGGACACTTAATAGTTAACGATATCAGGAATGTTAATAAAGGGACCCTTTGTTTATTAATGCCTAATAATGCACTAAGTAATGTTATTAAAGAGACCATTTGTTTGTTAATGCCTAATAATGCACTAAGTAATGTTAATAAAGGGATAATTTGTTTATTAATGCTTAATAATGCACTAAGTAATGTTAATAAAGGGACCCTTTGTTTATTAATGCCTAATAATGCACTAAGTAATGTTATTAAAGAGACCATTTGTTTGTTAATGCCTAATAATGCACTAAGTAATGTTAATAAAGGGACCCTTTGTTTATTAATGCCTAATAATGCACTAAGTAATGTTATTAAAGAGACCATTTGTTTGTTAATGCCTAATAATGCACTAAGTAATGTTAATAAAGGGA